>CM073590.1:23790000-24122500 GCA_037074705.1 Zhengitettix transpicula | reverse complement strand
TTCAAATTTCTGTATTAGAGACCCTTTAAGCGGCCATGAAACTTAGATTCTCATCAAAGCTGAGGCATTCACTTAAAAATATAAAATGTAAATTCAACGAAAATCAAATTTGACAAATAAATATTTGTTATCTTTTAAAAATTTTGGTTTAATTTCAATTTTCTTCCTTTGTTTCTTTAGCATCTAGTGAATACTACATAATTTTACTACAAAGTGTTGACATTTTTTATTATTATAATTGAGCAAACAACATAATTTGGCTCTCCGACGTGGGGTTTGTTCATTATTTTATATATTACATTATATATATTCTAATAACCAGCTCAGAAGGACAGGAAGTCTGTCCTTAATGTTTGTCAGATTTGTTGACAACTAGTTGAAACTATGGACGTTTGAGTGGTGTGTACATTAAAGATAATGATAAAATTATGGGTAAGTGACCTGTTAGCGGATGGAAGGACAGATAATTAGCGCAATTTTGGCAGTTTTTAGAAATAATTGTGTGACAGACGGAACCCTAAGAAAAACATCGTAACAGATGGACGACGCAATTTAGATTAAAAGGAGACGTTTAATATAATTGGTTGAGGGGCTCGCACAGCAGATGGACGGTAACAGATGTTGTTGTTGACGAACTTGTAATGCAAAAAACTGTGAAAAACAAGGGAATATTCCGGAAGCCGGGATATATAAATAAGAGGGAGATAGCACGAACCCTTGGCTGCCTTCTTCTACCTTACCGCATCCCCCCTTTCAAAACCCTTCCTATGCTATTAAAGGGGAGTTGCCAGAACGTGGATTACCCTCATGTAGCCTATTACCCAAAAAAAAAACCCAGAGAGCTCTGGCGGGGGCTACCTTTGGGGATGCTCTCACATCTCTCTGGTTTTTTTTTGAACTAAGGTTCCCACATGCCGAGGCACCTCGGTCTGTTTTGAGAGGTGTATGTTCCGGGGTCGCAGACCTTGGGCATACGGCAATAGTTGTCCGCTATTCCTATTGGAATAGTCGGCCAGCTGCCTCCTGAACAGGCCAAGGCATGGCGAGGGGTAAGCTGCGTTCCCACAGCAATCTCCTCTCCCGTCATCGGAAGGGCGTGGGACAAGTACCAAATGCCCGACCTACCCGATGCAGGTTTTTATAGGGTTTGTCCTGCATTACTTTTAGGCGAATGCCGGTAGGATCCTTAAAATCTAGCCCGGGGCCCTAGTAACCCTTGGCTACCTTCCTACACCCTACCGCATCCCCCCTTTCAAATCCCTTTCCTATGCTATAAGAGGGGAGTTGCCACTATGTGGATTACCCTATACATAGCCTATCTACACCCAAAAAAAAAAACGCAAGTTAGTTAGTGTTGGTCGGTGGGAGAGAGAGCGTCCGCAGGGACGGACGCAAGTTAGTTAGTGTTGGTGAAATTCGAGAGATAGAGGATGTCGTCGTCGAGAGTGTTGGAGTGTTAATATTGGTCGAGTTACATTCAAGTTATAGAGGAAGTCAAGTCTGAGTCAGAGTCAGGAGAAGAAGACCGTCGAGAGAGAGAGATTTTAGCATTATCATTTTGTGCGGACTGGAAACGGACGCAGGGCCGAGAGTAATCAGCTGAACATCGGCCGTCAACAGTTGTCATCGTGGAGGTTTGACTGCCATCAAAGGAGTTTGAATTTGTCGTGAGTGCAGCCTGGGGGACTTTTAAGCATATATGAAGTGAGTGTGTGGACCCAAGAACGTGTAAGTCCATTTTCTGAATTTAAAACTGTAAATTGTAATTAAAGGGTAGAAAGTCAGATTTCGTTACTTTCGTTTATTTCGTTTATTTAATTTATTTCGTTAATTTCGTTTCATTTCATTTTTCATTTAAGTGTAACTGTATCTGTTTAATTGTAAATTTATGTTGTTTTCTTTATCAACCCAGTAAAGACCTTGAGGGTACCGAGTCCGATTATTTAAATGTATTTCATGAGAAATAAAATTGTTTTTCTGAATTTATAAAATTTCATTAAATTTGTATTAACTGTAAAAGTGTGGTAATAAATGAGATTTGTTGGTTAAAATTGGTTGTTTGTATTTTATTTATTTGAGTTATATTACAATATATATATATATATATATAAATATATTGTAATAATAATTAATTTTAAATGAAGATGAGCCTTACGTTGAGGCGCCAAATTTGTAATAAACAATATGGAGCACAAATTTGTTATAAACAAATTAATGGTTAAACTGAAAGGATTTAAATGAAAACAACAAATTAAAAGTATAACAAAATAATTTAATAAAACAAATTTTTATCTCAGTTGAAATTTTACAGATTGATATTGTTGTGCCACGGTTTAATTTTCAGGGCCGCCTATCGGGCCTCCAATAAAGATAGTTACAAAAATAACAATTTAAATCTTACAAGGAAAAATATTCCTGACTCAAATTATTATTATTTTAAATTCGAAATCAGACGATAATTATATTTACACTAGAAGGTTTACTATTAATAAAATTCCTATTTGTGTATTTCACTTGTCTGTTCATCTGGCCTTGGTCTCACTTGTTTTTTTTAACACATCACAAAAAGTCCATATTTCACTGAATTTAAAGTTGTTTTAGTTTTCAAACACATCACTTTCTGATCCTAACTGTTGATACCTTTGCTTGAACAATCACAGTTGATTCTCAAAACTTTGATAATTGCATGAACATGGTAACAGACGAAATATTCCAAACTGACGACTTGCAATTCCAAAACCCGGGGACTTTTAATATAACATTTATCTGCTTCCTAATCACACTTGCTCAGTTTTAGTCCCGGGAACTCTGAATACGGACTCCTCAAGACACACCTTCCTCCATCGTGCTTTGAGTCACTCTGAATATATCAAGTTCCGTAAGTATCAATGGCGCGTGAGGCAACAATACAACTCTAGCAAGCAAGCATTATAGGCTGCATATTATTGTAGACAATTCTTAAGCTATAATGAAATGGCCTCATATTTTACGCCGCCTATAATGAAAATAGTAAAATTTTGTTTATTAAATAATTACATATTCGTAATTACCACAAAATATATAAAACTGCGTTTCTATGTGTGTTCCTACACCATTCATCCAATTGCGATGAAACTTTGGTGAGTTGTGCGCATGCCCGCGAAGGTTTCCGTCTGCCTTTCGAAGCGTTAGACAATTCTCAAGTTGTTAACCAGAGAGAAATTTTAAAACATGTTAAAACTGCGGAGTTTATGGAAAGTCAGCACCACTAAGAGAGAATGTGATGGTACATTACTTAAAAATAACGCAAAACAACCAAAATAGGTGTCAAAATCTGGATTGTAGAAGTCAATGAGTCAATTACGACATTCACCGTGCCCCAATGTGCGAGTGTGGGTGAGCATTATAGTAATCAGTAAACACTGGAGATTGGTGTCGAATCAGGGATTATGAAAATCACTGAGTTTAATACTGACATTTATCGAACGGTGGTTCAATCCCCAGGTGGGTGTGAGGTGGCAAAACAAATGTCCGTGTACAATCTTAAGCGCGTACAACAATTTATACTAAAATTTATACACATGTTGCAAACGAACAGTATTAAAGTCGAATAAAAGGTTTTTGCGATCACAGAATTTGATACTGTCATTCTAGAAGTTTTAAGTGTCAAATTTCAACTCCAAAAGGTGGGTTTTGGGGTAAGGGGTTTACATAAAAATAATGGCAAAGAGACCGATGTATTCTCTATTACCACATACAAATTATTGCAAATTCTACTAAAAAGTTTTCTCGGCTGGGAGTCGATTCACGGACAACAGATGTTCCGTCCGAATACTACAACCACATAACTATCGGGAAATTGAAACAGCTGTCACATTATTTTTATTTTACTTTACTTTGTTACTCGAACATAAAATTTGTATACAATTTCAAATTGTTAAAGACGTTTGAAAATGATTTAAAATTATTTCTGCTCTGGCTAATTATAATAATATGAATGCCTTATTTAATAGTCCTTGAAATTTTTATGTTCGTTTTGAGGTAGTTTACAACTCTCGCAACCAGCTAAGTTCTCCATCGTGAAACGAACATCAAAAGCGTATGAAGTGAAAAAGTTATATAGGTCGCGTAGTTTCCGTGTTTTATGTAACAAAATTTTTCTTTCCGAACACAAATATTTATTTGAAAGTTTAATTAATGAAGCATTTCAGCAAACTCATAACATACTTGACGATATTTTACATAATCAGTAAAATTAACTGCTTCAATTAAGATTATTGTCAAACCACTTCTGTTTGATTTAGTTTTGAGATTTCACATAAATAAATAGTATCCAAAATATTTCCTTTTGATGTTGTGCATCATAACACACTTGCCTCTCAAATGCAACAGTAAATTTTCTTCAATAATTTCCACTAAAGAAAATAAAAGTATTAAAGCTTTGAAAATTTAACTGTGTTCTGGTTACTTTAAATTATACAGTTATAGTTACGGTTGTTAGCATTTCATAAATAGTCCACCTAAGAAACTTAAAAATCGCTATTTAGTTGCAGACTACATTTTTTGGAAATTAAATTTAATATTTTCTGGGTAGTCATGATACATATCTCTAAACTATGAATATGGAAATATTCAAATTAAGAAACTGTTCGAAAAGTAGCAAGCTTGTTAGAGTCCTTGTATTAGGAGGACCTATTTTGTGTCATAACCAATAACCTGTTCGAAGGAGAAATGTATAGGTTCTTACACTAGTTTTGTTTCCAGGACGTGTGTACAGCCATCAAATTCTTTGCAGTTCAGGCGAATATTTGAAAATCAATTGAGGATGTGAATACTATATATAGGAGAAACCACACAAATGTTTCTCCCTAACATATGTCGGACAATTAATTTTAACTAGTTTAACTAAATTTTTACATTTGACTTTTGGAATCTGTACATATTAACCGCTACTTGCCTCTAAATGTAAAAGTTGCACCTTATCAAATTTATCTAACATATTAAGTAGTAGCACATAGAAATATCTCTACATCTTAATATTTATAGAAATACTCTATGTATGAGCAATCGTTGATTAAGAATGTTCATGGAATTAGAAAATATTATTTATTTGTTACTTCATTAAACAATATAAATTAATTTTTAGTAAAAGCATATATAAATTTACTGACAAAATTTTTTAAGCTACCTATAGGGATAGGAGAGAAGAAAGACTAATCAAGTGCTTCAGAATTGGATGAATTAAGGGGTCAAATGGATGGTAGATACCAAATTAAAGGGAATACCGTTTTAAAATAAGTGATACCATCAGATATTATAAAGGTATGATTCACTCGTTCACAAATAATTTTCAGGACTGCGAAAACGTGCACAAACAGGTTGTGGACGTCTTGTAACGTCAATTAGCTATTGCGAGTGACAAATCGGTTTAATATTTTTATAACGTTCAAAGGATGAAAATGTCCATTCTGAAGTGAAACTGAAAAAAAATATAGAAGAATATATAATCGGAGATACGCAGTCTTGTAAGTTTTGTATAAAAATGTGTAAGAGCATACGAGGGGTTTTCGATATGTGTGGTAAATTTTAATGAAAAAGCGATATTGTTGGCAAACATGATCCTTTAAAAGGTATTCCTAAAAGTTTTAAACATATGTCAGTCATAGTTCATTGTTTTCAGCCTTCTGTAGTGTTAGATATGTAGTCAAGCGGAGATAATGGGAAAAAACTAATTTCGCGCTGTCATTAATCAGTTTCATCTAAAGAGTTGGACAGCTTCAAAAATCAAAACCGAATTAGATTAAGTTCATGCTGACTCTGCACCTAAGTTAAGACAATTGACTTCTGGATTAATGAGGTTAAACGAGAATGCAGAAGAACAGAAGATGGAGCTCGCTCAGGCCGCCAAATTTAGGTCACCACTCAGGAAAACATCTAAAACGTTCACAATATCGTAATGGAAGAAGACTAAAAGTGCGTGAGGTAGCTGATGCCGGAGGCTTCTCAACTGTACGCGTGCATTTCATTATCCATGAAAAATAGGCAATGAAAAAACTTTCCGCGCGATAGGTGCCGCGACTGTTGACATTGGACCAAAAACGGATTCGGAAAAACATTTCAACGCAGAATCTGCAATGTTTAGGCGTAACCTTTGAGACTTTTAGCTCAGATTCGTAACCGCCGATGAAACTTAAATTCATCACTACACTCCAGACACCAAAAACCAATCAACTTGTGAAAATGCATTAAAAAAGGCAAAGACCGTTTCGTCAGCTGAAAGAGTAATTGCCAGTGTCTTTTGTGATTCTTAGGGTATATTATTCATAGATTTCTTGTAAAAGGGCACAACCATAATTGGGCTCTATTATTCTGCTCTGTTGGATCGTTTGAAGCGAGTGTTGATTGAGATTGAGCAAGAAAGTACTGTTTCACCAGGACAATGCAGCAGCAGTCTCAATGGCGAAATTGTACGAGTTGGGATTCGAATTGGTTTCAGATCCACCCTATTCACCAGACCTAGCACGAAGTGTCTTCTTTTTGTTCTCTAACTTGAAAATTTGTCATGGACGGAAGAAATTTTCATAAAATGCATAGTTTGACAAAACCTATTTTTGTGATGGGTTGAAAAAAGTGGATACTCGCTGTGCCAAAGGTATAGCCAAGGAAGGAGACGATGCTAGAAAATAAAGTAAGTTTTCTAAAAACAAATTCTTTCTGTTACATGTGTAACAGTCTTATCAAACAACCCTCGTAATTTTGTGGAGGGAAATAAGTTGATCGTTGATATCTGTGAGCGGAGGATCAGGTTCATGGATATATATCTATGCTGTTCACCAGGTGTTCATCGCTGCATTTCAGGAGTACAAATCAATGGTTGCATGGCCCTGTTCCACGACCTTGCCATTTAATAAATACATATTTCTTACACTAATATTATTTTATTAATAAAAACTACTATCCTGAGAACATGCGGTCAAATTAAATTAAAATTTACGTATACATTTTTTAACTCCAACATTACACTTTTAATTATTTATTATAATAAAAAACTTTAATGGTTTTTGAAAAGAACATCGCTGATGTTAAAATTTGAAGTTATGACATCTGCAATCCCCCCTGGAGAGATATATGAAATGGATGTAAGTTGTTTCCTTTGTGGTGCTACGTTTTAGGTAAATGGAACGGATGCAAATACCGAGCGAGATCTCTTTGGGAAGAAGGGATTTGGAGGTTCGACCATCGATTCCCCGCTAATTGTTCGGCCAATAAAACGTTGTGCGCAATGCAGAACAGCAATAAGCGTAAATTTCGCCACTATTCTCGTCCCGCAGACAAGACTGCGTCTATATATATCATATGGTCATTAAAAACCCCCCAACACAAAATAACATAAAGTCGAATTATACGAGTATGTACTCTTTTAAACAAAACTTTTAACGAGGCATATATTTAATAATTGATAACTATATACTTATATTACACTTTTTGTTTTGTATTAACGTCTTTATGTATAAAATACCAGTATTTAAAATAAATTTAACGACCCATTATAACAGGTAAAATTCAATTAAGTTTCAAAGCACCACAAAAAAATATAAAACGTTTCTACCTCGTCACCTGGTCATACTCAAATGTTATAATATGAAAGAACCAATTTTTTTAAAAAAATTGTGACTAGATCGAAACGAGCGAATCAGTGCAGGGAGAGTTATAATTCACAAAGGACTTTTGTGTAGTCTATTAAACAGGAATATTATTTCCAAACGACTGTAATAAGGGTTTCTATTGGAAACCAAATCATAAATCACTATTAAGCGGAGCGAGTAAACGAACTTTATTCACAATCAGGAGTACGGAATATTTGAGACCTTGTGTCATTCCCAGGATCATTGGAGATCGTTACGTTCTGAATTGCCTGTAAACGCGAATACAGAAAATATGTGTAACTAAGAACGCATTTATCTGCCATATTTGAGTGCAAATAGGGCAGATTCTAAGCCAGTTTTCTGAACAATTGAAAATAATATGATGGAGTTATAAAATAATAAATTTTGCGATATTCAATATATTTTCCTGAGTTCGACAATGTGACAACTTTCTCAACTAAATAATGTTTCTTTATTGTCTTCGAGTGTTGATTTTATTAATTTAAGACTGAAATGATGTCTAACATTTTTATAAATTAGAATATTAAATTAGGATAAATATTTGTTCAATGTATCGTTATATTGATAAATTTTTTAAAACTTAGTACTAGTCTAAAATCCAAATATTTAATTTCCTCATATCTCACGATATAATTTTAAAATCTTTTAATTATTTAGCTAAATAAAATAGTATTATGTATAATAACAAAAAATACGCAGCAATAAGTTTGATGTTTCTGTAGCCGTAGAAACGTAACAATTAGTCTTCAGAGTCAGGCTGACAAAACGTTTACAACTTTAAGACAAACCTTTCAGTCGGACAATCGTAGTAAGACAAAATTATAAGTAGATAAATTTAACAACCAATTAACAGGCTTATTAGTGAAAAATTATTTAGAAAAAAACCGTATTTGGTTAATTAAGAACGTTGCGTTTTATTACATAAGATGAAAAAGTAAAATACTAATCAGCTATGAGACATCGCGGGCGCCGGTGAAAATCTCGAGGACGCGCAGCCTCGTAGGTCACTTTAAGCATATTTAGAATTGTACCAAACCAAGAGAATGACACATTATCGTAAAAAAGAATGTTGACGACGTTTATGTGCAGAAATAACCATAAACAGTCTCCAAGTTTTTAATTTTATTAATTAATCGGTTGGAAGCTATCAACTAATTTGTTATAATCATCCTGAAGCAACAATCAAACGTTACTACTTACATAAAAAATCAAGTGACGAATACATTGCAAAACCATCAGCGTAACATACCTTCCTGTCCTATAATTAGAATCACAATAACTTTAAAAATATTAGTAAATAGTCACTAATGTAAAACTATGTTGTTTATTCAACAAGTTCCGTTCTCAAACTGCTCCATTAGGTGGTTCCGTGTGTATTATTACCATCGCAAATCGATATAACAGTATCGATTTATCATGCTGTTAGTTATTATTTACATATCTATACATATATATGATTATACATGCAGGCGACAGCGCTCTTAAAAAGATTATATTTTATTAGCGTTTTGCCCGTGTTCCTGTCACCAGCAGTAGATACATAAAAAACTTATAATGGTTACATTATATTTTATTATTTTTGGATGTTCTACTGATTACATTTTTTAGTATCTCTGCATACTGTTTTTCTATTTCTTCGTTTCTATTATTAACAATATTGTTTCTGTTTAACTTAATATAAATTACTTCTGCTATTCTAAGTTTTATTTTAGGAATATTATTATGTAATATTTTAATATTAAAATCGAATTCATGGTTAGTCAATTTTGTGTGGGTGGACAGCGCTGTGTTGCTTTGGCTGTAGGTTTTAATGTATGTTTATTATGATAAATTCTAGTTTTAATGTTTGTTGTCGTATAACCTATATATGGTTTTGGGCAATTGAGACATGGGATGCTGTATACGAGATTTGTCTTAGACTGTTCTTCTGTCTTGTCCTTAACCTTAGTTAATATGTTTTGTATATGTATTTGTATATAACATCATTAATATCGTTTTTCATAAAGGTATCTATGATTTTAAATATAATTTTTTTTATATCGGTAAAGCTGTAATACGTAGGGTTTTTTTTGAGAAAGAGTACTGGAGGAGTCGTAGTTATTCCCTATAATTTGTAACTATCTGTGGTGTTTACCACGTCCGTATTATTTATCGATACTGGTTTAAAATATGCTTTAATATTAATTTGAGTAGGATCTTTAAAATTCCCTGGTTTTCTTCTTATATAGTACGCTCCTTGTTCATTCAGGATGATTATAACAAATTAGTTGAAAGCATCCAACCAATAATTTAATAAAATTAAAAACTTGGAGACTGTTTATGGTTATTTCTGCACATCAAAACCAAAAGAATGAACAAATAGGTTAAGTTTTATTAATTCTGACCACCATCAAAATATAAAATTATAACATTTTATAATCTAATGAAATGGAGCCCAAATTATCTGATATGCTTGATTTTAAATTAGAATAGAATTAAGAAAATAGGATTCGTCACAAATATTTTCATACGATAAGTAGAAATACATAATTACACTAGGAATACGCTCGCACGTTATTGGTCCGATCATCTATCTCCAATTCTGTGTCATGTCGTTAACATTTTTTTTATTTCAATTTTACGTCTTCATTGTAAATATAAATGATAAAAGCTTCGACCATTAACAGACTTTCTTTTATAATTTTAATTTTTATAAGACGGCACCGTTCAAGTTATGATTAGTACATTCGTCAGATCGTAAGTCTTGGGAGAAATTACAAATTATTTACGAACGATTTTACAAAATTTTAAAATAAAACTTCTTAAATTAACAAATAAACTTTATGAAATTTTTTATATTGTAGAAGTTTCAACTAAAACATGTTTAAATTCACAATGATCCTAGTTTATTACTCAAACAAGATTATACTCCTATCCACTTACTCCCAGCGGGCTGCGTTTTCCTGGGTCAAAAAACGCTCGCTCTTACTAGTGTGAGATGATGTAACTTAAAGTCAGTGTTAAAAATTACTAAAGTGCCTTCTCCATACGACAGCGCTCTTAAAAAGATTATATTCTATTAGCGTTTTGCCCGTGTTCCTGTCACGAGCAGTAGTTCATTTTAAATGGAAAATGAGCCTGTGTTATAGTCAAATAAAAAAAAGTAAAACAAATACCGTGGTTGAAAATGTATAAATACAATTAGTAGTCTATACAGGCAGAAATAAAACTAAACACACTATTGATTATGAAAATGTAAATATCTTTCACAAATGGAAAACATCCATTAATGAAACGTTTTAGAGTCGACGTAAAAAAGTTGCTCAGATACTAAATGCTTGAAAAGATATGGATGGCATTGAAAACCGCTTTGCTAATATTTCAGCTTTAATATAAATTGACGAGCTACTTGTATCGACATTCGTGAAATCGAATTAGTCAGATTACGCACCATGAATGTGACCATGAATCTAGGTCGATTTTGGACGCGTTCAGGCAGTAGTCGTTTGGTGTGACAGTTACGTGGTGACAGGTGGCAAATATTGGAAAGCCTCAACAACAATCAAATGAAACTAACATATCTGAGAATGTATACTGTTGAATTAACATTTCTTATTAGTAGTAAGCAATTATGACATCACTTTTTTATTTAAATCTGTGTTACATCAAAATTAATTTAACATGTTTATGACATATGGTTCGCCGAAAGCTACTGATGTAACAATACTTCAAATAAATGACAGTTTGAAAATAAAATTTTTGTAGTCTGTTGTCATACAGGTCTTAATCGATTGTACACTTTCAAAACATACAGTTAAATATAATTGAAGATTTTATTGAAGATCGTAGGTTTTCCCGGTGAATATGTTGAATGCACAATTCTTGGGCCTCCACCCGGGTCATAGTAGGATTGAGCTACGTGATGAAGTGAGATTTCCATCGAAACGTCGTGGCTCAATCCTACTATGACCCGGGTGGAAGCCTAAGCATTGTTCATTCAATTAATTTTATGTTAATTTACGCGAGGCGTTTATATTCGAAATAAAAAGTCTTGCATAATAGTCATCATGAATTTTAATCCTCTGGTTTGATTTAAAAATATTTATTTTGTTTCATTATATTTACGCTTGAGACCGTTGTAAATATTATATATAAATGGAATTACCTTTATCATTTTCATTTAGGCTATCTAATAATTATAGTCCTGATAACGTGACCCTTTATTCAGAATGTATCTCATATCTAGATCTTTTTATTTTTTCATTGGAAAAAAAGTTGGTCCCTGATAAGCATACTTTTAAAAATTTAATAGAATTTTAATAGCTTTATATCAATAGTATATATAAACTATCATTCAGTATTGGTATATCTCAAAATATTACGTTATGCGTCTTTGAATTTAGTTTTATTTCTACTAGTAAATTACTGGAGCATGTATTAATAACGTGGTGATAGTTTTGTAAACATTACTATGGCCATTCCGGAACTCTAACTTTCCTCGGACGCTTTAAAAGTTCAATCCGGTGTGAAAACAGCTTAAATACTGCATACAGAACCTTGCCAAGATCAAAATAAAAGCCATTACTAAGAATGGAACAATATATATTCCGCCCTCCGCCATCACAGAGGTGGGTAAAAGGTCGATGGAAACAGTACAAAAGGCTTTCTCTTGTCGTGGTCCCTCAGCAGACTCTTATACTACATACAGTCACGCGGTGGACTCCATTTCATTTTTATCCTAACTTCATATGTTTTATAAAAGTTTCCATATATTGGACTTATCATAACAAAATTAATGTATACTATTAACTTTCTGTTTACCAAATTATAATAAAACCTGAACAAGACATCATTACATTATATATATATATATATATATATATATATATATATATATATGTGAATGTTTTAATTATTACTTGGTTTTATTGAGTAAATAGAGTTAATTTATAAGCTACTTTTAGGAAATTGTGAACAGTTTTAATACGTTTTAACTCATACGAATATTTTAAGTCATGTAGTACTGTCAGTGAATTACAATAATTCCTGTTTTTAATGTTCTCTGTTATAATTTTATTTAATACTTTAATAATTTAAAGCTTCTACAATAGAAGCTTGTAAATTGATTATCAAAGCAATAATGTGTAAAAATACGGTGCAGTTTCTTAATATTGTGAAAAAATACCTTGAAGTTTTCTAATGATGAAAAAACCATGCAATTGGATGCATTAATTGATGGAACTTAAATTTGGATTCTGATTGTCGAGGGCAGAGATAATATTCTGAAACTTTTGCATAAAAACTATAAAAGCTACCTTTGGGGATGCCTTCTTCTTCTTCTCCCTCTCTCTCTCTGCTTTTGAAATAAGGTTCCCAAAGGGCAGAGACATCTCGGTGTATGTTCCGGAGTCGCAGACCTTGGGCATACGATAAGTGTGGTTCGCTGTTTTCACTGAAACAGTCAGCCAGCTGCCTCCTAAAGTAGTGAAGGCACGGAAAAGGGAATGCTGCGCCCCCACTGTAATTCCTACTCCAATCAACGGAATGGCGTGGGACAAGTACCAAGCGTCCAACCTACGTGATGCAGGTTTTCTAGGGCTTCTCCAGCAGGCGAATGCCGGATAGGATTGGCTACCTTTCGCTACCCTTCTGCATCCCCCCTTTCAAATCCCTTCCAATGCTATTAAAGGGGAGTTGCCACCATGTAGTACCCTCATGTAGCCTGTTACCCTAAAGAAAACATGCCGAGACACCTCGGACTGTTTTGAGAGGTGTATGTCCTGGTGTCACAGACCTTAGGCATACGGTAAGAGTTGTTCTCTGTTCCCATTGGAACAGTCGGCCAGCTACCTCCTTAACTGGTCGAGATTCGGAGAAGGGAATGCTGCGTCCCCACAGAAAACCCTTCTCCAGCTATCGGAAGGTCGTGGGAGAAGTACCCAATGCCCGACCTACCTGATGCAGGTTTTTCTAGGGTTTTCCCTGCATTACTTTTAGGCGAATGCCGGGTTGGTTCCCTAAACTATAGCCCGGGGGCCCTAGTTAACCCTTGGCTACCTAATTCTACCCTTCCGCATCCCCCCTTTCAAATCCTTTCCTATGCTATTAAAGCGGAGTTGCCACCATGTGGATTACCCTCATGTGTCCCGTTACCCTAAAAAAAACTATTTAACCATTGGCTACCTTCCTCTACCTTTCATAATTCTCTACCGTTCATAATTCTCCCCCTATTCAAATCTCTTCCAGTGCTATGAAAAGGGAGTGGATTACCTTCATGTAGCCTGTTATTCTAAAATAAAAGGCAAAATTATTCAAACTAGGTCTGTGATTCGTCGTAGAAACTTCACGTCACTATGATGTTCAATAATTTGAACCAAGTAAATTTCAAATTTTTCTGTTCTTTGAAGAATTTCACAATTTTTGGATTTAGAAGGATTGCAGTACTCACCCGGACTTAGAAACAGTTTTGTTTCCTTCGAAAGTTTTGTGAGTGCGACAGATTGCCAGCAAGAAAGTCCGGAGGCCGCCGCCTTAGGTAGTGGTCTCCAACGCCTTCCAGTGCAGGAAAAACAACAGAATATCACGACGACTTACTCCGGTAGTACTCAATAAAAATATTTGTCAACCCCCACTTAAATCCCTGACTAGAAAGTTTACTTGTACTTGCTGTTTTATATCTGAGCTTTACCATTATTAATTTCCTAATTATAGTTCAATTGAGAATTTTGGTTATCTTGAAAAATAACTTTGTTTGCAAGAATAATTTAAGGACATTATTTGTGAGATAGCAAGTTCCAAGGGTAAAGTTCGTGTTTTTATTTTATTTGTGAATATAAAAAATATCAATTGAAAACAATCTCCATTAAACAAAATTATTGTATAAATTATCTTTACATTATATATTGTAATATTCAAAATATGTAAAATTAAATACCAACACGTTGTAGCCAAATTATTTAGTATACAAGTTAAGGAAAGGAAAATAGCCACCACGTTGGAGACAAATTATGTAGAAAACACTTTTAATTGAATGAACAAAGGAAGAAGGTCAAAATATAACAAAATTTATTTTTAAAAGATAACTAAGATTATTTATTTGACAAATTTGGTCTTCGTTGAAATTACATTTTATATTGGTAAGTAAATGCCTCAGCGTTTATGAGAATCTAAATTTCATACTCACATATAGGGACTCTAATAAAGAGAGTGATTTGCAATATTTACCAAGTTACAAAAGAAAAATCAATTAATTTAAATTTACAATAACAAACTTTTATGCCAACAAACCAAAAATATCAGAAATCTGAACAGCTATAGAAAAATGGCAAAGTTGTAGCAATCTCGCGGTAAACGATATTTACGTAAAGGTTTACAGTCGAAAGTTTTTTGTTTTTACATACCATTTATTTTTAGCTTCTCTGGTTTCTGCACACGTGATTTATTTTAATTTGTATACAACACTAATTTCACTAACAGGCCATCGCACTGATTTTATTCTCTTCTCACTTTCCAACACTTTGCAACATTTTCGGAGCCTTTCAGCTTCGTTGAATTCATATTGTTACGCTTTATTTGAACTGTTGAGAATCTTTAATAGAAAAGGCGATGATGTTTAGCCTATACTTAACTGAATTCGGCCACCTTTGACTGATTGTTTCTCACAACACACGCTGTTCTCTGTAATGTACTTTGACTATTTCGTCAAGACCTCCAAAAACACACTCTGCTCTCTGAATATCAGAGTTCTCCGCAGGCTCCCAAGCACACTCTGCCTGTACAAAGTTGTGAGCGTCTTATATAAGCATTCTCGACAAAAATTCGTAGCACCCATTATAGTCTCTGAATTCTCGCGCCAAACACTATGGCCTCAAAATTACGCCGCCAATAATTAATGAAATAATTATATTGAAGCATTTCATTACACATTTGTCATCTCTACAATATATATATACATAATATATATATATATTGTAATAACCACCCTTTTCTTTTAAAACAGGTTAAAATGGGTCACACGTTGATGACGCCAATTGATTATAATTTATAATAATTTACTTTTTATACTTAAATGTTTGGCGCCAAATTGTATAATTACAAATAATACTAGCAGTTTAAGCAAACAATTTTTATTTATTAAGACACAATTTACAATTACACAAATAACCTAATGAAATTTTGCAACAGTTAATAATTAATGTTATTAAAAGAAATTTTATCTTTCTCGGGGTCGTTTACTGGGCCTTTAACAAAACGAACACTTGTTAAACAACTTTTACAATGAAATAAAGAAAAACACATACAATAACCAAATTTGAATTCTGAAATCTGACGATTATACCTTTACTTAAAAGTTTACAACTGTAAAAATGAACTTACAATCTGTCTGTTACTCCATGCAATTTCGATCACTCGCATACTTGCAAGCACTCATTTCATACAGGCCATAAAGAGCACCAAGTTCCGCTCACACTTTACACTTCCATAGCCACCTCTCCACGCTGACCTTACTCTCACGAAGAATTCCTGCAAACGTTTTACTGATTTATTTCTGCCACCTAACTTGGCCCTCCATCCGGCCCCGAGGACCTCCATCAACGATCTCTCCTGACGACTGAGTGATGATCTCCTCTTACGACGCCTTATATTTCATCCATCTGCGCTCTTCACAACGAAGCCGTGTGCACTTCTCCCCACACCCTCGATTAATTTGCCATCTGTCTCTCAATTATCCTCCATTACCTCGTCGTTGTTTACCACTTGTGTCTCTTCTGCCGCTGTTAATTCGAGTCCAAACTATGCATCGGGTTGGTCTTTTCCCAGAGTTCGGTTGCACTCAAGAGTTCGTGTGCAAATCTGCTAACGACACTACAGACGGGCGTAAACACATTTAATTCACCCTTTAATTTACCATCTGTCGCTCAATTAAGCCATTATTATCTCCTTATATCTACCCTGCGTGCCTTCTGCTGTTGACCACGCCAGTCCAAATTTTTGTTTATTAATTAAAGAGTTCTTTTAATTATTACAATATATATATAGTAATATTTTCTGAAAAATGATAGTTAAAACCCCACGTTAAGGCGTCAGTGTGTAGTAATATATTAATAACATTTAAACAAAATGCACGTTGGAGCAAAAAATTATGTAGTAATTGGGAGTTCAATAATAGGATATGTAAAACAAGCAGTTTACACAAACAATTACAATTTATTACGAACAAACAATTATATTTTACAAAAGTTATGAAGGCAAATAAATTTCAATTTACATTATCAATTAATATTTTACAATAAAATATGACTATTTCTCAGGGTCGATTACTGGGACTTTAATAAATGCATACTTGTTAAACAAACAAATTTTATCAAGCTATCACGGGGTTAATTCATCAATACATTATTACAATGCAAAATATAAAATATGAACTTTAAATTCTGAACTAAATCGGAAATATGACAATAATATCTTTCCTTATGAGTCTACAAATAGTAATTTTGTGAAATTTTTCCTTAATATTTATGGTATTCCAGGAAATTGGCTCGTACGTACACACACACACACTTATAACACTTTATAAACAGGCCATTTTTATACACTGAATTTAATCAACACTTTTAGTTTGCCAAAGTGATTTGCTATGCTTGGTTAACTGTTCGTTTTAACAAATCTTATTAACTCGTTCCAAAGTTTGTTAACTGCTGGATGCAGTTAGCTAGGCTCCAAAAAGTTGAAGAAAGTGGTCTAACTTGATAATATAAGTTAGACTCAGAACTCTAAATATTTAGCGTTAGATTTGCGTAGTTATCTGATCACAGACTGCAGCATGTAAAATGTTCTAAATGTTTTAGTTGTTGTGTTACATATATCCAGACACTTTATGGATTTTATCCTTTCTCGTCTATCTGCTGCTATGCTCCCACTTCCACGCTGAAACACACTCCGCGTCTAGCGAACCAACAACCACAATACACACAAGCATTGCATTCTTGTCACATTCTTGTATACGACTTGTGTGTTTTTTGTGCCGCCAACAATACGTGTCCAAATTTTGTTCCTTAATTATTTATTTCATTTTAATTACTACAATATATATATATACATATATATATATATATATATGTGTGTGTGTGTGTGTGTGTGTGTGTGTTTGCATAACAATACTTTGATTAAGTATTACATTAAATATGATTTACAATCTTGATTCGCTTAAAATTTGCTAGTAAACAATAAAAACGCAAAGAAAGAAAAACTGAGTCGAGTTCTTGATGTTACATTATTTGTGAAATATAATTTACGTAACATGCCAGTAAATCAGAAATTTAATAAATGAATTCACAAATAATACAAGAAAGGTTTCTTCCCTATGACAAGGAACCTGCTCAGTTGCATATAATTAACAAAATATGAACATAATTGATATAATCCATTAAATGGAAATAATTACGTCTAATTTATTAAACCATTCTATGTGTTTTGTTAATTATATGCAACTAAAGAGGCCCCTCATCATAGGGAGGAAATCTTTTTTATATTATATGTAAATTTATTTAATTAATTTCTGACTTTTACTCATTGCACACTAATTACGAGTGTTATTCGGATAAATGAAAGTAAGGGCCGATTCATTATAAAACATAAACCATCACATTTTTCAAAAAATTTAATTTTATTTAATTCCCTACACGTTTCTCTATTTGTTTGCATAGTTTTCATATTTGTTTAAATATTTGTCATAATGTTCTACAAGCTTTTGTATGCCCAAATCATATACGTCTGCCACCTGTGAGGATAACAAGTTTTTAACTGCTTCATTTACGTCGTTTTCTCAAGGGTCGTGGAGGAAATTTATCTCCATCCTTCTGAATTCTTTCCAAAAATTCAAGGGCACAAGCCATAATTTTCATCTGTCTCTGAAATGTTTCAAATTCAAAAAGTTATGCACACGTTGGATTCTCATGTTGCTTGCTGAGGACCACCAAATGAAAAGAATGGCTTCTGCTCTTGATTTTTAACGTATGTTCTATCAATTAATTGGTCGTTAACATTAAATAGATTAACAGTGTCTTTTTTGCACAATGTTCTGTGCTTATTTATTACAAAATTTTCAAACATCGGATTCAACCTTTCTAAAAATTTATATGGTTCAGAGCAGCAAATCAATAAATTTATACGCAAAACCTTTGGATATAGAGAACAGCTTACTCTAAATTAGAAATGTGGAACACAAATATCTTTCAATTTGTAATTTAACAAGTCATAATGAAATATAATTTCCTATAGTAGGCTTAATGTGTTTTCAATATAAGCCTTATTATAAAAATTATATAATACCGTTGATGAGCAGTTACAAACAATTTATTTAATTAATTTTTAAAAAAAACGTTTCGGTAGGGGAACGGAGGGTACTATGGGCCGGCGGGTAGTATGGGCCAATTGGTCAATCAACTATTTGCTGATAAATAGCAGCATCGTGCATAGTCTAGCCTTTTTCTACCTGCGTAGTTCTGCCATGCGCAGAAGGAATGTTTACTTCAGTTCATTGTGTTCAGTGTAAGTGATTATTGTTTGTCTGCGCGCATTCAAGTTGCTGCCTGGAATACTTTTCACCATCACCCTGAATCATTACAGTTAAGAATATACTTATTAAATTAAGGCTATTATTTAGTTTACTCTATTAATATAAGACACTGATTGTTTCATTTCGTTTGCTCTAGCCTGTTTTTCTTGTAGCCATGTTTTCCAAATCAATGTGAATCGGGTAGCATGGGCCATGCCACATTCGGGTAGTATGGGCCACATAACGCAGCTTTCTTCCAAGGCAGATTCTAGAACCACTTCTGAAGAGATCTCCAGTTCCTTCAAAGCAACACCCTCATCACAACTTTCTGATTTTGGAAAAGTTTTAAAAGAAATGCCATCCTGCAGAGAAAAGAGATTGGTGAGTCGGAAACGAAAGGCAGAGAGAGGCGAAATATTAACATAGACTCCAATAAAAAAAAAATGTTGACTGAAAAGAGAGTGGCAGAAAATCAAAAAGAAAAACAGAAATAAATAAAATTTTCGAAACACAACCAAAGATGAACAAATAAAAATTTTTAATTATGAAAATCCTACACCAAGCACTTCTAAAGATAAAGTAGATGAGAAATGCACAATATTCAGGGAAAATTATGAAGAAAACTGGATTAAGAGTAAAAATTGTGAAGGTAGAGCACATGAACTCTGTGCGGACATTGACGACTTTTTTATTTTTATTTTTGTGATCTTTGTAAGGTAAATAAATGATAGTGTAAATGACTTGTAAAACATTATAAAATTATACGAGTATTAAACAACAAGAAAATATTTTTTAACTTTAAAAACATAATAATTTTGGCGTGGTCCATACTACCCGACTATTTTTTAAATATTGCTCATATAAGTTTAACACTGCATGCATTGTTCGCTTCATTAATTGCTAATTATATTTTTTGTACTTAAAGAAATGTAATTGAACAACGATTTTAATCGCTCATAACCGATTTTAACCACAAATATATTTTTTAATTTCATTTTTTTTGTTAAGTGGCCCATACTACCGCTGTTCTCCTAAGTATTTGAACCTTCTTCAAGTATTTTATTAAGTGTTAGTTTCTCAAGAAGAGCCTCAAGAAAATATTAAGTTTATTGATATTAAATATATGTGATGAGTCAGATAGTTCTTAGAATTTAGTCATAATTATGTGTTTATTGTATTATGTTTATTGGATACGATTTCTTGCTACAACTACATTACTGTCCAATCATGCATTTTTGATAGTAACACAGTTTTGCATAACTTATTTTCTCCACAAAAAAGACCTGAAGAAGATACAAAAGCGTACCGAAACGTTGTGGTTTTTTAATTAAATAAATTGTTTATAACTGGTCATTGACTACATTATATAATTTTCATGTAAATCAGACGTAAAAATAAAACCTTTTTTAAATTTTTAATATCAGGTTAAGAAATTTAAAGAGATATTTTAGGATTTTAAATTTGGTTAATGGTAAGACATCACATTTTTTAAAAAAAATTAACTACCTTTCGTAAAACTTTTAAAAGTCACTCATAGCGTCAGGCGTAATGCATAAAGAGTACACTTATTAACTGAACTTTATGCGAGAGAGCACTCTGGGAAGATTACCTCCTCATAGATTAATTTTATCAGTACCTATTAACTTACTATTTTTACTTTGAAGCATAAGCACGTCATTACAGTTTTATTTTTTTGAGCAGTTAGGAAAATATTCACATTCTACAATCAGGAGTTCATGACAAACTCAATTTACAAAGCTTGAATGTAAGGATGGACGGTTGGAATTGTATACAAGTGAAGTAACAGGGATCTGTGGTCTGTTTCAGTCTATTTCAATCAACGCCATTTACGCATTTACCATGGATGTTTCGTCCTCACCAGATCTGACCACTTCTCCTTTTTGGAACGTGACGTTCAACATTAGTTATTCTACATTGTAATGATGTCGCGGAGGAAGCCTGCAACAGAAGTCTCTCGCAGGTGAACCTTCCCAGAGAGCTCTGGAGGAGGCTATCTTTAGGGATGCCTTCACATCTCCCTGGTTTTTGAACTAAGGTTCCCACGTGCCGAGGCACCTCTGCCTCTTTTGAGAGGTGTATGTTCTAGGGTCGCAGACCTTGGGCATACGGTAAGAGTTGTCCGCTATTCCTATTGGAATAGTCGGCAAACTGCCTCCTAAACTGGTCAAGGCGCGGAAAGGGGAAAACTGCGACCACACAGCAAACCCCTCTTCTGCCATCGGGTAGGATCCTTAAATCATAGTCCGGGGGCCCTAGTTAACCCTTGGCCTGCCTTCCTCTATCTAAATGGCGGTTTGCGCTCGTTCGTCGTGATCCTGATACTTCACAATTGGGTGTCAGCAGGTTCTGTGTTAAAATGGAAATCTACTGGTCAACCTCGGACATATAGAGGACCGGGCAATGTGGACGCTGTGACTCCTCCGATAGTGCAATCTCCATGCCGTTCTGCACAGAAACAAAGTCCTCGCGAACTTAGTCTCCCGCTGCTCACAAAATCACTGGATTTTGGTTACCAAGAAAATATTTTTTGCTTCAATCAATACCTACATTCATTATCAATCCTTTATATAAATCGTGTTCTCAGGAGCTTAAAAAGTTTAAAATAAAAAGTGCGGAAGTGGAACTGAAGATATAAAAATAAAATAAAAAAAGCTGCTGCTACTTCTCTTTTTCGTGTTTTTTGGAGTAACATGTTACAATGCGGCAACTCCCTTTAATAGCATAGGAAGGGATTTTAAGGAGGGATGCGGAAAGGTAGAGAAAGAATGTAGTCAATGGTTAAATTCGACTCCCGGGCTTAAAATCACTCGCAGGACTGACTTTGTGCGTGTTAACGGTCTGAAACGGACTCGGGAGAGTTGTCATTGAGAGTTTCTCTCCGAGAGTGAACTCGGGCGAATTTCACTCTCCCGTGGAAAGGTCTGTGAGAGTAACTCTGGAGAGCTCCGGCTGTGAGATGCTCTCACGTGTAAACGCACCTTTACGGTGCACGCCACGCTCGCGAGATTTGACACCTTTGGGATTTCTTTCTCTGAGGCCATCTCAAAGCCAGGGTTGACTAATATTAATGTCCGATAGTTTGGATGCTCTTAAAGTGGCGATAATCCAGGGTGTTACCGACAATCCGCCCTAAATAACCCACAAGGTTATGGGAAACGTCCGATAGAGACTCAATAAATGTATCAACATTAATTTCGTAATGTTATTTTTAAAACTATATATCAACCGTAATTGCATGTTGTTATATTTTAATCGTGGCAATTTAAAACTGCATTATATGCGCTATTTGTGAATAAAACAAAAATGTTTGTACTTCATTGGATTGGGTTTTATTAGCTTCCCAAATTGGGAAGTTCTTTATGTCACACCCTGTAGTTACATTTCCTTCTTGAATTTGTAATCATTTTTATTAGACAACTTGTTTTTGTTATGCCTTTATGTTGAGTAAAAATACTGCTTCAAGAACTGAAATAAATAGTATGTTGTTTTAAAATTGTGAATTGAAAAAGCTTAACTTAGCGGATGTTTGGATCACTAATTGTATGCAGTATCTTTGTTCCAGTGACTATAGTTTCGAGACAATATTTCAAAAAGGAATGTTTTAGCGGGGAAGGTTCGGAAACTCCGGTTATGATGGGAGTAGGACGCAAATGCACTTGAACAAAGAACACGATCCCCAGCCTGGGAATAGAAGGCACGTGATGGAAGGCTGCTCATATTGCCCGGAGTGCAATAGCAATTCCGCGAGCGCGTCCTCCCGGTGATGTACGCGCAGCACGCAGACATCGAAAGGGCGGGCTCGTGCTTTCTCTGCTAAATCTCTCCACGGAAACCCTTGTCCTCAATCAGCGCCTTTCTACCAGGTGCATCGTCGAAAGGCCAATCCATGTAAACGCTTTTAACCCCTCCTTTAACAAGCTATGTTAAATAGTGTAAATTGTTTATATTTGTTCTGTGTGTGTTTACAGTCGTACACAGAGGTTTGGGAGCTAAAAGACATGCACCATGTCGACATATATAATGTATTCTGGATTTACGAAGGCACATGGTCAGCGTCTTGCTTTCACTCAGCCCAATTAATTTTTTGTAATTTTCTATTTGATTTTATGTGAGTGGCAAATGAGCTAAAAATCATCAAACGCACTTGCACTATCTTCCAGGAAAAATGACACACGTAAATTTTATAAAAAGCTCAATTATCTTTTCGATTTTTCAATCCTGATCACATAATTCATAATATTAGGCTAATCTGTGATTAAAATCTTCTTATGTTCTTTCTAAATTAATTCAATGCGCCTTTTATCAATTCAAGTTAATATACATACTTCATCGAGTCCTAACGTTAGCCTGTTTGATGTAGTGAACTGTAGGTGAAACCGGGCTCTGGCTATACCATGAACGAATGCCAGGGCCTGGAGTCTACTCGGATGACACAGTGGTAGAGCACTCGCGTACTAACCAGTCCAACCTGATCCTATAACTACCTTCTTCTTTCTGCAGGAATACCTTTTTCACTTACATTTTTCTTGTTAAGAATTGAATATTTTTAACCCTCCGTCAGACGCACCCCTAACATAACGCGGATAGACGCTCTGGGTCCGACATACACTTGCCCGATGCACAAAACTATCTCGATTGACATTTGCCCGACAGGATAATATCCCGAATGACTTTTCCCGACAGGACAAAATCCCGATTGACGTTTTCCCTACAGGTCATTTTCCCGATGGGCTATTTTCCCGAAAGGTGAATTTTTACGAAATAAAGCATAATATTAAAATTGTAGAACACTTTGTAAATTAAATTATTCAATAATACGTGGAACAATTTCAACCAAACTTGGTACACTTATCACTTAAATTCAAGGAACGGGTATAAGGGGTGTCATTTTCAAAATTTAAAGTATGCTATAACTGCCCTTGTTGGCGCCAAATAAATAGTATACGGGGTCGCTCAGATTCATAATGCCATTCTCGAAGCTTTTAGTTTCGAACTTCACCCCCTAAAGGCAAGAGGACTGGGGTGACAAAAAATTGCGATTTCTTCCAAGATTGAAATTTATATATTTTTACTCATTTTCCACAATTGTTAAAAAACAGAAAAACAGAAAGTTGTAATAAAAAATCAAATATAATACACACTTATGACAATAAAACTTTAATTACATCAAGAGGAATATTTGATACTAAAACTGAATCATCGTCAATGATTTTTACGAAAAGGAAGTATGTTATTACCTCGTACTACTTCGGCAAAGACGGGAAAAATACTGACGGGAGTGGTCGTAGTAGGTCACCTGCACCGAATATATGCTACTTCCTTATTAAAACGTCATTTTACGAGAAACTACAGTTATTTTTGTATCGTAGCCTTTGAAGATTATTCTAAACATATTTCTCTGATATGTCATAAAAGTTAATTCCTGTATCTTACTTGGTTTCGGAGATAACAAGAAAATTATATTGTGTCCGTCCCGTGGTCCTAGCGCTATTAACGGAGGCTTAAACAAATAGTAACTAAATCGTCAATAAGCAAACAATTAGTTGTTAAAATAAATACCACACATCGTTTCTGCAGTCCATGATGTTTTCGTCAGGCTATGATAAATCCTGATAACTATTAGAACGAGACGTCGCAGAATTGTCGTGTTGTACGTATTTAATTTAACTAATTTCACCTGTTGACTGGAGTTTTCATTATCTTGAAATGAATACCAATCATAGTATAAATTAAATTATTATTACGTTTTAAAAAAATATAACTTACAGGAAAAAATGTGATCTCTGAATATATATATATATATATATTTAAAAAAGAGAATAACATCTTTGTCGCTGAAGACAGATACATTCAGATCTTTTACGAAATCGCAATACGGTAGTTGTTTCATCTCCACGGTTGTTGAAGACACATCATGTTGAAAAGGAGACGCGGACTGCTATGTTGGACCCTGGCGAGCTGCGTTTGGATTATAGATTGAAGACTTTCCAAGTGTAAAAAGTTCTCAGTATTCACACGGGTTTAACAGCGATTAAAACGCGACGTTTGGATTGTTATTAGAATGCACCGAGATATATGGACTATAAAACAGTGAGACAAACTTGATCCATTGAAAACTATCAATAATTTAAATCATTGAGGTATCAAACTCTGATTTCTATTTGTTTTGGCAGAAAAAGAGATATATATATTTCCTTAAAAATTTTCTATATTAATTAAACTTTATTATGGCGCTCTATAAATGTTGCTTTTAAAACGGGAACCTCGTTATTTTATTAAATAACTTTCTATAAATTTGTTTTTGGTTAATAACCAATTGGTATAGATGCTATTACAATATATTTGTTTAATTTTCATCTAATACAGTCGCTTATGTATTTTTATCAATTGATTTTTTACTTTAAGGCGATAGAAAGGTTTGTACTAAAATCGTAAATATTAGACAACTGAATTGCAGAATTTTGAAATGTTTAAAGTATAGTAAGAAGTATTTAATATATTTAATTGGGTACTTATTATTAACGTGGAAAATATTTTTTTTACTTTTAGTTTAAATGACTTGTAACTTAATTATTGATGGAATAAATATATAATTCTTATTTTATTTCGAAAATATATTTTTGTCTTAAGATAATATTTTCTTCAATAGTGCATATAATTATTATCAGTATGAAAAACCTAGATCATATGGTCATTGATGGGTTGCATACTCGGGTCCATTAGGTATATAATTATCATTGAGCATAATCTCTTACTTAGAAACTCATTTTACTCTCTGGAAAGTTGATCATGGCTAGAGAGGGAATACGAGTTATCGCAATTTCACGATACCGGACTCCATTTTGGTGTGGAACAAACGACTGGCTTCATACATCCGGCAGAGGCTGCAAATCGTCGGGCTGCGGGTGTGGTGGGTTGATCGGCTGATCAAAGGACCACAGCAGATTTAATCTAGATAGCTGCCGGATGATCATATTCCCAAACGGATATATTTAACGTTGTAATACAAGCTTATTCAGAGCTCGAATTGGATTGGCCCTGAGCTTTACTGAGCTTGACATAGAAAACGTTTGCGACTCGCGCGAATCACTAAGACTATTTATCACACTATCGTACGAGGATCTTAGCTCTGGATACAAGGAAACACCAAAACCGATTCTTTTTCACGTCCTTTTCGTGCATTGTCTTTGCCACGTGCTAACTATCTCAACATATACAAAAGAATTCTCTTTACCGTTTCCCACCATGATTCACAGGGATCATTTGTCTCACCCAAAGATCACTGTCTTCTTCAGGTTCCATTTTGAATGTATGCCTTTTAAAATAAATTTCCCTTAATAGCTTATTCCGAAAGTCCAGTAGCTTTCAATTTCCTGCGGCTCACTGTCTAATTGCCTCTGCACACTAGCCTGATGAAGACAATTCAATGTGCCGTGTTCTAATGCCTCGGTCGAACCGTCTACAGCTTAGACATGTAAAAAGTATGCGGCAAGTAAAGCAGGGGAAGGGTGGTATAGAACCGAGTTCTAAGATGACATAACAGGTTGAGACTCATGCTTTTTGGTTTCGTGACAATAAAAATCTGAAATTTACTAATAGGGAAAAAATATAGCTGAAAATATATTTTAATTGTTCTTTCAGTCAATACATACATAATGCAACATGTTGACATCAAAACAACGCAAATGGTGTACTTTGCGTAATTTCATTGCCTTATGTGTTACAGCATTGCAAATTGGGTCAATTGCTCCAGGAGCATTGAAATATTCACGTTGCAAAAGCGTTCCATTAGAATTCTTTCTAATACGGATAATAAATCCAGTTGTAAACCGTTTTTCAAAAGTCTACGAATATTAACTCTTCCCAGCGTGTTTATTAACTAAATTTTAAAGTTTTTTTCAAAGGAATGGCGAGTCTCACGATTATGAGACTAGAAATCGCTCAAGTCTAAGATCTTTGCTCTCTACCAGAGAATTATTCAGAATTCAGGGATAGTTTTATACAATAGTCTTCCTCCAGATGTCAAGAGCAATAATAACTACGAGAGTTTTGTGATTCAATGTAAAATTATTCTACTGAAAGGCGCCAGTGTTTCACTCAGTACAGGAGTTTCTAGATCGTTCCCCTAATAATTAATTTTTTTAAAAAAACTGCAAAAGTGTTGAATGTGTTGCTAATAAAACTACTTATTTCATAACTTGCTTAGTCTCTGTTGGTATTTTCTGCTCTTTTGTTTGTTTGTTTCATGTACGGCCAGGAGTTTTCAGATTCCTCGTCCCTCTGTTTTGTGAAGTGACTTGTCCGTCGTTTGTGTTTCATCCTAGTGTGCGTGAGTCAAGTTTTGTGTTTATTTTTGTGTGATGTGTAAATTATATATTTTATGATATTTATTTTTACTAGTACATATTGAATATTTTTATTAGAATTGTAAATATTTTATTATACCCTTAGTATAGTTAAAGTATTATTATTTTTGCTATTAATAATATATTTTACTTATGTTGGACAGGGAAATTTGTGTTCAAGAATTTTAGAATTTTTAAGTTAACTTCCAATTATTTATAATTGTAGCATCCAATTATTATATTGAAATTTTATGTATTGACGTATCATATTTCCTCATACGATGAATAATGGAATAAAATAAATCAAAACAAATCAAACAATTAGAATTAAATAATTATCTATACCACTAATACACATTAATTTCTTAATCTCGATGCATGGCGTAGCAATTCGTCGGCATAGGATGGTTCCTAAAGCTGATTGACAATTCCTCCAAAAAAAGCTTAAAATTCACTTTAAACCAACACATTAATACTGTTAGTTAACTCTATCAGCATTGTGTTTCGATATACGCTATTAACACAGGCGCTCAAGACTAGATCTACCTGTCATTGACTTTCACAGTGACAGATCGGCTGTGGCTGAATGATCCCATTTTATAGTCCTAGAAAAATTACTCGAGTCAACTTTCGACACAATTTTGGCAACAAAAGGCAATAAATCACTCACAATTTTATATAATCTAGTACGTCAGACAACTAAACTCTAATTCAGTTAACATATGATTCAATATTCAACGCACATGATCTCGTCGTATTTAACGAGACTAATCACAATCGCATCTTAGTACTATGAATTCTCCTCGCTCAGTAATCAGGTGTAAATAATAAGAAAGATAGCCAAATACAGACAAAAGAAGTTGCCTGTATCCGGCTATCTTTCTTATTAATAATTTTCAGACGTAAATTTTTCATTTTAGTTAGATGTAAAATTGTACTATTTAAGTGAAAGAGATTTCACTTTTTTTAAAAAAATAAAATACAAAATCAATGAATTAGTACGAACCTTGAAATCGAGATAATGTAAAAGTTATAATGAAACTGAATAAAATAGCCAAATGGCGGCTCAAAATTCGGTCGACAATTCCGTCAATAACAAATGTTTACTGAGCTATATTTTCTGAATATATGAACTATAGTCACGTAAATTTTTCGAAAACAAATTTCTGGAGTGTTAAACAGATTGTGGCTATAAATTTAAATCGCAATGTTGTTTTTAATCAACATATGTAACAATAGATGAAGTAAAAGCATAAATTCGATGGTGGCTTAAAAAGTCGGTTATAAATGGAAAATTTCCTAATAATTTGTGATAAACTAGAGGAGAAGAGAATACATTGTCTCCATCGATCATCAGAAGAAAAGTTTAAAGCATACGGAAAGAGCCATCCATCCATTTTACATTATACCTATAATTAATAACTTAATTTACATAAGAATAAAGTATAATACGATAGCAACATATTAATACATATCTGTATCAATTGATTAAAATAAATGTTAGAGTATAAATCAATGTAATTGTTATGACTTCATTTTAAAATAAATATTTAAATGTAAACAACACCATATTTTTAAGATTCTAATTTTTTGAGAGTGCATAGTGGTTTGGTAGCAATTTCGGAAGTTTACTTTTTAATATAAGTGGAGTGTTCTTACTTCTTTATCGTTATCATAAGATTCTTAAAAAATTATTTTCCACTCACTATTTCTGCAAATGACAATATAAATAACGTGAAATTTGTGTATTGGCCATAACATATGTTACGAATTATCTAATTCTGTTGGTACTTGTCAACGTCGTAAAGGATTTTTATGGGTCATAGAGGATAATGACATTTGTTAATATTAGTTTTAATATAATTCATAATTTCCCCATTCAGGTTGTAACTAAAGAAACGTGGACCTGAATAGTTGGAGGTTTTGCAGAATCCACTTCAATTATACTTACCTTAGTAACTATAATACATTCAATTCTGACTTTAGGTTAACGTAATAGAACCATATAAATTTATTACAGTGAAATTTAAATATAAATTCAATAACTCTAATATAATGAAATACCACTTTTCACAAAAAATGTAAAAAATATATTAAAATTAATTTTTTTGTCATATATCTTATTGTTTTATTATTACTAATAACATTATGTCATTTATGAATATTCTATAAAATAACTAGTCATGGTATAGCCACAGGATGCAATTTAGTCGTAAGTGGAGGTTATTGAAATTTTTTTTTGGACAGCAAGTCATCAATTAAATAGACAATATAATTTCCTATTTTGTTCATATAAAAATTAATATCAGTTCAATGATTTTATCCATATAATAATAAAGATAAGTGAAATATAATAAATAAGATTAAATTTTTTATTACTCGTTCTGTGATAAATGCATTTAAATGAAAAAAATTACATTATAGGCAAAAAAATCTTCAGGTTGTCTTGTCCATCCATTATTGTCTTTTTTCCTACCTTATTCCGTACGATATTGCTTCTTTACGTATTACGTTTTATAGACAACATAAATTATTTCAATCATATTCTGGACTTTACTACCCTTATCTGTTCAACTGGGCGCCAGAGATAGGGGATCAGATTCTAAAGAAATTCGACCAGAAATTCCACATTCGTCACAATATGCGGACGTTTTATCTATCAAATTGAACTTTTCAGGCAACCTGTAGCGTAATAAAAACGAGCGACACTATCAGATAGAGATAAATATTAATAAAACAAATTTTGAGTGATTTTCAATATTTTCTACGTTAATTCATTATATTTTTATTACATGAAAAAGTGAAAAATCTCAACAACGTATTTCCAGTACAAGGGAAACTTGCATAAGTTTTCGTTTTCTTCAGTTTAATAATTATATAACACAAAATAATCTACTCAAGGAAACGCAAAATTTGGAAACGTTTAAACTCTACTCTTTGAGAATAAATATATGGCAATTTGAAATAATGCATAGAATTTCATACGCATGAAACTTAATTAGTTAATTCAACGTTGCAATCATCGTCAGCTCATGTGTTCTATGAGATCAAAGTTAAGCTACATGATAACAACCTTACATTTACCACGAAACCTTAAAATAATGGACATACAAATTGCCACAACCCTGTATTACATTTCTAGTTACAACTTCCACTCAATTTATATTTCTTACTGTGCTTGGATTAAAAATTAAAAGAAAAGGAACAAGCCAGTATCTGTTAACACAAAGAATAGAAACAGATAATTTTATGCTCTGTTTTCTGATATCGTTTCCGATTTTACCGCGAATCTATAGAATATATATCGAAATAGTGCTGCGGTAAAATAACAGTGAAATTCAAATAACAAATTTTTTCCTCAACAATTTATTTTATGACATAATATTATGAATGCTTCAACTTTACGTATATATACTTAATGATGTATTTAGTTTTATCCAACAGTTTATGGTGACGTGGATATGAAGTTACGACGTGGGAACTAACTCTACAAAAAATTGATGAACAAGAAATTCTATTAAAAAGTTTTGGCGTACGAAAGTGAAGTCGGGCTAAAACTTTTTAAAATGTTTATAAACCATTTATAACAAGAGAAATTGAGTGTGTTAGAAGTAAGATAACCTAGAATATCGAATAAACTAATATTTAGCGATTTCACGAAAGATAGGGTGTCGGTGCAGGGTGAAATGTGTTAATGAATTGTAATTGAAAAATATGACAGAGCTAAAATTTATCATTTCTTAAAAGCAACTCTATGACCGTCGATACTCGTTCATAACAGCTCCTTTTGCTTTATTTCAGGCCTCAATTTGTTCTTGAAGAATCTTAACCCACATTTTTTATGATTTGCCTTACATTTTTAATATTTCATTATGGGTCGTATTATTCTTATTAAAAAATATTTAATATAATTCATATTATATTATGCTAATAAAATATAGAAAAATTATAAAAACACTACGATTAAATTTTCTGAGTCACATTGATTTTCTGTATGGAATATGCGAATGTACTACAGTGACTCAAGAAATGCATGAATAAATAAATTTAACTGAATGGATTACCGTTGAACGTAGTTTAAAGTGGCATTTACCCTCTATTATTCGCAATATGCGTATGCACTACAATGATTCAAGAAATCCAATAAATAAAAGTGTTTGTGTGTATGTATATGAGTAGGTTCCGCACACAAATCTACATACGTGGAGCAAATTTCTCCAAATTTCGTACACATGTTCCTTGCGACCAGGGTAAAAACAATGTGAGGGTAATACACGTCTACCACCCAACTGGGATAGAAATTTCACACAAGCAAACACGGCCTATATTTGGGTCTAATAACATTTTTCGGGAACAATGAGATTGATAGTGTTTCTTCCGATGCTTCTGGTGCATAGTTTCAATCCCTTTCGACATAGGAGGGGAGCACCCTTAGGGGTCGGGGTGGACGTGTTACGTAAAAGTAACGCAAAAGCTACCAAGATTGAAGTCGAATCCGGGAGTTATAGATGTCGCTGAGTATCATTTTGACAACTCGAGAAACGCACCGAGGTAGGCGTGGGTGTGAATGTTAAAAAGGCCGATATATTCCTGGACATAAACTTTTTCGGGGGCAATGAGGTAGATTGCGTTCCTCCAGTTATTTTGGTGTATAATTTCAATCCCTTTTGGCATGGGAGGGTAGCATCTTTAGGAATCGGGGTGGAGGGACGTTACATAAAAATAACACAAAAACAACCGAGATCCCTGGTTACGGATATCGCTGAGATTAATTATAGCAACTCAGGCAACACCTGGCACTCATCTAGTGCATGAATAAATAAATTTAACGGAATGGATTACTGATTAACATTGAACATAGTTTAAGTGCCTTTAAACCTTTATTAATATATTACTACAGCTTATACATGCATGGCCAACATATGGCACGAGGACCGGATCCGGCCGGCGTATTGAGTTTATACGGCCCGCGATTAAATTTTTATTATTCTCTGATGAGAAATATTGTGAAAGAAAAAGGAAATTAATGCATTTTTATAAGAAATTGCATAATAAAAATATGGGAATTTAAAAAACTTGCTGTCGTATATTTAATAATCTACTTATATTTTGGGTACTTTAATGAATCATTTTTGTATTTATCATTTATCATTTTTTAATTTTAATATTTCGTCCGCCCCGTGAAATAAGTATTCTTTCTCAACTGACCCTGGGGCAAAAACTGTTGTTTATACAAACTCAACTTTTTTTTTCTGAAAAATTAAATATTATATCATGAAGCCAACAATTCCTATTTTTTATCGACACTCTTATAATTGAATGTTTAATTATAATACTAGAAAATAAGAGTATTTAATACATATTTTTATTTAATTCCAATATGTATTAAAATATTGTTAAATATCCTACATATCTTTTATTATTCCCCAGTCTTTTAAACAGAAAACGATAAAAAATTTCAATCAAGCCAAAGAGAATTAACTTCGCTTCCAATTTCTTTCATTCCCTATCTCCCCCATTTCATTACAGTTTTTACTCTTCTTCTTTCCCGTTTAATTTCACCTGGACTTAATCAACTTACAGAATTGAGAACACGGTTAATAGCATTTCAAACAGTATGACTTAATTGCCTACAGTGATTAATTGTAACTATGTTCAAAACTGATTACTTTTTTATATTTATGATCATTAATCATATATTTATGACATATCTCACAAAGTGTGAAAAAATAAAATAAAAAATTTTCATTTTGTTTCTTAAGTTCGTTCATTGTTAACATCATAGTTACTACTATAGTTGTGTCTTCCAATTGATGAGAATTTTACAATAATCAATGCAGTTGCTAGAATTATATCCCATTCCACGCAACGATGTAGATGTTTAAAAAAGGTTTATGTTGGTAGCTTAGTCAACAAGATAATTTACAAAGAGTATTTCTTTACATAAAATTTATTTTGGTACAGTACAGCTTCTGTTCAGTAATATGTTATTTATGGCGCGACAAAGACCCGATATATTAATTTGGTATGTATTGTATACCCGATTTATAGATACTTGAACTATTTAATTTCCCACACGTTGAGAACCAGTTAATGTATTGTACCATTTGTAGCTAATTATATAAATTTTTATAATTCACTTTGCGCCATAGTTATAAAGAAATTTAAGGAATATATTTTGAAGTATTTAGATAAATTTAAATTTTACTGTACTTAACAGTTAATTAATGAAATGTTTAATTTGAACAATTTAAACCCAATTAATGAAATGTATTTATTAAAATGTTAATATAAATACTTAACATTTAATGATAGGTTTGAAATGGTAATACAGAAATTTATTTAATACAAGATTTAAAGAATTTATTTAAAACATATTATGACTTTTATACAGAAATTTTACATAAATTTACTACGGCTATTAATATAAATTTTTTCTGTTAACTTAGGGCGCTTCATCGGACCTCAATGCCTATATGAAATTCCGCGATTACACTATTAAATATAAAAATTAAAGAAATAATTTTGATTTTAATTTACAAAAATATGTTCAAATATTCTTTCAGCTATATGTACCTTTATCTTATGGAATAAATTTTATAATTATACAATTTTGAAAATTATAGTATTGTTTACATTAGTGTATATTACTATATATATATATATATATATATATATATATATATATATATATATATATATATTGTAGTGATTGGGCGTTCATTAAAATTCAACATGAGAATTAAACAATTTTTAAAGCTATTAATCATTAAATTCATCAATAGATTATTACACTGCAAAAACATAAAATAACTTTAACTTCTGAACGAAATTCGAAATCTGGCGATAATATCTTTACTTATGAATTCACAGATAGTAATTCTGTGGAATTTTACCTTACTGTCTCTGGTACTCAAGGAAATTGTCTCGTTCGTACACACACACTTATTGCACTTTATATACAGGCAATTTTTATCCACTGACTCTAATCAACACTTTTAGTTTTGCAAAAGTTGGTTCACTGTTTGTTTACGAAAACCTATTACCTCGTACCGAAGATTGTTAACTGGTGGATGCAGTAACATGGGCTCCCAAAATCGAAGAAAGTGGTTTAAATCGAGAAAATAATGATTTAGACTCAGCACTCTAAATATTTAGCGTTGAATATTACGTAGGTATCTCACAGACTGCAACTTGTAAAAATGTTCTAACTGTTTTATCTGTTGTTACATGTATCCAGGCACTTTCTGGATTTTATACTTTTCGTCTGTCCACTGCTATATTTCCAAGACGACTTTATTGGAGCTCGCCTCCCCACAGACTCTGTTATGCGCGTCTAGCGAACCAACCTCTTCAATACCCACAAACATTGCATGCCTGCCACATTCTTGTGTACAACTAGTGTGTTTTATGCCACTAACAATGCGAGTCCAAATTTTTGTTTATTAATTAATTATTTTCTCTTAATTACAACAAGAGAGAGAGACAACATGAAATTGTAATATTGTCACGCCATTTGCATTTCTAAACTTTGTATTTCCTTCAATCCTGCCAATTCAGTTTCAGTTTTTAAGCCCAATAAAACTTTTGTTTACTTATCTCCTGTATGTTATGCTATATAACAAAATCCTAATTAAGTAGTGTACTAAACTCTAGTTTAAATTGTATAAGATACCACAATTAAATTTTTAGTGTAAAATTTTATTTTTATTAATAATTTAAAAGGCCGGTATATTGTAATGCCAACAGTTCTATATAATACCTGAAAAATTACACGATCAGTATAGCGAGTCATATAATTCCTGAAGTATGTAATGAATTGTGTGTAATCAAAACATTTTAATTTTTGAATCCTGTTAATCTAATCTAATTACTTTAATCAACAAAATATTATATTTAACTACACCTTTAAAGTAATAAATACAAATTTGCACCCAATTGTGGGTTTATTGTTAAGTAATATTTGTAAGATCATATTATATTAGCTATTAGTGTAAATGTTTCATAAATACCGTTATATAATTCATCTAAGGAATTGTAATCTATTATTAGGAATGCAGTAGAATTCATAGGAAGTGCCGCATGTAAAACTGTCTAATCATAAGTACATTTAAGTTAAATATAAAATATGACTAACCAAATGTATCTGAATAACTGATTGCAAATATGTATACGGAAACAGGTAACGTGTAAAACATTATTGTTGTTACAGTAATTTACTGAAAAATGAATTAGAATTCAATTTTCAATTTCGTAGTTTAATTGTACGATCAGTTTTTGCAAAGGTTACTGTGGAAAAAATCTGCATGAGGTCAATTATTGTTACACTACATTTTTTTTCCAACAACTAAATGCGCATCATCTACCGTTACAGAGCCGTTAACGCTCTATTGACTCGCACGGCAGCGATTAACGTTCAATTGCTCACTAAATGTGTTCTCTTTGTTCCACGTTCTGCCGTCTGAAGCGTCTAGCTTTCACTACAATATCAGGATATCACATGTTTCCAGTGCACACAGATTAATGAAACTGTTCCCTAATATATCACGGAGCTGTCTTAATTTCCTTCCGATTCACCGCACTTCGTTCGTTGGTGGTCGTATTTCAAATTAAACGGCCAGTATCAGTGCTGGATGGGGCTTTGTGTTGGTGTCTGCTGCGTTCACACTGCTTTAGAGAAAACAAAAGTTCCGTGAGAGTGGAATTGTGCTGCCATATGCTATTTTACGGAATACTACCGTAGACGACATTACTTGTCATGAATAATTCTTTGACTTGTCCAGTGTGAGATAGGGTATTTTGAGTTATTCAAAACGAGTTGGCCGATTACTTAATAAAACTCGGTCAGAATTTCGTCACGGTTAGGCACAAACGACTTGTTCAAAAAAACTGAGACCAGAATTTATCGCACGAACAAAATGTTTCAAAGTTGTGGGAGTGCAGGAAAACAAATCAAACTTGTATAATCACCAGATGGGTGTTAGCATGAGAAATCAAAGCAAAATTATAGATTAAGGTCAGGATGAGTGACTAAAATGGGGAAAATTTGGTCGCAGGATTAATATAAGGAAAACTGGGTAATTAACTTTTGAGTTCAGAAAGACATAGAGACGGAAAATGGCCTCACTAAAATGCGATGTCCTGGAGACAGGCTTTCTAATATATTTTAGAGACTATACTAATCTAAGACGTCATTAAATTTCTGGGTGTTATTACAGGTAATTATATCACCATCATTTCTTTCGATGAGATTTCTATTTCGTGCTAGGCGATTCTACTCTAACATCTTACCTGAAGTCTGAAAATTAGAGACTGTGCCTATATAACATCGGTCATCGACGTTTGGAATTCGTAAACGACTTGATACAATCCATCCAGTGTTTTTGCTGACAGAACGAGCGGAAGGCAATTCTAACTAGCTACGACCATAGATGAAGCCCGTGTCTGGGAATACCTTGTTTTTATGAATTCACTGTCAAATTCTCATCCAAACTTAATCTTGCAGTTCTGTCTTATTGTAAGGAAAAATACAACACCGATACATTTAAGATAATAAGTTATCGGTAACTTAAGCCGAGGTTACCCCTAAGAATAAATAATTGTTTTGGAGACTATCAAAGATTGTAAATTTATACAAATTGTTGTAAATTATATCGAAAGTTATATTCTTAAAAAATACTAACAATTTAACTGCTTCGATGTTGTTTTATTTGGTTTTGTGTATGTCTATAATTAATCGGCAATTAATAAATTTCAAACTTTGTTTTAGTGTGTTCAAATCGAATATATAATTATTTTCTTAAAGTTACATCACCCAGCAAGAATATTTTAATATTAAAATTCATTGCTGGTTACCTAAGTAAACACGACTTCTACAAAGCTGACGTACGATGAAAAGAAATACGTTTTGAACTGGTACATTGAGTACGAACGTATTAGTGCGGTTCAAGGCCGATGAGTTTCGAACAGCCAGCATATTTTGGGCAAAGTTTGAGACTAATTCTGTGTAAGAGATGTTCTGACAACATTCTAGATGACCAGAAATGGCAACTAGTACAACAAACTACCGTAAACTGTTGCACCAATTAATGGTTCAGAGACAGCGTGTAAGTGTGACTGGAGAGACTCACTCATTATAAAATGACTTGAACAGACTAGATAATAATAGCCGTTTTTACATAGATCTTTAGAAGAATCAACTGTGTGGAATGTTTCGTGTGATTCGGGTTCTTAATGTTTTGTAATGTACCCAGGAGATATATATTAATTGGGGGTTATTTATTTTTTATTTATATATTATATTGTATTTTTACGTATAATGTAGAGCAATTTATAATTTCGCGTCCGGTCTGGCCACGTCAATGTATTCTACGCACTAACAGTCATCAACGGCCTTCCTTTATGGGGATTAGAAAAGGCGTGTAGAAATTAACCAGATATAGCAAAACAAATCTCCGTTCACAAGATTTTGACACGTTCGGACCAGATTCTCCGCCAAATTAACACTGAAATGAACGTGTGTTCACCAGGATCTGGAAATTATCTGTGCTACTCTGGAGGGGAAATGTCTAAATTGAATATAGAGATTTGTGGGAGCACAGATCAGATTATCATGGCCAATATGATTCCAAGAACTTTTAGGCGGAATTTCGGCTCACCGAGATGTTGAAATGACCTGCAGAGTAAGCAGAATGGCACTGTTTTCGTCAGTTTATGTAGAAGTGATGGCGAACTCGTGTTTTTAGCGAATCCAGTTTTATAAATATCAGTTATTGTTAATATATATGACGTATTTCAGTTATGGCGAAGTTGTGAGAGTATTAAAAAGTTGTAAAGTTATTAGAAGTCAAGAATATGGAGACTAGAATCAGCGATTTATGTGAGATAGTAAATTTGAGCGTTGTGAGACATTATTAAGAATGAAAGAGCCCTTTAATACAGCCCAGGAAAGAAATCTTAAGCCAGCTGTGCGACCCTCTTCCTGGAAGGCGGAGTTTATTCCGCGAAATTGCGGTGTCTGAAGCTACCTGAGAAGTCTAATTACCTACAAGATCCTCATTAAGCGGTAAAGTATTGATGTGCCCGTCAAAGTCGGTTTAAGAAAGTCACAGTAGCCAACATCGGCAAAGATTTATGACCATAGTATTTCGACCCTGCAACTCCATGGGAACTAGTGTAGTTTTGTTTTAAGTACGTAAATAGCCGGAAAAATACAAATTAATAAATAGAACAGGAAGGTAATTTTTTTGTGTTGTAAAATAAAAATTTATTAATGGTTTAGTACTTAATTTTACCCTGCTCTATTAATAAAGATTTAATCGTATTTAAATAATAAATTAAAATTCAATGTATTCAATCAAAATCCCATTAAGAGCGATAAGAAAACATTACAATTTGATGCCGACGACCGCACAACATAAAAAAATCTTTCAAAGCGTGCTATTTCAACATCATTTATATATGGAGACCATTATTTATACATCGTAGATTCTAACTCATCCAATAAACACTTTTACAATAACGGGCTCTCTAAAGAGAATGAAGTACAGAAGTTTACAGACGTGCTGCGGTAAACTTGCCTCATTGTTTACTTCTCCTGCAGGAATACAAATCTTACACACTTCTACAAAGTAAAATACTTAAACATAATTATTTTTCTTTCAATAGAAATAAGTTATACTATTTACGTGTAGACGTACGTGTAATTTTTCTTTTGTCCTCTAATCGTAATGATTCAGTTGTTTCATTCGCCAAAGTTTGACCAAGTAACATTATCCATAATTATGCAAACTATCTGCGTTTAGTTCACGTATAGATTAGATAAGATTATTCGTTTTTCTTAAATCATCACGGATGAGGAAGGGGTTATAATAGTTGTTAGTAATACTTTTTTCATAGTAACTAAGTAAACTGTGTAACCACTTTCGTTCATATAACATATTTAATGCATGTTTAAATTTTTTTATTTTCCGTCTGTTTTTGATTTAATTAATAAGTTAATGACGTTTTACAGACACTTTATTTTTATTTCTAGCGTTTGGATACGTGTTCGTATCTTCTTCAGGTATTATCCTAAAGAGTAGATATTTACACATGATTAACATATGGACTAATTACACAAAGTGAGCAAAGACAAACAAAAGTAAACAAAAATCTGGACAACTTACCGAATTAATATTACAAACTAGTACTAAAAATAAATTCAAATGTCGATAAATTCACCAAGTTTTTGAAAACGGGTCCGGGGTCGAGAATTCACTTTACACCACGAAATTGTAGCATGACTTAATGACAGGCTGTACCTTGAGGAATTTGACCTGATATCTGGGAATTTTGTCATACCATGGGGGTTTCTCCGAACAGCAAGAGTCGCCCCTCAGTACCGTTAAAAAGTTACACGTATCGAGACGTCGTAACGCTATAAATAAAAATAAAGTGCTGTAAAAGGTCATTAACTGATTTTTTGATTCATGTTTAATTTAAATTTATGTGTTTATAATTTATACTAGACAATAATTGAACGTGACTATTTACATTAACCTTATTTCTTAATGTCATCACTGTGAAGAATGTAGTAATAAACCTACAATTTTAAAGTAAAAAATTTCACAGAAGCATAAGTGGCTCATCTTAAACTTGTGTGGCTCATCACAAAATTGTAAAATTCATATTTTAATTTAACTGTATGATAATTTTAACCTTAATTTTGGTTAAAAATTTGTTGAAAATTGTGCTACTTCAAACTCCACTCCTTTGTATGCAACTGAGAATGACACAAAATTATATGTAAGTTGTATTAGTTTAGTAAAATTTAGGATTTTGAAGTAAATTCATTATAATTGTTGATAAAGAATGACATTAAGGACTATGTAAACTGTTGTGTGAAAAGTAAGTATACCTAATCTACGTGATGCCCTGTGTTTTCAGTTTGTTTATAATTTTGATGACTTATGCACGGTCAGATCGATGCTATGAATATATACGTTTCCTAGCGAAATAATACAATAGTATCTCTAATGAAATCCACGCCATCTTTTGAAAGAAATGGTAACCTTAATGTTTCTTTAAAAAATAAAAAATAAATGTTGGTTTTAGGCATATTACATTTTACACGGAGCTGAGGATTCAAGTAATAAAGAAGAGAAACACAACTTAAACCCACGGATTCCATGTTTTTAAGATTATTTTATATTTGCTCAACATATTAGCTACACAGAAACTACAACACACAGTGTCTGGCATCATCATTTTCATTTTTAAAATGAAAGCTGTTAAACTGAGATTGCCTCCAAACATTTTACTTCGTAAACCGAAGTAGAGACTGTTTTGAATTGAGTTAAAGTTTGCATTCTCAAATCTAGTTTTACAGTGAATGTTAATAGTAATGATAATTTAAAATCAACAATGATTGCCATAAGTGTATTGTCATGTATTGAAAATATTTAAGACTTATTTCATTTGCACAGAAAATTTAACAGAAAATCCTGTTAAATTTTTTAAGAGGTGAATTTAATAATTATTTAAAAATTCTTTAGGAAGCACTTCGTGGTAAAAACTTCTACAATAAGAGAGGAAGGACTTTCCCGGTGTAAATTATTAATAAAATATTTCCTGGTTTCCGCCCGGGGTCAAATTGTTTTTAATTCACGATGTTTCCATGACGTGCTCTACCATCATTATCAGGTTAGTAGCGGTTACCCGTTGTTATTTATTTATTTAATTAATCATTTCAATTCTGTAACAACAATTCTCCCGACGGCGATGGCAGAGGAACGTTAAAGTTAACAAGTATTTTACTAATTACATAAAAATCGATAATTACCTTATGACGATGGCATAGTAAGTGATGGAAACGTTGTGGATTAATAAATATTTAACCCGGTTGTAAACCGAGAATGTTTCATTTAAGGCTGTTCAATTATAAAAATGTTATTTAATTATTATACACAATTCTTAAATTCTAAGTTGTAGGTTTCAGTTTCATTACATCCTTTAAAAGCTTTTGAATTTACAATATGACGTTATGGGATGATTCGTTCGTTTTTTTCTCTGACTGGAAAAGAGTTGTGAAGTTTCCTTTTCCTGATTCGTTAAATTATTCTGAAAATTTGGTCTGGCGCAGCAATATTAATGCATGTTTATGCCCTTGATTCCTTCTTGCTTCTCGCACCGGAAAACATTTTCTCTTCACAATCCCCCACATCAGTGTCCCAGGCGTATATATGCCTCGTTTTCCGGCAAGCCGAAGTCTGTTGTCGATGCTGCGGGTGGCGAATCGCCCCTGGAGAGAGACGTCAACTTCCAGCACTCTTGCTGGAATCGCAGTTCAACTGTGTTCTTGCCAAATGCAGGTTCGTGTTTGAAATACAGAGTGTCACGTTTTTTTTCCTGTCGGGAAGTTTTAATCTGGTTTTCTCTTACCTGATGTTTTTGTTTTGCGGAAAGCAGTGTAAAAGAGTAAAAAGGATTCAAGTAGAAGGTACATAAATATTGTGATAACTGGTAAACCGTGAAAATATTTAAGGATGAAAACTCATGTTTCAAACTTTTGTCTTTACTGTGAAGTAATAAGACAATCCGCGCTACTCGAGCATTTCGCACTCTCTCGTGGGAAGCGTCGATAGCACTGGCTCAATTCATTCCCATCCACTTGAGAATCATCTAAATCACTGCCGAATACCAACTAAGACGTGCACTTTCAGTGAACTATGTTCAAATAAAGCCTAGGGAAATAGAAAGAAGAGCAAAATATGCGGAACTACAACATCCAGCTGGGAATGCTCTTTCATTGAATCGAATGTAAGAAAATGAGGAAAATTACCTCATTATATTGTAATAACCAAATGGATTAATAATTTATTTGCCCCACGTTGTGGAAGCCATTTATGTAATAATAAACAGGTATGCTTTAATTAAATGAAAAGATAATCAAAATTTAAAACATAAAATAAAATTTGTTATCACTTTGTGGCTTCAAACTCAAAAACAATTACACTCAAAATTTTTATATCTCAGGGCCTTTACTGGATTTGATGATTAGGACACGATCAAAATAGAATTTGACTAATTAACAATTCAAAAAATAATTTACCTAAAATAAAACAATAATTCAATCAATGAAAAGAAAACTAGAAGAAAGCGAACGAACGAAATCTGACTTTATCCTTTAATTAGCGTTTACAATATTATTCAAAATTATATTACTTACGGACTGTCGGTCTGGTACCGAAACAATCAATTTTTACCTCGTTCGGGCACTTTTACATTTTTACCCATCAGGCCTTGGTTTTCAATGACTCTAATTAATACTTTTTAGTTTGCCAAATGTTGGTTCTCTGTTCGTTAAGGATATGTTATTCACTCGTTCCGACGATAATTAAACGCTGGATGCAATTACTTCATCTTCCAAAATTGAAAGAATGGTCTAATTTGAGAACAGAAATTAGACTTCTGCACTCAAAATGTTTATCGATGAATATTTGGATGTTTATTTCACAGACTGCAACTTATAACAAAATTGTTCTAACTGGTCTCGCTGTTCTACTACCAGTATCTGGACTCTTTCTAAATACTTCATCCGTCTACAGCGATCTTTCGGCACCAATTCTATCCTAGCTGGCTGTAGACGTAAAACTGACCTCCTTTCCTGGCTGGCTGTGCACGTAAAAATGACTGAGACTTTAGTGCGCGCAAACGCCATTTTTGACTTTTCGACAAAGTAGCCGAACTCTCTTCTCCATTGTTGCTTTGTTCGATCAGACCGCTATAATGGATTTATAAAAAACAATTCAAATTTTATATCCAAACAATTACTGGCCTAATTAACTATTGCTACAATATATTGTCAATCAGAAACACCTTTCATCATCACAACAACTACAGCAAAAAGCCTGTTTAGTGAATTAGATATTTTTGGCATTACAATATCTACTGATATAAGTCAAAACGAACACGAAACGGGCTGCGCGTTCAAAGGTTCCCACAGGAACCAAGAAATTTCTTTTGGAAAATTCCCTTTGGCCCGTCGCTGTACTGTTCAACAATCCAAAAAGGTAGGAATAATCATGGGCTTGGATTGGGTGAAGGAAAGGAGACACTACGCCAATATTGTCATTCAGTCCGACAACAAGGCAGCCGTAATAATGGCGAACAATTCCAGAACAACAAATGCCCTAGCGCAGAAAGCTCAAGCATTAATGCGTAAAATAATAAATTGAGGCAAAATTGAATGGGATCACCGGCACGACGGGAACGCTTGCAGCGAACGAGCAGACGAGCTGGTGGAAGAAGCAGCAGGAGAGAATCTGCAGACCTTCATTTACTCGAAACGTTCCCTACTAGGCTTAAAGCGAGAAATACGACGAGAACGAGGGAAAGATGGGAAGTAGAATGGGCACAAGAGAGGAAGGAAGAGGCGTACGCATGTTTATAACAGACGTACGTCTACAACAGTTTCCCAATAAAATGACATAACTGCTGACGGGACAGTGTGGTTTCAACGCGTACTTAAAGCGTTTCAACCTTGGAATAGACGCCACGGATGACGTCATCCATTTCATCGCAGCATGTGACATTTTTAAAGCATTAAAAAGTTTGCCCAAGATGCGACCCTTGCTTCATCTCTTCATCGTTTTGTACATTCCTTCAGTAAACAGGTGATAATGCGATAAATTAAAGACTATTATGATTTTCACTATTATTTGAGAAATAAACTGTAAATCATCATTTTACTTAAGGTGTGAATATATAAGATGAATAATTAAAGACGCAGAAATGTTTTGTAAATAAATTAAATGTAGTATACTGACCGCTGTATGTATGCGGTGATTGTAGTCTTCGGAACAATAAAAGTAATAAAGGTATCAATAATATCTGATGGCCAAGAAATAATTAATTCTGGACAAAATACTTTCAGATTATTATATTAACAAAAAATTTTAAAGATCGAAGATTTTTTTCTGGTGTTTTTAATACACTAGGATTATTACAAAATCCGTAGACCTTGTCAGATGTTAACTACAAATTAAATGACATTTTACTGAAGGTATTATTAGTAGCCCACCACAATTCAGTCCACACTATCCTGACTCGTATCACAGATTTTCATATGGGATGATCTGATGCGCGATTGTTTGCAAACAAAATTGGTAACACTTCATCTACATCCACGCCAATGTAATAATATTGGATGTTCTTTATTTATATTAATTTATTAACAATCACATCAACAGCTCCGGTTATAAGCGACTGATTAAGGAAACGAGAGTTTCTGTCACGCACACAAAGATCCATGCCCTCGCCGGGATTCGAACCAGGGACTTCTGTGATACGAGGCAGTCACACTGACCCGTACACCACAGGAGGTCTGGATGTTCTGTGAATGCAAGAATATCGGACTATTTGAATGTATTATTTACCAGAGGAAAAACACGCGATTACGGGAAATTGAAATCAGCAACTACTCAAGTACAGCTCTGACACAAACAAAAGTACATCGCCAGACTAACAATCGAAGTGTCGATAGGAATGCCTTCTCGTTATTTCCAAGCTGTAAAGTTATCTATTCCTTGATTCTCTTATCATGAGGTCGTTAAAGCAGCACAGTCGCAGACGTGACGAGCCTTAAAAATGTCCACCCTACAAATCCGTCACGAACAGAATAGAACACTTTACAATGGGAGCTTTGGAACATAATCGCGTTGAAGAATCGTATCCTTTGAGCCATGAAGTCCATTGTCGCGTCTCCAGTAAAAAACCTAGATGACGAGGTGTCGTGACGTTCAAGTAGCAGTGGTACAGTTAGAGAAAATAGTGAATTTGTAGTCGTTGATTAGTGTTCGCCAAAGGGCTTCTATTCATAATAATAATAGTGTCATAGACACACCAACATTTCCCAAAAATTGTATATATTTTCTTTTCTTGTCGATATGGTGATTTTGAAAGTCCTAATCATTTATATAACGATTTTCTTCTCGTTTATGTATTAATCCTTTTCCACTTACGTATTTTCTTACGTTTATTTCTTTTTCATTTTCTAATAGTTAATTTTCATACAATAAAGCTTTTATAACTATATTATTTTTGTACTTTATTTTATATGTATTTGTGTCTGTTTTCATTTCTTCCTTATAATTTATGTATTTTTATAGTTGTGTATACTTCAATTTTGTATTTCATTATAATAATTATAACGGGGCCTCTTGAGTTTCAGTAGGGTAAGTGCGAGAGCACTCAAAACAAAAAAGTGTACATTTTTCAGGAATAAAGCTATTTAATTATCTCCCTCTTAGCATCAAAAGCGTAAGCATTTACAGCGTATTTATGAAGAAATGCAAAACTCTGTTGATTAACGGCGCGTATTACTCTGTTAATGAATTTGTAAATTGGCCTGAGCCAAACTCACATTAGTTCCCTATAAACTACTGTTTTTTTATGGAATACTAATATAAATCTTAATTGTCTGTATGTCCAACCGATACTTCACAATTGTTTATTTCATGACGTCCGCACATGATTTCCACCCACTGAGAAGAACTGCCAGATAAATTCTTCCGAAGGGGCCAACACTGTGAAGTTTCATCAGTTCAAGAAAATGAGATACAAATGGGAGTGTCATTTGTGCAGTACAGTGTTATTTTTCAAACTGTTAGAGCTATTTGATAAGTGAAGTTCAGCTTACAATTCTTTTTTATTTCTTACTTTATATTAAAATTTCTTACTTGTGTAATGTTCTCTAACATGTTCTCTCTTATTTACGTATGTAGTATTCCTTATATTCTCCCTGATCCTATTTCATTGAATTTCAAATATGTACACTTTAAATTCTTTATATCACTATTTATGTATAGTCTTAAACAATTAGGGTATTTATGTATATCTCATTCTATTCATATTTGTAAGTAATAACAATTTGACTTGTCCTATTTCCTCACCCGTGACTAATGAAACTACTAAATCTAACCTAATCTAATCCAAAACAGTATTTTTTATGAAGATAACTATGTAAAATGTTAATTATTATAATACAAGAGAAGAGCGTTAATGTTATCTATAGTCCGCGGAATATGACCCGATCCGTAATCCTCTAAATTTCTAATTCTGTGTACATAGTTTCCAATAGTATATAATCTTTAAAAATAATTGAGCTCCAATTGAAACTCATTTCCAACACGAAAGTATTTTTCCTTTGTACACATTTTAATTGATTATTTGTTAAATTTTTATAATTTATCCCGGTGTAATTGAAAAAACTAATTTTTTCATTTTCAAAAGTTTAATTTTAGATGAATATGACAAACCGCCGATAGCACCTACAAAATTCTAACGTTCAGAATAAAACATTTGCATTTTAACATGACTCGCAGTATAATGCGAGATCCTTGTTACAATACATATGTTGTTTCTGAAAAATACTTTTATTCATAAAGATGAATATGTTAATTACCGAAATATCATACAAAATTGTAAATTAAAATTTTGAATATGAAGAGTTAGTTTATTAATTTAAATTACTAACTGTTCAAATCATTGTGGTAAATGATAACAATTTAAAAAAAATTCATTTATCAGTCTTTTATTACAATTTTTATATTCTTGAAGATAAATGAAGTTAATATTTCGAAGAAAATTCGTGCATAGAAGTATTATGGAAGTCTTCAAAATACCGCCCCTTAAATGTTTTTTGTCTTTAATATAACCTTTGATTATGATTTTTTTTAAATATTACGCAAATGTACGAATATTATTTATGTTTTGAAAATATAAACTACTTTAAATTAATAATAAAATTTTTAATTACTGAATTTCATTTTATTTCCCTTCGAATGTCTTCCCTTTACGATGATATCTCTCTGTGTTATAGTAGGGCACAGACAACATTGTAAGTATTAAGCTGACGTGAGCACGGTGAAGAGGCAGTTTGTAGGGATTTACGTGTGGGGCAGGTGTGTTAAAACGGAATACTGCGCTTACACATTTCTTTCCAGAAATGGGTCCTGTGCTACATCCCTGCGTAACACAGAGACAGCCATTTGAAAGTAGAAATGAAACCGAAAATAGGAGAACAAATATACGACTTTTATTGCGTAACTTTTTAGTTCTATTTAAGATATTCAATAATACGAACTTATACATCAAAGGAATAAGGAGGTCTCATCATCTTTAACATGACAGGTGTTTTAAAAAAATTGACACTTCTCCAATTATTTCTCAAATATATTTAAATTGTTTTGTGTTTCTTGATCATGTTAGAATATTCTCCAAAACTATTTGCTTTAAATGATTTGCAAAAGCGTTTAGGGTAACATGAGCTCAAAGAACTAGCGTTGCAACCCGATTTTGAAAACATACAGTTGCGTGAGAGCACGCACTAAACTTAGTTCAAATCGGGCACTCTAAACCCAAATCAGACGATGGAAACACTGCTTCAGTGACAATTCATAAAAACGTAGAATACGATTGGCATAAATTATTTCAGTAGAGCAAGTCGTTTCAAGATACTCAGTAGCCAATTTCCCTAATATTGTAGTGGATTAGGCCACACAGATTAACACGAACCTTTCTTATGGCAATTTGAAGGTATAAAAGCAGTTCCAAAAACATCTCCCGTTCGAAAAAATACAATTAATTTTTTTTAAAATGGTAGTGCCGTAGTTACATGTCCTTCGCAAGGGAGATTTCCCAGCTGGCGACAATACTCCATCCACCTCCTACCTTCTTCGACTGCGTACCTGACGCGACTTTATACAACCTACGACCTATTCTTGTTTATGATTAAAACTTGCAGTCACTCAATCAGATAAAAACACTGTGGTCAGATTTAGTTTGGGTTCCCGCTACTCCCATTGAAATAGTCGGACAGCTGTCTCCTAAAATGGTCGAGGCATGGAGAGATGAATGCTGCGTCGCCACAGCAAACCCCTCTCCCGCCATCAGGTTTTCTAGGGTTTGTCCTGCATCACTTTTAGGCAAATTCTGGGTAGGATCCTTAAACTATAGCGCGGGGGCCGTAGTTAACCCTTGGATACCTTCCTCTACCCTTCGGCATCCCCCTTTTCAAATCCCTTTCTATGCTATTAAAGGGGAGTTGCCACCACGTGGATTACCCTCACGTAGTCTGTTAATACAAAAAAAAGTAAATTTACCGAATGAATATATACGACACGCCATCATATTTGTACGATATATTATATTGTGCGTCGGAAAAAAGTGCTTCCAATAAAGATAACTGCATCGAAGAGGCAGAGCAGTGTAGTTGAAATATTCAGAGCACAACATGACATAACTAACATGCAAATATCATGAAACAACTATCAAAGTCTTTCGCTTGTAACTTATGGTGCGGAAATAATAAAATATTGCCTTACAGGTGACGCATTTGAAAAATTATGAAAAAAAAAACACTCAAATTAAATTAGGTAATCTTACTATAAGTTCGTGTGACACGGTAACATTTACCGACACGAGACGACTGAGTGACGATAAAACAAAACAGAACGCAATCAATAAAAGCAAAAGATACAACAATGTCCAATGACTCAAAACGTGCAACAAAGAAAGAGACCGTTCTTAAAGTTTCGATAATGAAAAATATTGGAAAACATCTTTTTTATACCCTAAAGTTTGACTGATAACTATCGAGTACTAAAATAATAAGTTGGGAGGAACAGCATGGCTTGTGAGGTGCGCAGTAGGACAAGGGAGAGGATGGAGGGGAGTATTGCATCAGGTGGGAGCAACAGCATTACCATTCTTAAAAACATTCCTTATATTCTTACGAACGGGATTTACACCCAGTTGTAAGGTCTTCTTACCACACCCAACGGACAAGTTGTCTCACGCAAAAAAAAACGTATCCTGAAGTGAGCACAATATATTTCTTTGCGTCAATATTTTCAAAATAGTTTTACACTATAAAGTTGCAGTAACAAAGATTCTTGTTAAATTGAGCTTCGGCTTACCCCCACTACAATGGACAACTGCGCATCGTCTTCAGACACGACTAGGTATTTCTCTCCTGATTTGCTTGTATTCAAAGTCAAATACCGATATCAGTGAAGTGATGATACTGTAGTGTACAACAATATCTATGAGTTTGGTAATATCTGAGTACGGAATAGCTGAGTGAATTGTTAGGTCTCCGAGAGCAAGATGGAGTAATAATATTCGTTGTGCAATGTAAATTATTGAAGAAAGATATATAAAAACTACAAAATTGCCGCTCCAACGTGTGAGGCACGATATCAAATTACGTGGTGGTCTGAAAATGTGGCAAAAGAGATCTAATGAATATTCGTGTTTTATTATCATTCTGTGATTTATAAACTTTCTAAGTGTTCATCTAAAGTAGATATGTGTGACGTATGACTTAAGTTGGATGTAAATTTGCGTTGGTGTCACGCCGAAGGCAGCGAATGATGAATAATTCGTGTAATGCGGCAAATGATAAAACGCTTCCTGTAGTGAACAATATGGCGACAGTTGTTGATAACTCCAATACTTGTTACTCTCTTTGCACAATATTCTCCGTAAATGAAAGCAGAGTTTTCCAATATGAAGGAAGAAATGCGATCCATGCATCAAGATAGCTTGCGGATTATGAGAAATGGAACAGGTGACCGAAATATTGAGAAGAGTCGTGCATCAGAAGGCAAAATGGAGAGTTATTTTAAATATGTTTGTGATGATACTTGGATTATTAATGAAACGACGCATGAAGGCACATCAGAAAGTACGGAAATACTGAACGGTAATCAAGATGGAATAGCCACAAGTCTCAAAATCAGTTGATGATGATATTTATGAAGAAACTGTTGAAAGTCAAGTTATTGTATTAGCGGACAATGATAAAATTTCACTCACGAAATGACAAGGATTTGGATCCAATCAATTGTGGCAATAAACCAAGCTGTAATGGGGCTAAAAACTGAAATTATTGTTTCAGGAATAGGACAATACAGTTCGAAGAAGTAATCGAAATAGCTAAGGATTGCCTTAACAGCATTCATGGAAATATATACGAATTATTAGCAGGAGATGATAGCAGTGTACAGATGTCAGTAACTTGTAATGATAGGCAATAAAAATGTAATAAATGAAAGACGAAGAGAAAGAAAAGGCAGAAGAAAGAGAAACTTTACAAAAGGAAGAAAAAGATAAAGTATAAAAAGGAGAGGAAAAGTTTTTCCTGTCTACAGTGAATCGTACGTGGTGAGAAAAAAGGTTATTCAAAGCTTTCTTTGTTTAAATCGGGCGAAGAAAAAAAACTTTTAATGTTACAACATTTAACTCCATATTACCCCAGACAGAATTTTTTTTTGTTTTATTAGAAAATTAACAATCAGAATTATATAATACATGTTCCATAAGTTAATGTGATGATACAGTAATACAATAACGTGAGCGAATACCCATCCAATGACGGATTGTGAACTTATACGCTTTCAGATCATTCGGCCATTTCTTGTTGTGCAGTCTTCTGTAGGGAGGGTTGGAGACGCAGGAAGTGGCTGGCACTCCGGTTGGTGCATTCTTCTTGAACGGTTGGCATTCCGAGGTCCGTATAGTATTAGTATTACCTGCGCAAATTTGAGTGATTGCGGCCAGTATTTAAAACGTAAGATGGAGTTGAATAGATTTCTTATGGTGAACATAAAAAAAACAGCGTCGTGTGTTGAAAGTACTCTGTAGAAGTTTGGATTATTTAATATCGGAAAAGACTATTCACTAATGGTATTAGCTGATATTTGTAAAATGTATTGTGAAAAACAAGAGATCGTAATGTATAAGCTGGAGGTATGAACAATTGTTTACAAATTATGAACCCCACGAATGGTTAAATGATTTATTATAGGGAAACGTTTTTATATCTTATTCATAATCACAATAATCTGAACAATTTACTTTGGTTCTGTTAGATGTTTCTAATTTTGGTGTATAATTTTCACTTATTATTGGCTAATATTATTCATTTATTCAGGTATTCAGCTCCAGTCAAGGATAATTCTTAGTGTTTACAGTTACCCTACATTAAAAAACTTATTCGTTTTGTTTCTAGTTTGTTAGTTTCTTGTAACACGTTTCGTTTTAGAATTCTGCTCTAAAATAATGTTTCCAATTTTGAATACCAATTATTGTAATTGAGAGTGGTCGATAGGTCCGTGACCCTATTGCAAATTTTGTACTAAAACCGTTTTGACGCAGTTTCACAGTTTCTTTTATAGTCAAGATCGATAATTCGCATTCCGCAATTACTTCATAATGCGAAATGCGAACTTCGATCTTAAGGGGCAATTGTAGTGTACAGCAATATCTATGAGTTTGGTAATAGCTGCGAGAGAGTACGGAATAGCGGTGTGAATTGTTAGGTGTACGGTCTAGAAAAGAATATTCGGATAAAGTAATATTTAGCAGAAAAATGTATTAATGTGTAATGCAATTCATCCAAACTAAATACTAAAAAACATAACAAAACTTTCGATACAAACATAATTTACTATAATCGTTATTAAGACTTGGCTACTATATTTTTCTAATAATGCAATAATCATAGCATCAGAATGAAACGACCATGATTAAAATGTCTCTAAGGACTTGTTGCAGATATATTGTAATGATAAACATGAAAAATTAGATGTACTCGGGAGTCAATTAAAAATGTTTACTCGTAACAATGCATTCATCTCTCTTATAAATGTATTAATAATCTGTATCCTACTAACGACGAGAATTTTATTCTTTACTCATAATGCTTCTCAGTTCGTTCCTCAAACTTTCACCATTTTGCTCTCCACCCACCGTGTTTTTAAGATTACTGCATCTTGTTCATAAAGACAATCCGGACTATACCCGCATAAGTCTGTGAAGTCCGCCAAACTGCTCTCCACACCGCCTGAGAAACATTTTCTTGTTTTCTGAAGTATTAACACAACAAAAGCTTGCGTCATATCCACTCGTTCAGTGAGATATTGTTGCCAGAGTAATTAATGAGACACAAGGAGAAGGACGGAGTTGAAAAATGGCTGTCTCTTGACATCTCATTTGGAGCAATTAACTGCGAGCTCGGAGAGTCAACCTCGGAGAATTAATCTCTCGCTGCAGCTCCTTAGTGCCATTGTCCCGGATGTGGGTTAGCAACTTCATTCCGCAGCGGCAAAAACAAAACAAAGACTCAGGCGACCTCCGCTGCAAATATCGCAGCCAAATACTACGAAATTCAATTTGTAGAAGTCAACAACTTATTCTAATTAGTCATTTTATTTTACCAGAATAATAATGTGTAGGTAAAAATACACTATATTTGTTCAAATTGTCAAATTCTACCGAATTGGCAATTGTGAAATTATAAAGTCTAAATGTATGTAATAAACAATCAAATAATTTGAAAGGTATAAAAACGCCAACAATACAATATTTAAATATATTACTTACTGCAGACAGGAACGTGAAATGTTTTCGTATATTAATACTAAATGTACGAGTCTTTCGGAAATAGAATGTCTATATAATAGTATAATACCAGTAATTTGACGACGCCGCGGGACTCATAATGGAAAGTATTGGGATTTGGAGTACTTTTACTGTAATTATGGTTTTTTTTCTGTGGTTACTCCAGAAAGTTTAGGGAACTGCTGGAGCTGACGTAATAATATAAGGCCAGAAATTATTACTGCCTTATTTCACAAAAAAAAAATGGCGAAATAAAACTAGAATACGACTGAGTGCTATCTGAGCAGGAAACGTGCTTCCCCCCAAGTTCTGAATATATCATGGAGGTTGAGAGTCTAGCTGTCCCGTCTGCCACAAAAAATATCCATGGATAGCCAGGAAGAAGAAATATAGGCCTAATAAAATTTATATAATTTAATATTATGTTAACATATTAAATTTAATTATTGGCCTGTGCTCACAGTAAGGATTCATAAAAATTAAATGAATACAGTTCAAACGCAACGTTTCCTCTACATCTCGTGGACCTCATCATGTGGGTTAAACCATTTGACTAACACACAGGACGTCAACACCAAATTAAGATGAAAAGATATTAAGATTACGTCATAGGTTCGTAAGTATCACTTTGGATTATTCAATTCCTTTTTAACATTCCAATTAATTTAAATATTGAAAGTAGGAATCATGCCAGAATGATTTCTGAAATTGTTCAAATTAAATTGAATAATTGTACAATTAATATCCAATGTTTTACGAACTGATTAGCAATTTCTATGACGTGATACTATCATCTTAGTACCTTGTAGTGGTAGGTTTATTAAATAATAAAGTAAACGGATGTATTCCAGAATTTATTAATCATTTAACTGAACATTAGAAAAATAAAATAAAATAAATACAAATTATGCGTGTTCAGCTAGCCGGGCAAAACAATCGGATCCCTTAATCCCAAGTTAAACCATGGTTTACGGTAATTCCCCCAGGCGCGTCAAGGATTGCGACACTTGGAAGTTGCCTCGCGTTGATCTCTGGCCGTGATCATGTGGCACCTTCGATCTCTTCGAATCCTCTGGAAAACTGTAAGTTTGGGCCTGTACGTCCGTCCCTGGCGACGGTTCGTCGAGGAGTCTATCTTCACTTTCTTTACAGCCTCCTCGCTGGATGTGAAATATAGATGGTCTCGATCATCTTTGGATCGATATTTCCTGAGCCAAGAAATTTGATTGGTTCAGGCAGTCACGTGTTAATTATATTTCTGGGATTTTTGGAGAGACGTTTCCCACGGTTCGACAGTCCAGGTAACTTCCAAGGGTCAACACACTACGTGCCTAAGTCCAGACCTTAGGGATTATCTATCCGCCTCGGCGGCGCCTGGTCAAATTCCAACTTGCCAAGCTCTCAACCATTGCTAATATATAATTATAATAAAGTGGAATATATATATATATATATATATATATATGTATATGAATAATGAAACTATCGCGCTACAACCTTTTAATATATATTTGGTGTTGACGTGTGTGAGAGTTATCTGACTGATGCGTTACACGGGATGTGGAGGAAACGTTGGCTTTGTGTTGTATTTTGTTTATTTTTTATGAATCTATACTGTCTGCATGAAGCAAAAAATTACACTTGATATTAAAACTTATTGTACAATACTTCGATTGTGCCATATTCGAATGTTTATAAGGATATTTTTGCAATAATTGTTGTGCCGACTTTCTCTCTTTCTTTGCTACCTGAAATCTGGAATAATGATTAATTTACTAGATTCATAAACAGTAACAGTTTAATTTAACATTAGCTTGTTAACATTATTCAACATAAAATCTTTAAACAATTAATAGGTCGAAAATTCGCCATCCGGTCAGTAATTATTCTAAAGCAGGGCTACTAGATGAATTTGAGAGAAATTACGACTATCATCAGATGACATACACCAGATGTTATTGTACCGTATTTTACAAAATTATTATTATTGACAAAGTCCATTATACTGGATATCTGTTGTTCAGGGCTTCACCAAGAAATGAGAAACGAAATCTCTATTCGTTCCCCAAGGAAAATGCTTCACAATCGGCAAATGAGAATGACGTTTTAAGTTGCCTGTATCGATAGAAGAGAAGTTTGTTGCAGTTAACGTTGGACAAGGGAAATGAATAAATGCGGAGGGCTGCTACTAAGATAATATTAACAATCACTAACCAATGAGAGTTAAAAAACCGAGGAATAAATTACTTGGCGAAAAACACAATGGTCTAGAAAGTAGGCATTAAGAATGTTAAGTAGTAATTTTTTGAAGATATGAAATATACGAAATTATAGTGAAGAGGCAATTTTCAGTTAAACATTATGAGTACGGGAGATGAAGTCTTCCGGTTAGATTATAATAAAGTACTTTGATCACATCTCGTTACTGCCGCTCTCTGCGTTTGGAGGAAAAATAAAGTCAAAAAGACCTACCTATAGTAAATTCCAGGAATCAACGTAGAGGCCAGTATGATTTTACTTTCAACTTGGTACAATAAATACTTGTAAACATTTTATTAAATAGGGACCACAAAAGTGTCGTAAAATGAGTCGCAAGATATATAAGTTGAATTATAAATTGTAAAATTTATTGTGGAATAAGTATTTTTAATTATTGTGTTAAATTAAACTATTGAATACCAAATTAGGATTGAATTCTTAAACCTAAAATTTTATTTCGTCTTTCGAATTATTAAAAATCAACTTATTATAAATAATGTAAATCACTATAAGGACTACTGGAGCTTATCCCGTATCCCGTGTTATCCATTCACATTTAATAACCCCAACAGCTGACTACGCCATACAAAGTAAGTCTACATCCAAATGAGTGCTATAGATCCGTATTTCGCGAACCTCGGAAGACGAATAACAAAAGATTTCATGCAAGGCTGCTCTTCAGTTCAGGAAATATTTATAAGTTCTTCAAATGGATCCTGATTTCTTTCATTAGTTTCTTCGAAAACACAAAGTTGCCAATGAAGTTAAGAATATAAACACATGTTAAGAGGTAAATATTATAATAACGTGTAGCGCGACTTATAGAATGTATAGTTTATTTCGATAATGCGGACAGAATGGCGTTCCCAAGGTTCAAAATACAAGATTACAAGGTCCTCCCTCCCTCCCTCTAGCGTCAGGGTGAACAAATATCCCCCCCCCCCCCAGCACGCGGCCCTGACGTGACGTAAAAGGGTGAGTGGTCCTTGATTGGTTTCCCAATGGATGAGAGGGGTGTTGGGGAACCAGTAAATTTTGGTGTTGGGATCCAGACATACGGAGCGAAACGAACACTTTATTTTGGAGCCTGAGAGGAGAAAGAACGCACATCCACTTGGGATTTTTTTTTCCAAGTTCGGGCACCCATTACTTGGAGTGCGACGAGTGACATCGAAGACGTGGAAACGGTAAACTGTTAGCCATTATTGTACAGAACCTGATAATTACATATGTATTACCCCAAGATGAACCATGAGCTTATGAGCTAGCCGGGTGATAAACACTTTTCAACATTTTTATTTATTTATTATCTTCTGAAATTAAGTTGTATATTAATAGTAAATAAATTATTCATATATATATATATTAATTATCATTTCCAATAAGAACCGCCACAATCGTGTCTAATACATTATTATTATTATTGTCATGATTCGCAAATTGTTTACTTTCACGAAAACTACATTTTAATGTTAAAATCTTAGATGGTGAATCATTCTAAATTAAAGTCAGCAATGCTTCTTCTTGAACTGAATAATACGTCTCTGCACAAATCGATTCATGCCCGGTTTAAAGCATCCGTGATTGGCTACAGTTATGTTAACGTATTTGAAAAGTTAAGTTTGCAATCAGCTTTAGAATATGTATATTGTAGTATACAAAATTATACTATATAAAATTACAAGCCCCACGTTGGGAACCAAATTTATTTAATATTCTCTTTATATTTAAATGAAAATAAGCCAAATTATATAAAATTCAAATAAATTCTTTAAAATAAAATGCCCTACGTGTGGTGCCAATTAAGATGTTGAATATAATTTAAAGATAGAACTTTGTGGCGCCAAAATAATGTGGGATATTCGAAATTGATTACTAATTAACATGGAAGGATAACGAAATTAAACATTTTTAAAGATTAAAAAAGAATTATTTATTTTATAAATATTAACTATATAGATTATAAAAAATTTATTAATTTTTCGGCTATTGTGAGGCTATTTCAGGGCCGACTATGAGAACTCTAATAAAGATAGTACAAGAAAACAAATGATTTTAAGATACAATAAGAAAATTATTATTAAATTAAAAAGTTATTGAAACTGACGGTAGATATTTACTTAATAGTTTTACATTCCATTCTATTTTTGGGTTGCTCAAGCTTGGGCACATGACTTGCTTAAATTTCTCTATTTACAACACTTTAACTATACAGGCCATTACCCAGATTTTACTCATATTTTTCAATCACTTTAACAAACTCTTGTCGCCCTTCCTCTTCCCCGTATATCTAATTATTTGCTCGCTTATTCGTCTCGTCTCGTTTATTCGTACCTACAACACACACTGTCTGAATATATTCAAATAACTGGTAAATAGTTACGTTCCGCTCTCCTTAAGTCCGATAACAACTGGGAACTGACGACCAACAACTCGAACCTCAGTTCTGGTAACTGTTACCTCTGCTGTGCTCCCTTACACACTAAAGTTGTACGTGTCTAGCCATGCCTTCTCGACAATGCCCAAGCAAGTCATTCTTGGCTCTGTATTCTCGCCAACAATAGTGAATCACAATGCCGCCTCTAATAATGAAAGAAAACCATTCATTAATCAATCATATATCTAATGATTATTTAAGATGAGTGAAGTTTAAAACTATTGCAGAATTCACAAATTTGATGTAATGTGACAGATTTGTGTATACGTAAGTATCAAATTGGAGGTGGAATAATTATAGCAATATTGACTTTTTAATAAGAATGCACCAGGGAACATAAAAATGTACATATGTCGTCAATGTCAACTAGCTATTACACATTAAGAATAAGCCATAAACATGTTATCTAGGTAAAACAACATCGAACGTATTCACATAACACAAAAATCAAAATATAGTTAGGGTCTTCGTGCTGGTTTGTAAATAATTGCATATTAGCTGTTGGTGTGTTCGTCCGGATATTGTAATATCAGGCAAGCTGACTCCTCGTGATTGCCTGCTGTTATTAGGAGTACGTTGCGGTCGGAATATTGTTGGAAGGATTATACATGGTTAATAACGTTTGAGGCGCTGACGTAAGCAGATATTGTGATGAATCCCAAAATTTACATAGGAGTGTAACTTTCTCATATCCGAGATTACAGTTGTATGTGTTACATAATCTCTCTGAGAATATATTTAGTCATAGTCGATCTCGGCGTGACAAATTTGTCCGTGCGTTGCGGGTCACAAACATTACTCCTCCATCAGACACGAGTACCAAAGAATTTGGTCTACTATAACATCAATAAATATTTACCATCATTCAGAAGAGTGTGTTTTTTACCACTTCCATATGACGTCTTTCACCCTACACGGCATGATATGACGATTAGAGTAGCAATAATCTTACCCTGACAAATTTAAATGATCCGTAACCAAAGTTTTCATTACGGTGACAGAACTCGTCATGTTGCCTCTTGTTTTCGCTGCTTTATATGTTTTGTATTTTATTCTGACCTCCCTATTTTTTCCGGAACTCTTTCCGAAAGATTCCAAGATATCTATGGCGGGTTTCCACCCGATACCACGTGGAAAATACTACATAAAAATATTTTAATTGAGACTAGAAACATAAATTACTTTTTATTATAAAGGAAGATTGTTAAACTTAACTTTTTCTTACTAAGTTACATATAATTAATTGACTTATATTTAAGATAATTAACAGTTTTTTTACAGCACTAATATAATATTACTGACTAAATGTACAATATTATTCTAGTCTTAATAGACTTAACTTTTACCGAAGTTAAAAAGACTTCGATTTTCTAAAGAGGTATAAAAAATTTCTTTCCTATAATATAAATTGTTCTACATGCATGATGTTAGGTCACACACTATAATCAGTATTAAGTCAAAATTGTCGTGATCTGTCCTTGATTCAAGTAAAATAACTAATCTTCCTATAACAGTTACAGGATAGCTAAATTTAATAGAAGTAGTATATTATTTATTTCTAAAAGAATTGGAACGAAAATGAATATTATATATTATATTGTAGTAAACAAATTTGAATAAAACGTCACCACGTTGCGGTTTCAATTAATGTGGTAATAAAATTATGATTTGGTAAATAAAATAACTTAATCAATTATTTTTTTAAAATACAAAAAAATCTAAAACGATTTATATTTAATTAGATTTTATACAAAAACTTGATTATTATTAAACCGTCAGGGTCGTTTATCGGGTCTCTAACAGTAATAGTATCCCGCAATGATATATCCAGATTAAATAAAATTATATTTTACAAAGTATTAAATTGAAATGACATGAGTATTACTAACATAAGAAAAATCTATAGAAATCTGACGGTACGGAATTTTATACCCGGTTTACAATAAAATTTTTACTCATACCAGACATCGGAGCAGCTCTCATATAACACTAATTATTCACTCACTTTAACCTAATCCTTCACTCACGCGTTACACTCTGCCTTTAATTTCCTCGTACTTATAATCACTTTGTTTTGTAGTTTTTATTTAAACTTCATTTTTACTATCTTCTAATTTTACTTCTCTTTAAACTCGTATTCATCGTTTTCTACTATCGTACTTATTTCAGCTTCATGTTTAATAACATTAACAGACTACTTCAACTTTTATAACAGCTGACAAACCACAAACGCGACTGCATAAACTTTAATGACATATGAAGAGTTCGGAGCCATTTCGAGGACTCTGACCAACCTCGGTCATCGCTTATTAGTTCAGTTCGTATCGAAGACTGCTACTCCACTCTCGACAAAACTTTCAACCTCGAAAACCGCCGCCGACAATAATACCGTCTGAAAATTCCACATTCTTATACAACGCAGACTGTAGGCTACAATACCTGGGCCACAATATTACGCTGACATACAAATTTTAAATAATTTATAAAAAAAACTTTCATTATACACATTGGTATTCATAAAGTAATTTGTGTGAGTCAAAAAAGTCTGGAATTAATAGTTTTTTGCTCACGTTCTGATGAGTTATACTGCATCATAAAAATCAACAGTAATATTATATTATCTACCGTATTACTGTTTGGAATTAAGTCCAACATTCTGCATATAGGTATTTTTCAAACCAAGTTTCTATGAAATTATAGTAATAAATAAATAGATGATTTGGATTTCTAATAATGTAGTGTTTTTAACACCATTTCGAAATTAAAAACAAAAAACCATCAATAATTTACAGAATTTCATTTAATCACAAAAGTAATCATGATAGGAAAACATTGTCTAAGTTTAATAAATTTTCTGTGACTTGGGGGTAATAATTATGAGAATGATGGGCACAAATCTCCTGTTAATAATTTAAAACAATCTTTTCATTTGATTGAATTTAATTTCACTTTAACGGAAAAAGCATTAATAATTTCCTGGCAATTTCTTGTCATTTTTCTCCGTCATTTGTCAGAGGAGAAACTAGTACTGAACTGGAAAAACGCTCCTGTTGAATTTTCTGCTTTTAATAACAGCCTTGATATTTCCACAAAAATCTCATTTCGCGAATTCTCCCTAGCTTCTCCAATACTGACTTAATCTACTCATCACAATAAATATTTTACTAATTCATTTCTCATTAAATTGTGTAATTAATTTGCTAATTCATAAACTTTCGCATTTTCGTAGCTGTCCTGTCGTATCCTTTGTTTGCTATGTTATTCACGTCCATAACTATCCTCTCCTTCCCAATACTGGCTGGTGTCTCTCGGCTGCTATCTTTCTAATAGCTTACGCACTAACTTATATTTTTTTAAAAAGTAATCTATAAAAGTCATGATAACAGTTTGCTTAGAAATTTTTAAATGTATAGGGATTCCTCCCATTACTCCTAATGGACAAAATGTTAGGGAGAAAATAATATGATTCGTATCTGCTTTAGTCACCTTCCACCGCGACTTTCGTCCGTGACAGAAGTTTGCTGCTACATTTAATTCAACCAATATTTTTGTAGTCATCTGCATCTAATAGATAGATAGATAGATAGATAGATAGATAGATTTATTCACCATTAGCCCTCTAAAGAGGAAATAGGATTCGTCACAAATGTACAGTAGATAAATTGCATATAAACTTATAATACACAAAAACACACACAAAAATTCATATCTGTTTACATTAGTCTAGTCACTACAATCATACACACTATTTTTAGGAAACACGCACACGACACTAATCACTTCCTGGTATTAACCTCCTGTCGCTAGGTACGGAGGGATGTCGTCATAGATATTTACTAAAACAGAAAGCAGAGGCAGGAAAACAGAACCAAAAGGGGAAAACTGGACAAACTATTTACATATTTATAGCATATTCGGCAATTTTGTAGGCAAGGCAGTTCAACGAATGTCAGACCGATTCAAAAATTCGTGTACGGAGTAATAAGTTCCATTTACAAGAAAAATTTTACACTCCTTGACGAATGAGTTATAATTGTTGATGTTCTTTACATGTTCAGGAAGGCTGTTAAATAGTGCGATACCGGAATAATGAACGCTAGACTCGTAGAGACTGAGGCTGTGCTTGTCAGACCTAAGAACTGAACGGTTTCTTGTGTCATAGCCATGATTGTCCCCGTTACTTGCAAAAAGGTTCATGTTGCGTTTAACAAATTTTAGTATTTCTAATATGTAAGCGCCAGGTAGAGTCAGAATATGGAGTCTTTTGAACAGCGGCCTGCAGCTTTCTCTAGCATCTGAACCTGATATAATTCTAATGGCTCGTTTTTGCAGTTTGAAAACATCCACACTACGAGAACAATTGCCCCAGTTGGCAATACCGTAACACATATGTGAATGAAAGTAGGCAAAGTAGACTAGTGAAGCAGTTTTGGTATCAACTTGTTGCGTCAATAGTCTCAATGAGTAACAAACAGAACTAAGTTTGCGCACGAGGCGATCAATGTGCAAGTTCCATTTTAATTTCATGTCGACTTGCAAGCCGAGGAAAGTCGCATGATCAGAGAACTTATCCGTTACGATGTTGTTGGTTTCTGTTGTAAAACGAACTAACCTAGTTTTCTGTACATTGAGCGTTAATTTATTGGCGGCGAACCAAGTATTTAGGTCTCTAGATGCAATCTCAATCTTCGCATTGAGATTATTTAAATCAATATCCGTAATTAACAAATTAGTGTCATCTGCGTATAAGACAGATTTTATAGGGTCCATATATTCTGGAAGATCGTTAATATACAAAAGAAAAAGCAGGGGACCTAATATTGAGCCCTGAGGCACGCCACAAGAAATGCCCTCCCATTCTGACAAGTGCACCTCACCAGCTTTGTTTTTTAAGGCTACCTTCTGTTTCCGATTGTTGAGATAAGATTCAAAGAGTGCCAAAGCGTTGCCTCTGATCCCATAATATTCTAATTTTTGGAGGAGTATGCTGTGATCTACAAGATCAAATGCCTTCGAGAGATCAGCAAAAATTCCGGCTACTTTCAGTTTTTCATCAAGGGAATTTTGTATACTCTGAATGAACTCGTACATAGCGGTGCTCGTGGATTTTTGTTTGAGGAAGCCGTGTTGAGCCGGAGTAATTACTTTATACTTCGTCAAGAATTCAAGTAACTTTTTGTGTAAAATTTTTTCTAGTATTTTTGAAAATATCGGAAGTAGAGAAATTGGTCTGTAATTTGATGCGTCGGTGGGCGAACCCTTTTTGAAGATCGGAATAACTTTAGCAGCTTTAAGGGAGTCGGGAAAAATGCCGGTAGAAAGACACGCGTTGAATATGATTTGAAGGGGAGTAGCTATGACTTCGGCACAGTAGTTCACGACTTTGCTTGAGATGCCATATATATCCGCAGATTGGGTACATTTTAGCTTTCTTATTACGTTTATTATTTCGATATTGGTAACCGGTTGAAGAAAAATGGAATTCTGAACACTCGGTATGGCGTTTTGTAGCAGTTTATAAAAAGCACGACCTTCTGATGGCTTATTGTTAGAAAATTGATCCGACACATGAACAAAATATGAATTAAATATACCCGCAGCGTCTCTGTTGGTGAAAGTTTTACCGTTGTCGACAAGCTTAATATCTGCCACGTTATAATTGACTTTACCTGAGATATTTTTAATAACCTCCCAAGTTGCTTTTATTTTGTTATTTGAGTTTGCTATATACTCCGATGTATGTAATTTTTTAGCAGCTACAAGCACTTTCCTGTAGATACGTCTATAAGATCGGAAGAAAGTCAAGAATTGTGGCGATGGATTAATATTTTTAAATTTATTCATTTGGCAGAGCCTTTCGCGAGAAACTAGTATGCCTTTAGTTATCCAATTTTTTACTTTGATATTGGGTCTATTCTTTAATTTAAGTGGAGCTGTCTCGTTGATGACTAATAAGAAATAATTTAGAAAAGTTTCGAACATGTCATCAGCATTCTTAGTTTTATTAACATCTAAAATAAAATCCCATTTTACGGTCTCTAGTCTATTTGCGATAATTCTGAGTTTTGCAGAGTTAAGGTTTCTATGAAGTAGTACTGAGTCTTTAGGGCTAGGTTTGCAGATGATTTCACTCTTTATGTTCATTAACATACCCTTGTGATCGGATAAACCTGTTTCTATTATATTAACATTGTAAGAATCTATGTGAAGGTTAGACAACAAATAGTCAATGCAAGTTTCTGAAAAGGCAACTCTAGTGGGATCTAAGTTAGTGACGGAAATGCCGTAGGATTTAAGCAAGGTCCCAAGGTCGCGTTTATTACTGGACTCGCGCAGGTAGTCAACGTTGAAGTCGCCTGATACAATAACAGTCTTATTTTCCGCGTTGATTTTCCTTAATACACGGTCTAGAAGCGAAATAAAACTTGCACAATCGCTACCCGGTTGGCGATAAATTGATAAAAATATGACATTTTTAGAATTATTAACGGTTGTTAGTTCAACTGCACTGCACTCGAAAACACATTCACGACTGAGATTACGAATGTCTGGCCTATCTTTGCTCTTTTCTAATAGCTCGTTTTTAATGAAAATGCACGACCCTCCATTTTTCATTATTGTTCGACTGAAATTTGATACCCTAGCATAACCCTCTAGGACAAAACAATTAGCTTCGTCTTCATTTTGCCAGTGCTCCGTCAAGGAAAGAACATCAATTTTATCCTGACGAGATAGAAACAATTCGACGTCAAGTTTTTTATTTCTTAAACTTTGAATATTTTGATAAAAGATAGATAATTTAGTAGCATTTAACTCAATACTGTCATAATCATTTGAGAGTTGAAGAATATTTGACGACTGTCTACAAAATTGCTGAATAACTGTCGGGTTAAATACGCGAAATCTGACGAGAAATATTCATTACAAATTGTCGTTTACCCTTATAATTCATATGAAGTCCGTGAGTGGTATAACCAGAACGGGGTAGGTTATTAAATAGATCAACAATACTCACATTTTTAATTTTATCAAGGCCCATAGCCAGTAGTCGCCGGTTTTCGAAGATGGTCCGGCGCTGAGCAGCAGGGTCGTCGTGTCTCGCTGGGATGGTGTTCACGAAACCACTTCATTTTATAATACCACGTATGGGTTCACATTGGAAATTACGACTGGAGTGATTTCAAATATCATTATACGAATTGTCCATATGGAAACACCCACAGTTAATATCGCCTAAATTAATGCGATATCCTTCATTCAGAGTATTTTATTTATCCTCAGTAGAGAAATATTCTGATAGACTACAATAGTTCAATTTTCCATTGCTTTAGCATCTGAAAATATCTGACCTGTATTTCATAATATGATTAATAAATTCACGGTTAAGATTTGAATATTGCGTAACGACGAATTCATGGAAAAATCAATTAAATTTAATCTTTATGTTTGTATCTTTAATTTATGGAATAATTCTAAACAAATATTTTTGTTCGTAACATTGTTTCAATTAAATATGAATCCAATAATTAAAGGTGGAAGCAGTTAGCCACCGGTTCAATAACTCCCCAGGAACAAAGGGATGAGTCTGTCCTTAGCAAGAAAGAGTCGCATGCGATTACAATAATTATCACCTCCGGAGTTCTGAGGAAAGCGCGTATTTCTTTCACTAACAATCCAAGCGAAGAGATTCTCATTAGGACATTTGCATCACCGAAATCTCCAAAATAATTCGACAAAAATATACTTTAATGGCTTCAGTAAATACAGATTCAATTTTTTCGCAGTAGATAAATTATTTGCTTGAAATAAAATAACATTAAATATTTATTGCTAGTAATGAATATAATTAAGTACTGGTTAATTCTGGTGTCCTTTAAGAGGCCAACTCGAAAGGCCATAAAATCCTAATTATAAACTGTTTCATTAAATTAATTCTCATTAAAGTTAAACAATAAATAATATTTAATGGCATTGTCAATCTTTCTATGATTTGAATAACTAATATTAAGGACCAGATTTATTAGCAGCTTCATAAACATTTACCTATATATATATATATTGTAATAATTAAAATAAAAGCCTTTATTTATTTTATTTTAATGAATTTAGAGTTTTAAAGAGATTACCTCACGTTAAGCGTCAAAATTTTATAGTCAAATGGATGGCTTTTTTTAAATGAAAGAATTAAGAAAATTTACAAACAATATTTTTATTGTGGCAATAATTTAAAAATGACAAATTTAAATATTAGATCTCAGGGTCTTCACTGGGTTTGATAATGGACACATCAATTATATTTATAATCTTATTAACAAACAAATCACGATTAAAAAAAAAAGAAATTTACTGGACCATTAACTAGAACGAGATTTAAAATGAGAATGAAATTAAGAAGTAAAAAGATTAGAACGAATTAACAATTTAAACGGAGAACGAAATCTGACTTCTATCTTTCAATTACGTTTACATAATTAATCATTTAGTATTCTGTTACTCACATTTGTCCAGCATTCCAGCATACCTTTCATTTTCGAAAACACTATTGCGGGATTTTACACTGATTCTAAACTCACAGATTTTACACTGATTCTAAGCCAAAATTTCATATGATGTCAGGAACTCGGATGATCCTCCCCTTTTGTTGTCAGCTACCTGTTGACTGCTTGCCTTAGGTAAATTCTGCTTGCCTTAGGTGAATTCCTTGGTCTGTAGATTTGCCAGTCTTTACTGCATTGAACTTAAACTGAAATTTTACTGTTTCTGGCCGGCTATGGACACAAAACTGCTTTTACTTAGCAAGTTTCGACGTTATGCTCTCGTGAAAGTTTTACTTTGTTCTCAGAAAATGTCCAGGCACCAACTAACTCTGTTAAATTTTTAATCGCCGACTCTGTTGAATTCTTCTCCAGCTAACAGTTATACCTTGCCGATGTCTTTCCACGAACTGCCTCTCTCAATATTTTCCTGCGAACTGCTTCTCACAATATTTTCCTGCGAACTGAACTCTCGTCTCGCATTTTAGCGCGCAATACACCGTTTTTCGGACCTTCCGATAAAGGAACAGAGCTGGGCTCCATTGTCACTATGTTCTGGACCGCCGCTACAAAGGATTTCTCAAATAATTTAAATTTTTATGTTCAAACAACTAATGTCCTAATTAATTGGCATTACAATATATATATATATATATATATATATATATATATATATATATATATTGTAGTGCCAATTAAGTAGGCCATTAATAGTTTTTAAATAATTAAATTGTTAGCGGATAAAAATTGAATTGTAACGGTATGAGCTATCAAAGATATCAATGGCGGCGAGTTATTTTCCTTTGTCTAAAAGCTGAAATAAAGACCGCGCGCGTAAGGAACGGCAGTCTACACTAAGCATGGGTCGTGAAAGGATAAACAAAAAGTCTAAAATCTGCCTACGAGAAGTTGAGTCTGGAATCGGCAATGATATGAGTTGGCTGCGAAACATTGCAAGGGACAGAACAAATAAAACTTGAGCAGAGACTACACGTCGTTAATGTATTACCAGTTAAAGTTATGAATTAATACAAAGTAAAACATTCACGGAAGTATTGCATCGTAAATATTGAAAGTAATAACAGTTTTGTCAGAATAGAACTTTCCAAAATCTTCGTGGAGAAATGGATCCAGGAGAACATTGGTAAATTATTGTGGAGCGGAGCAGTCGTCGAAATACAGCCACTCTTGCAAAATTTTAAAGTGAAGTGTAGAATCAGTGAAAACCAAGGCCTGATATTAAAATTAAAGTGTGTTAGTTATCAAGATACAAGAGAGAGATCTGGTACCAGAGAGACGATCCGTGAGTAATTAAAAGGGTAGAGTCATATTTCGTTCAGAGTTCATTTTGTTCAGTTTTCTTTCCACTTATTTTCATATTGTTTTAGGTTAATTTTTATATTTTGAATTGTTAATTGACAGATTATACATTGATTTTGTTTGATTTGTTTTAATGATCAAACCCAGTAGTGACCCTGAGATTAAGAGATTTTCAACATATTGGATTGTAAATATTGATGTGTATTTGCTAGAACAACATAAATTGTAAATAATTAAAGTAAAGTTTTGTAAATTTTAATCAAATATTGTGCATTTTTTAAGAAATAAAAAATCTTTAAATATTAATAATTTTATTAATCATTTCTTTTAAAAAACACTATCATGTTGTTCATTACATTTATGACTACCATATATATATATATATATATATATATATATATATATCTGTGTGTGTGTGAGAGAGAGAGAGAGAGGGAGAAATTATTTCAAGCCCAATATGAATTTTCAAGTTTATATGATTTAGAATTTGGAAATCTTTACTGCAGGTCATTTGCTTTCTTCAAAGATCACAGAATTACAGGTATACGACAGTGTACAATTTTGGGGTAGTGTATGAATGAGAATTTTTATTTATCTTAAGCCATCTACAATAGATAAAACTCATAACTTTCTCATAAAATGGGTTCAGTTCCAAAGTTGCGATATTACTGGCCAAAGCAACACAAGGTTATTGAAAAAGAATGCCGGGACTATAAAAAAATAATTATTAAACTACGGAAATAAATCTTCTGTCCAAATGAAAGTTTTCCCTTCGCTCACTAGATGAGGTTGCTAGTCCTCTCAAGTAACGCCTGATCTCTCTGTGTGGACCGTAGAACAGAAAGCGTAATTTTTGATTTGGTACGAAGAATTTAAATCCGTTGCATTAGTGGAACCTAAATTGCGTAAGTTACATCCCGGAGAAAAGACTCCAGATATTATTTAGAGCTTAGAATATATGAATGATACAATTCAAAGATACTGGAGTATTGTAGTAGGCGTCTGTCCAGGACGACAAAGAACTCTGGAAGAAAATGTTAAACATATGAAGTAGCACTTTGATAGACGAAAATCCACCAGTAAATTCGTGGTTCTCCAAAAGTGAATGTTTGGTGTAACTGTTCTACGATCGAGTTGTTGGGCCTTTATTCTTCACAGAGAGCAGCATAACCGCTGACGTGTATCACAATTTGTTGGAAATTTCTTTCTTTCCACGAATTGATTATTTTGAATCTGCATCTGGGAATAAGATGATTTTTACGCAAGATGGATCTCCTCATTTCTCCGGATCTGTACGTGATGCCTTGAATGATTTCTCCAACTCATGGATTGGACTAGATGGTGAAATTCCGTAGTCTGCCCGAAACCCCGAACTCTGAACTTCTTCTGGGGATACGTGAAGTACATTGTGTGCAGTGAAATAATTACTGATATTGTAACGAGCGTATTTTAATTTAATTTTTTTATTTTTCGGAAATGTTGTTTTCTGTAGTTTGGAGGATCCATTTGTTTCCCAACTCGAGACGCCGCCTGTAGCGTCGCAAGTAGCCGCACGTGACTATTTGATTACCGAGATAGCGTACATCGTGACAGTGTAAACCTTTGGCTCAGCCCATAGGAAAATCCCATGCGGCTAAGAACAACAAAAAGCCTGGTGACTCTAAGGGCGGGAAAACGTCCTGCTCCGGAATAAGGACGTTGAGGAGAACAGTTGGCGGAAGGACGTGGAAACAAGTGGACAGACGTGGAAAGAGTGGTTAGACAAACGTGAAAAGGGTTGGTGATAGGATCCCAAAGAGTGTATTCTTATCCAAGTAGTGGAAAAGCTGATAGTAAATTTGCACCAAACCATCAATTGTCTGTACGAGGACATCCGCCGAATATTTGACAACAAACAAAGAGACGCTCCAGAAAGCTGTACGTCCCAAAAACCGGGACATCCAGTTGAAGCGTGCAACAACAGGAAACAGGAATATATTTGGTGCGAGCAACTAATCTCTGCGACGTAAACCCATAAGTGTCTGTGATCAGAGTTTTAGTGTTCAAAAATATATTAATGAAATTTATTTCAATTTTTAATGGTAAATATTTTTTTGCTTTAATATAATAAAATATAAATCAAATACCCATCCAAATAAAATAATTCATTACAATATCAGCCACCTAAAACGTCGAATCATAGCCTACAGAGATGCTTCACAGTACTTGGAGTGAGATTGACTAACGTCTGGATGTCTGTATAGTGACTAATGGTGCGCACGTCGAAATGTATTAAAATTAGTATAAAACTTTGTACTATTATTAATTTATTATAAATTTCTTTCATATATGGGTATTCTTTTGCGCAATACTAATTTGTCATCTCGGCATTCTTTTCCTATGGCGTTTATATATGTATTTAATTAAAAACGCTGGCAACTGCACAAGAAGCTCTAACTTTGTACGAAGCCCCAACCTGTACAGCCTCGGACATTCTAAATGAATGTACGGGAAAAGCAGAGTGTAGCTGGCAGGATACGAGGAGAGAAGGAAATAACGGCTTCTTTCATCAGAACCTGCAAACTTCAGCAGATCTGTGCCACCTCAACAACATCTCAAGAAAACAACAAATAATAGTCTCCAGAATTAGAACTTTGCACACCCAACTCACACACGAATATCTTTTTTCCAGAACAGCCAGCGTATTATATTTGAATGCACAAAATATGAGGATATACGCAGGAGGACTTTAGCCGAGTTCTCTGGAGAAGACTTCTGCACACACACCACGGCGATCAAGAGCCTCCTGGAGTTCGTCTCCGACGCAAAACTGTCATCCGCTATTTGAAACGATGTTCACAATTGGAAATTTCAAACCTACTGTTACTTAATTGTGTAAATACTTTTAGAGGGTCGCCAATAACCAACAGGTTGACGCGACCAATAATCAATAATAATAATAAATGCATTCATGTATTTATTTAATCCACAATTGGGATGTTTGCCAGGTGGCAGATAAATGAATTAAATACATAAATATAATCATTTTATTTAAATAAACCAACCATTATGAAAAGAAATATATATAAGAACAGTTTTCGACTGCTTGGAAAAGAAAAAAAAATAGAGATTAACCACGGAGACAAACTATAATATCACTTCCCATTACCTTTTTGAATAAAAATTGTGAATGTGACGACGTTACGAAGCATTATCACATCACTTCATTACACTATATTAACCGATAATCATTTCCGTTACAGAACGTGCTCCAAACCCGCTTGGAAATTAAATGGTCCAAACTTATTTTTCAATGTGTGTTTGCCGACATCTTACATTAAAAAAGCTCCATATGTATTTAACCCTCTGACATGCTTTACGTTTATTTAGTTTAAGTGCGTATGAGAGTCTGAGACATCATAGTTTTCATAAGAGTCGTGCAATGAAGATGCAATTATAATATATGTATTTTATTCACATGCAAAATCATGTGACATTTTATGTTAGGCCTTTCAAGACATACTAGTTAGGTTTTACTTTGTTACACGAAGACTTAGTGAATGATAAGAATATTTACAATTAAAGAATGCATTTTAATTCGAATACTTATCATTCTCATCTAAATTATGTAAAAGCTATTTAAATATTGCCGTAATGATATAGCACGTTAAAATAAACCGAATTTATGAAACAAATACGTAAATAATGGTTCATTTTCCGATTATATTTATAAATTATGCGTTAATTTGTGTAAAATAGTCTGAGAAATTAGTTCTAACGCTTCACTATTTTCCATAATAACTCGCCGAAATGATGTATGTACAATTCAAGAATAAGAATAGGGAGAAATCTTTGACAAGCTCAAGCCATAGAGACCATGAAATTCAATTCAATTAAAGTATCCAGATGGAAAAATCTCAACCTGACCGGTAAGCGGAAGTCCCTGTTTCGTTTCCTGATCCCGTCGTGATTTTTTCCATTCTGATACTTTAATTCAATTTATTTATATGCATTGAAAAGGAAGAAATGTATGCGTTAATAAAGGACGGCAACTTAATGTGACATTTGGAATAAGAAGGAAACTATTTGGAGTCTTACGTCTTACTACAATAAAATGTACGTGCAAATGAGTGCATTGGGTTAGGTCGTAACAGTAAATAAATTTCTTTTAAGTTCTGTTATACGACAGCATATATTATTTTGTGTTCTCACGCACAACTTTTAAGTGCAGTGACAAAGTTTTGTGAAGCGCCATTCGCTTTTACGGCATAGTAACATAAGTTCGTTTAACACATAAACATTAACACAATCCAAATTATTTTGTTTCGGGAGAATAGTAGTTTTAGGTCCTCATTCGCATCTTCTCCTTACATCCCAACGTAAAGTAGATGTGGCTTCAGTTAAACAACAGAGGATGCTTTCCTTGAGACACGTTTATTAAAGTATTTTCTACACTACTTTTAACAGTTTTAATGCCCTGGTTAATATTTAGATGATTCAGTAAATGAATAAGTACGAATTCAGATATATATTCACTCATTTATCTCTGAGAGTTTTCACGCATATTAGTAATTACTGATCTAATGTAACTGTTATGATTTTAAAGCATAACTTAAGGGTGTCTTTCAAAAAGTTATAGAATGGTTTTATTCAAATGTTTTGTATAATAACGAATTTTTGTTCAACTTTAGCAATGAAAGCAAATTCTCATGAAGTATCTTTGAGAAATAAACCAATGTGAAAACAAGCATTTGTGAAAATAACCAGCATAAAATTATATTAATGTTTTGTTCTACGTTGCCTGAGAGGTGCTACTTTAATTTCAAGTATCTACATCTGAGGAAAGCAACAAGGTTTGCAGAAACATTGTGTAGTATTTGTTATTTTGTCTGCTTATTTGTCTACTTCTTTAACGTCTAGTTAATTTATAACGAATACAGACATTATATTTTTAAAAATGAGTTAGGCAATTCTTCTATTTTTAAAGTTAGCTATTAAAGAAATATAAGATTGACATTTCCCATTCAATAACTAACGCAGTTACATAGTTAATTAAATGGTTAGAGCTTCTTGTCACATAATCTATCTTCTTCTATTAAATAAAATTGTCTTTATGTGTGTATGTATGTATGAATGCATGTGTTGTGTAAACAAATACCATGGAGAAAATATCACCAAATTTCGTACCCGTGTTCTTTGCAACAGGCAAACAAACACTGTGGTGGTGAGACACACGCAAGAGTGTGAGTGGAAATTTTCGAACATGTTAAAACCTATTCGTCGAATGAAACTTTTTCGGGGTCAATAAGTTCAACCGCTTTCGGCATGGGAGGTGAGCACATTTAGGGATAGGGGTCGAGGTACGTTACATAAAAATAACGCAAAAGCAACCGAGATTGCAGTCAAATCCGGGGTTATGGATATATGACAACCTGGGAAACGCCGAGGACCCTGCTAGTAATGAGATAAACTAGCCAAGTGACAGAAAAAATTAAGTATTTATGGTATTTATATGATCACTTAATTTTGTCCGTCATTTGGCTATTTGACTAATTTTTATATTTTGAAACAGATATTTCTTGTTACATGCTGAAAAGTAATTGTTTTGTTATTGATTACTTTATAATCAAGGTAAATGTAATATTTTCCGTTTAATTACTATCCATATCGATAAATAAGAATGAGGAAGGTAGTGAAATATTTGAGAAGAATTTCAATAGTCCTTAATGGGCAATTATTTTCGAAATGATCCCCATGTTTTCCTTTATTGTTTCAAGAAAAATTGTTAATTTTTTCTGAAGACGTGTGTGAATTCGTTTCAATTAGTTGAAGAAAATTATGTATATTTTAATTAGAGACGTAAGGGATTCTCACAATGACTAAATGTATTATATACTTGACGGGTGTCCGGCGTTACCTTTACTTCTTTATGTACCAGAAAAGTACCTAATTCTTTATTAATGTTTCGTCAAGAAGTGATTTAAATTAAATCTAACTGTTCCTAGTTCCGTACATACTTTTTACCGATAGTGCATCTATTGAATAGGTATAAAATACATCGAATTTTATTGCATCAATGTCAACAAACATACCTCCGAATCTCTTTACGAATAGTATACTTAAATATACTCCTGAAGTATTGCCGGATATAATTGTCCCTTAGTCTTCAGACATTGAATTGATGAAATTGTTTGCTAGATTCGCAATGTAAACAAATGGTCGCCATATTGGAGTCACTAAAATGGCACGAAAATCAACTTACTTATTCAAAAGGATATTAAAGTATTTCGGATTGTTTTTATTTGGAGAAATACTGGATAAAATTGTACTTTTTATTCAATGAAAATGTTTATTCTTTATTTCATGACGGAAAAAAGAACTATTTCCTTTGTTCAGCGCGTAGTAACGTCTCTCTCTCGCGCGCGTACGTCATGATATCTTGACGCGTAGTAATTTAACACAAAATTATCGGGTTTTTCAATGACAATTCTTTCCACATTTGTGCTAGGAGTTTCTCACCGCCATACTACCGTTTCTCGTGTTTTTAAAAATATCTAACGAAGTTTAGTTGCAATGTGTCAACGCGTTTAAATTTGTATAAAGATTAACGTAAATACATACAAATTTACATCCTGTTTTCATTATATAGAAGATGAATAAAATACCCAGTTTTTCATTCCTCAATTTATTTTCAAATGCAAAACGTGGTAAATTACAAATTACAGAAGCTTTTCGCTTCTTTCAGGTATATTCATCTGTAAAAAAAATTGCAACGAATAAGTGAACATATTATTTTCTCTAATTTGTTCTTCACGTATTTTTGCATTGCAAATAAATTTAGGACTGAAAATTCTGCCTATTTATTTTATAGTTTATAGTAATAAAAGTTAACTGTTTTTCCTTCCTTAAAGATTATTTTCATTCTAGTTAACATCTTACTCTTGGATTTAATGGAGCGTATTCTGTGAGAAAATTTAAAAAGAAGGCAAAATGTTTCGGAACCAGTAATTGCCTACATGTGTTGTTTGTTCAATTTGTAAACGGCCTGATGCTGCTCCACTGCATGCTATTTCATGCTCTTAGTGTATCGTGAGACCATGTATTGTGGATGCTGTGGCCTGGAATTAATTCCCAATTGTAAGCTTTGCTAACTAAATCGATGGCTTTAACGCTAATTAGAGCTGAACATTCAGTGTATAATTTGCTTAGATTAGGGAAATAAATCCTCCCCGCGCTGTTCGCCTTTGTTGCATTCTGTCGTCTCCGAGAAGTCAACAAGATCACCAAAACTGTTCTTCGAATGGTATTAGTTGCAGACCATCTGTGATGTTTCAGTCGGAGAAGCTGATTTATACGGGGCGTAAACCACTTCGCGAAACTTCCACCCCCAACTGAGCAAAGCAAATTGGAATGAGCAGCTTCGAATGCCAGTAACGAGGGAGGGAGAGGGAAACAGTATGTCAGTGTCAACATTAACTGTCATTAACAGGTCTGGTTAGCGCTCACAATCCCTCAGCTTCAAGTTACTAGTATATCAGTATATTGTATACTGATGTTAGAATGGGTATTGTATCACGATTTGCCTTAACTGTAGACATAATATTTATCATTTGGAAAATACTCTCATATGTTCTGGTAACTTCGATAGTTTCATTTAAATATAGTGTGTGAAATACATTGTCGATAATGATTAGAACACGAAATTATTAGGAATATCTGTCCTATGAAAACTATCACAGAAAAAAAAACAATTTTTCATAGGGTAACAGGCTACATGAGGGTAATCCACATGGTGGCAACTCCACTTTCATAGCATAGGAAAAGGATTTGAAAGGGGATTTCCGGAAGGGTAGAGGAAGGTAGCCATGGGGTCAACTAGGGCCCCGGGGCTATAGTTTAAGGATCCTACTCGGCAATAAGCCTAAAAGTGATTCAGGTAAAACCCTAGAAAAACCTGCATCAAGTAGGTCGGGCATTTGGTACTTGACCCACGCCCTTCCGATGGCGGGAGAGGGGTTCGCTGCGGGGTCGCAGCTTTCCCCTCGCCGTGCCTTGAGCGGTTTAAGAGGCAGGTGGCCGACTATTCCAATAGGAATAGTGGACAACTCTTACTGTATGCCCAAAGTCTGCGACCCCGGAACATACACCTCTCAAAACAGGCCGAGGTGCCTCGGCATGTGGGAACCTTAGTTCAAAAAACCAGAAAGATATGAAGGCATCCCCAAAGGTAGCCTCCGCCAGATCTCCCCGGGAAGGTTCAACTTCGAGAGAATCCTCTCGCAGGCTTCCTTCGCTTAAAAACCAACACACTGGATATAGGGAATTAATATATATTTTTTTAGGTAACAGGCTACATGACTACATAAAATAAAAGTGTCTAAAAATTCACGACGAATAAAAACAGTAAAAAATATTCGCTAACTTCATAAAGTCTAAAAATACAACCTTTATCTAAATAGAGAGCAAAATATAACTCGTACCCTAAGAAAATAAAAAAATACCCGGTAACTTAACAGGGTCAATATTGCTGCGGGTAACCTTTAGTAAACCATGTCCACTTCAACGCGGAAGAACATAAAATATTATTAATCACCATGGTTAATGCGAAAATTGAACTCTGCGACTCCTATAACCCCGGAATCGACATTAATAACGGTATTTTCTTACTTTCTATGTAAACCCCTTCAAACATCAATACGGAAACTTCCCTTCCTTTGCTTTTGGAGTTGAGAATAGAGACTTAATAATTCTAGAATGACACTATTAAATTAAGTGACACCGATATAGTTTTACTCGACGCTAATAATTGCCGTTTAGGAATGTTTTTAAATTCCACCCCCACCTTTAGAAGCGGAAGGTGTTTTTGCCGGATCGTAACATATCTATAAAATTTGGTAGAAATTGGTCTACGCATTTAAGATTGTAAACCGAAATTTGTACCATCCCCTTCCACCCCCATTCCTAGGGACTGAACTACATATTAACCAGTATGATACATGCCACATTTAATTTAGAGACTTCCGTAACCCGTGATTCAACACCAATCACCGTTGTTTACTTATTACTATTATATAACGGCCTTTCACCCACGTCCTCCCACACCATCACACGTAGGGGATGCACTACATCTTAACAGTCATAGTGAATGTCAGAATTAAACTAATTGATATCTATAAACCCTTGATTTTACACCAATCTCGATTGTTTCGCGTTTTTTTGTAACGGCCTTCCCTGAGTGGTGCTGACTTTCCATCCTCTGCGGGGTTGAAATTATACACTCAAACATCTGAATAAGAAACTATTAACCTCATCGAAAACTAAATATTCTGAGCTAAAAACGGCCGTTTTAGTTTAAAATTCCTCTCCCCTCCTCCCCCCCCACACCAAGGGGTTGAACTATAACTTAACTGAATGTCAGTATTAAACTATTTTACTTCGATAACCCTGGAACTCTACACGTGAAAGAAAAAGTAATCGCTGCTATCAGAGAAATGCAAGATATTCGGATGATACGACAACTCTCCATAGACACGGCCATCTCCCTCTACAAAGCAAAAGTCATCCAATAGTCACATACGGTTGGGAATTAATATGGGAGAAACTAAATAGAAAGAACCTGAAAGATATTGAAAAGATAAAAGCAACTTTTCTGAAAAAGATACTGTGTGTCTCGAAATATACGCCATCACGACTTGCACATGAACTCACAAGGGAACCTTTCTACTTAGAAGATCTACGCTATACATCAGGGTTAACTTTACCATCTACACCTACATATCAACACGTAATCCAAGAGCTAAAGGAAAAGAAGAACCAGATATGGGACGATTTCTACAGTACCACCGCCATGATGACAAACGAATGGAAGGGAGCATCATACGAACTACGGCACACAGTAACTCGTTTCGGCGTGCACGGTTTTTACCACAAGATTTGTAAATCAAAAACCTTTCATCAACCAGATGTGAATTGTGTTTGTGAATTATGTGAAATGGTGTGTGACAGATATCACGCATATTGGTGTTCCAGAAGGTCAATCTCAATGACAGAATTTTGTAAAGAGTGACCCAAATTACTTTACACATTGTGGGAAATTCCTTATACTATAACCCTGGAACTTGACACCAATCTCGGTTGTTTCGCGTTATTTTTATGTAACTCTCTTCCACCCCCTTATTGGTGATTTAAGGCGTTGCAATTATACACTAAATACATCTGGATAGGACCTATCACATAGACTAGGAAAAATAATTAATCGACGCTAATATCGGCCGTTTTAGCATATTTTTAAATATCACTCCAGTTCACTCCTTGAGAGTTTCGTAACGCTTCGAAAGGACGACAGAAACCTTCGCGGAGGTGCGCACAACAACGCTCCAAAATTTCATCGCAATTTGATGAATTGTTTATGAATGCATAGAGGACACCCAGACAGCCTGACTCACAGACATTTTGCCGCGTCGTCTATTGTTGGGTATTGTTAAGTTAAGACGGATTATGCCGCGCGCGTCGATGTGTTAGTACAGTTCCCAGGTGGGTTTCTTCGGGATATGGAGCTGAATCTCCAGGATAGAGAACAAAACATTAGAGCATAGAATTATTGGTCATGTTATAAGGAATTTTTAAGATTTTCGTCGACAAATAAGCCACGCCCTGAAGATATCATGTCTCGGTACAATAAAAGTTATTTTTAATATTGACAATTTTCTTACGAAACAAAAATTATCTGCCGCCCTACGCGGAATGCGATTGAGGTCGTGGTATTACAATATATATATATATATATATATATATATATATATATATATATATATTGTAATAATTAAAAAAAAAATTATATTTAATTGCCCCACGTTGAGGGTGCCAAAATGTAATAAACAAAAATTAAATTTAATCGGCCCACGTTGAGGCACCAATATGTAATAATTAAATATTAACAAAATTTATGCAATTGATTAATGGATGAATTGTATTTTATTAAATTTAAAAAATGAGAAGGATGCTAAATGATCTATCAAATTTTAACTTCACAAAGCAATTATTTTATTCCAAGTAAAATAACAATATTTCTTGACGTGATTATTTACATTTGTGTTCTGGAAATTTTACAGATTTTATCAACTCTCATCTCAGGGTCGTTTATTTGGGTCTTCTAAATAAAGAACCAACCTTGTTTCGAAAACATTGTCCAATATTTGGTATCTATCCACTGGAACGATTACTCCATACAGCTCCTTTGGTCTGAGTATAATTTCAACAAGATAATATAGATAATAAAAATGAGTGTATGTGTGTGTATGTATGTATCTTTATTTATTCCGCATACAGATCTACACTCGTGGAGCAAATTTAACCAAATTTCGTTCACATTTTCTTTGCGACCAGGAAACAAACACTGTCGGGGTGAGAAACGTCAGGAGCGGCGATGGACAGAGGTGGAAAATTTAACACATGCTAAAACGGCCGATATTAGAGCCGGATAAAAAATTTTCCCTACCAAAAAATACATAGTGTTTGTAACTATATAATGTGTGTATAATTTCAACCCCTACCCGCATGAAAAAGGAGCTCCCTTAGGGGTAGGTGTAGATTTTACGTTACATGAAAATAACTGGAATACAACCGAGACTGGAGTCAAACCTAAAGTTATGGACAACGCTGAATTTCATTATGACATTCAACTAGCAATTAACCTCTCTGGGACGGGGGTGGTCGGGGGTGGAAATTGTCAAACATGTTAATCTACCGATTGTTGCGACAACTAAATATTTTTCGGGATCAATGAGATTCATAAAATTTCTCTACGTGTTCTCTGAGTATAATTTCAACCCCTTTCGAGCTTAGCAGTAGATCACCCTTAGGGGTGTGGGTGGAAGAGAGTTACAATAAAATAACGCGAATATAACCGAGATTGTGGTCAGATCCAAGGTTATGGATGTTGGCGAGTTTAATTATGACATTCAATTGGCGATTTAACCCCCAGGGGCGAGGGTGGTCGGCGTTGTCGGGGTGGAATTTTTCTAACACGTTAAACGGTCGATATTTGTGTTAAATAATAATTTTCTACGTCAATAAAATTGATAATATATCTACCGATGTTGTTTGTAAAATTTCAACCCCTTTCGGGAAGCACATTTATAAGAGAGGGTGAAAACAGTCGAACATGCTAAAACAACCGATATTTAAGCTGATATATATTGTAATAACCACATAATGGCGTCGAAATAAAAAGAATAATTTTTATGAACAACAAACAAATTTATTAACTCAAGGAGAATTTACAATTGAATTTAATATTTTACTATTATAATAAGAACTCTTGCTCTCATGGGTCTCTACTGGGTTTGACAACGGACAGAATCGAACTATGAAAAAGACCCAACATTTATGTTTTAAATTAAACAAAAGTATCTACTAAATTTATTAATGAACTTAACCTATAGATTGCTTCTAACTTTATTATCAAAAGAAGAGAACGACATCTGACTGTTATCCTTTAATAACGTTTACATCTGTTAATATTATGCATTCCAACTTACGGTTTCTCAGGTTTACTTCGACTCGTTCTTTAGACACTGACTTTATAGCCTTGACATTCACTCACTGACTCTAACACAATATCACTTGTTCGCCGATATCTGGTTCTCCATATCCAGTGAAATATCCCAGGTGTTCGTCGTGACACTCCTTGACGTCGTTTGCTGCATCCAGGTCGCCTACCATTGAAGACAGGTCAAATTCTCCTTCTCATACAGATAGAGCTTCTGTATGTTAAAAATGTTTGTAGTTGTTATAGTTTTGCTGACCGATGCTGACTATTTCTGTCTCAAACTCCAACCACGATGCATTCAGCACGCTGGCTCCACTCTGACTGCTTTGACTGCTTCTCGTTCCTCTCTCACGCTAAACTGTCCACACAGAACCCCTCTCCTACGCTGACTGTCTCTCGTTCCTCTCCCACGTTAACTGTCTAACTGTCTCTTCGATGCGTCCTGCACCTCTCTCCCACGCTAACTGCCTCACAATAGGTTATTTCCCCTATATATACCACTAGCCTCCTTGTTTTTCTCTTGATGCAAAATTCCGTCGCAACGGCGCGGTGACAGAATCCCATTACCGAAATTTACGTCCTTGCAGCTGCAGTTATTTCGCCCCAGCGATTACTCAGGACTCGTCGGCTGCTCTCTTTTGTCCGAAACCCGACAATCGCGATAGGTCCAATTTGTCTTTGGACCTCTCCCCTCACAAGTGCGTGATACTAATTTCTCCAGATCCTAAGTCAACAAGTGCCTGGACCCTTACACCCACTGACTCTCCTTGCCGCTGCAGTTATTTCGCCCCCGCAATTACTCAGGACTCGTCGGCCTCACCCGACTCGCACAATATCCTTTCTTGCAAGTCAGGTCATTCGTCAGAGACAATAGCCTGCTCTAACATAACCACTTTGGGACCATCTGCTCGCCCACCAGCACTCATCCTAGATAAATGTCTTACCACTCCGTCTTGTCACCTCGTGACAGGACCCGCAATTACTTCTCCCTCGCATTCTCTTTACGAAATGTGCGCTGTTTTTAAACCAATGCATTATATTATATACATTACAATATATTTAGGGATCGAAGAGAAACATAGTGGTTCAACTGTTGTTATCGAAGTATAGTTGCAACCCGTTTCAGCATGGTAAATGAGCACTCATAGGGGTGAGGGCGGACGGGCGTCACAAATAAATAACGCGAATAAAACGGAGATTACAGTCAAATCCAGGGCTCTGGATGTCGCTGAGTTTAATTATGACATTTAATTGAAGTCATGGAGGTGGACGGAGGGGGGATTATTGAAACACGAAATAACGACCGATATTAGAGTTCAATAAATATTTTTCAGGGTTAATTTCATTTATAGTAATTCTACTCCATGTTATGTGTGTAAAATTTCAACACCTCTTGCGGCTTTAGGCTGGAGCTTGGTTACGGGTTGGGTGGAGGGGACTCACAAGAAAATAACGTTATAACAACCTAGATTCTAGTCAAATCGAAGGTAATGGATATCGCTGAGTTTATTTATGACAATCTGTACTACGCGCAGGGGGTGGACAAGGTGGTTGGAGTGGGCGAGGGTTAGAAATTTAAAAATATGTTGACCGGCAGTTTTTTGCGTCGAATAAATATATTTCGGGATAATTGAAATTATAAAAATTTCTCCATATGTTCTGCGTGTTAAATTTTAACCCCTTTCGTGAATGGGAGGGGAACTGTCCTTAGGGCTTATGGTGGAGTGGCATTACATAAATATAACGTAAAAGCAATCAAGAATGGAGTCGAGTCCAGGCTTATGGATGTCACTGAGTTTGATTATGAGATTCAATCGACCGTTTAATCCCCAGGGGCAGGGATGGGCGGGATTGAATTTGTCAAATATGTAAAATCGTCTATATTAGCGTGAAATAAATAAATGCCAGGCACATTGACTTTGATAGTAATTATATCAATGACGTTTATAAAATTTCAACCCCTTTCAGCGTAAGAGGGGAGCACGCTTACGGGTGGGGATTGAAACATACTAAAATCCTAAGCCCACCTATATTTGAGTCAGCTAAATATTTTTAGTGGTCAAAGAGATTGATAGTGTTTCTACTGATGTTATCTGAGTATAATTTCAACCCCCTACAGCATGGTAAAGGATCGCCCTTAGGAATGGGAAGGAGATTCTTTACAGGAAAATTCCGCAAATAAACTCGAGTTTTTAGTTAAATCCAAGGTTATGTATGTCACTGAGTTTAATTATAACATTCAATTCGGCATTTAACCCTAAGGGACGGAGGTGGACGGGGTGGAAATTTTGGGTCATGCAAAGACGTTGAATAAATATATTTCATGGTTGATTATATTGATTGTATTTCTATTGATGTTGTTTGTGTATGATTTTATGGGTAGAGGTGGACCTTTAGGGGTGGAGGGCAGTTTCATAAAATTAACGCAAAATCAACTGATATTCGAGTCAAATCGAGGTTATGGATGTCGGTTAGTTTAATTATGACAATCTGGTCAACTCGCGGGGTCGACGGTGATTAAAGGTGCGGGGTGGAGGAGGGAGCGGCTACAAACTTTGAACATCCTAACCAGACAATTTTGCGTCGAATCAATAGAATTCGGGATCTACGGGATTCGTCAAATTTCACTACATGTTCTCTGTGGATAATTTCGACCTCTTTCAGGATTGGAAGTGGTGCACCCTTAAGGGGTGGAGTGACATTATAACGCAAACTCATTCGTGTTTGGAGTCGAATCAGGTATTATGGATGTCACCTATTTAAATTATTACATTCAACTTATCGTTTATCCCCCATTGGCGGGGGTAAACGGTGGTGGAAATTACTCAAACATATTAATAACCCGATGTTTGCGCATAATATTATTCGCAGTCAATTCAATTCGGAATATTTGTCTTTATGTTGTTTGTGCATAATATCAACCTCTTTCGGGCTTAAAGATGGTTGCGTTACAGAAAAATAATGCAATCAAATGCAGGGACATGGAGGTCACTGAGCTTATTTATGACAATCTGGTCAACGTGCGTCGGTGGGCGGCGGTGATAGTAGGCTGAGAGGTAGTAGGTGGTGTTGGGCGGCGGTTAAAATTTGAAAACATTTCAAACGGCCGATTTTGCGATCAATGAGCCTTATAATATCTCTTTACATGTTCTCCGTGTATAATTTCAACCCATTTCGGGTTTGGGAGGGAAGCATCCTTAAGAATGGGGGTGGTTTGGCATTACTTAAAATTATGAAAAAAATCGAGATTCGAGTGGAATCAAAGGTTTTGTATGTCACTGAGTTTAATTATTACATTCAACTTGCCGTTTATCTCCCCCAAGCGTGTGTGGTATTTTTAAACTTATTAATCAGCCGATTTTAGCGTCGCAATAAGAGAATGAGAATCAGCCTGCGAGAAGATCCTTCTCGCAGGTAGCCTGCGAGGGATGTTCTCTCGTAGGCAGAACTTTGTAGGAGAGATACGAAGGGCCTACATTTGGGGATGCCTTTTCCTCTCCGTTTTTGAACTAAGGTTCCCACAAGCCGAGGCACCTCGGCCTGTTCTGAGAGGTGTATGTTCCGGGGTCACAGACCTTGGGCATACGGTAAGAGTTGTTCGCTATTCTCATTGGAATAGTCGGCCAGCTGCCTCTTAAACTGGTCGAGGCACGGAGAAGGGAATGCTGCGTCCCCACAGCAAACTCCTCTCCCGCTATCGGAAGGATGTGGGACAAGTACCCAATGCCCGATCTACCTGATGCAGGTTTTTCTAGGGTTTTCCCTGCATTTCTTTAGGCGAATGCCAGGTAGAATCCTTAAAATATAGCCCGGGGGCCCTAGTAACCCTTGGCTACCTTCCTCTACCCTTCCGCATCCCCCGTTTCAAATCCATTCCTATGCTATTAAAGGAGAGTTGCCCAACGTGGATTACCCTCATGTAGCCTGTTGCCCTAAAAAAAAAACATCGCAATAATAGTATTTCTCTAGATGCTCTCTGTGTATAATTTCAATTCCTGACGTAATGGAGGGGAGCAAGCTTAGGGGTGGGGTTTGGTGGGGCACTACATGAAATTCACGCTAATAAGATTGGGGTATCGATATCTCTGAACTTAAGAATGACTTTGTTTAACCCAAAGTAGAGTGGGGACGTGGGTGGAAATTTTGTAAAATGTTGAAACGGACGATATGAAAGAAACTTTTTCGAGGCCAATGAGTTCAATCCCTTTCGTCGTTGGAGGTGAGCACATGTAGGGATAGGGGGCGAAGTGCATTACATAAAAATAACGGAAAAGCAACCGAGATGGAATCAAATTGAGGGTTATGGATATACGACATTCCGGGAAACGCCGGTCATCCTACTAGTTTAAAAATATAAAATGTAAATTCAACGAAAATCAAATTTGTCAAATAAATAATGTTTGTTATCATTGAAATATTTTGGTTTAATTTCAACTTCCTTCTTTTTTCTTATTTAATAATATTGTGTATACCACTATATATAGTGCTATATATATAGTCATGAAGTAATAAATTATTTATTTAATTATTGGTGTCGTAACTTTAAGGTCAGAACATTGCTTGGCGAGAATGCAGAGACCACAATACTTGATTGCTACGATGTATTGTCGAGGAAGCTTGTATGAACGTTCAGAATTTTAGCAGTTCTCAGATATTCAGAGAATAGATCAAGTCACCGATATAGTCTGAAAATATTAAAATGTAAAGACAGTTACGCAGATATTCAGTTACGCAGCGAAGTTGTTTACTCGGATATTCAAACATGGTGTGTTTGAGAGTAGAATGTGAATAGTAAAACAATTAGCGTGGTCAGTTACGCAAATAGTCGGTCAGCAAATAATAAATAATTCGGACAGTCAGAGTGTGTATATGTTTGGAGGTCCTGACGAAATAGTCAGAAAACATTAAAATAAAAAGTCAACAGAGTTACTCTGATATCCAACGAGCAGACTTCACTCAAGTTGTAATGAAAATATAGAGTGTTATTATATTGTGTGTTTTTGGAGGTCTTGACGAAACAGTCCAAGTATAGTTCTGCAGCCAGCGGTATGTAGTCAGCAAACAGTTTGATATTCAGCGAAGCAGAAAGGCGCCGAAAATGTTTACTGGAGATTTTGGGGTAGCTCTTAAAAAAATTATTGACGGTGGATAAATGGTCATAAACGGAGAACAATAATTGGAGATCTTTGGCGGCTTTTTGATATAATATCTGACTGACGTCGGGACAAGTTTCCAAAAGAACGACGGACAGAGGCTTTGTTGACATTCGATTACAAGACCATTGATTGTTTATTTAACAATATTTTGAGTAACTCTCTTACCGTGGGAAAGCCGATGTGATCTGAATGTGGGAAAGCAAGATCGTGAGAAATGAGAATATTCTGGAGAGGGGATTTTGATAAAATAGTCAGTCGTAAGCCAGAGAGCGATCGGGGTGGATGTGGTAATGGAGAGCAGCTCGAAGGTGGATTCTTGATGTTGGAAGCAACAACTTGAAGCAATTTTATCATTTTTCGTTATTAATTTTGGTTCGACAAAGTCTTTAAAATTACTTTATAAATTTTACGGAAAATTTGTTTATTTTATTTTATTTAACTGCATAGTTATTTGATTATTACAATATATATATATATATATATATATATAGCGTATAAATGGGATGAGTCTTGTTGTGGGACATATTTTAGTATAAATACTGTCGTAATTCAACGAATGATGATCCTAATATTGAAGTGATTTGAACGCATTGGGAGAAGAAAAGATGGCCGATCTGTAAATAGTTTTGTGCTGGAACTAATGCAATCGTTTTCATGGAAAAAGAAGACCATTTAGTAGGACTTAATGAAATTAGTACGAATCTAATGCTTCAAAGAAGCATGAATTATCAGAAATATGAATAAATATTATATTTATTTTTATTAGAATACAACTTAAAGACCAGCAAAAAAACTGTAAGGAAAAGGAGAAACTGCGAGCAGATCAATCATATGTCACAATTGCATATATAAAGTGAAATATTATAACGTTCTATATTTTCATCATAACTTGAGTGAACAATTTGTTGATAATTCGAAACAACTGAGAAAGCAACAAAGAGGAAATTAAAATGACAGCATAAATTTTGTTTGCAAGCCCCATTTTGAGTTTTTAGGTGCGTAATACCGAAATACACCGCTTCGTATACTTCGTAGCGCATTTTACTTTATATTGCATTTAAAACCCCGTGCTCAACAGGCGTGCGTCACACTTAACATCTTTTCTTGTTAGGTTGTTTCAAAAGCAGTCGTAACAAAAATAATTTCCTGAATTAACGCGACGAGACTAAAGAGGCGGCTACAAAACTGTTGGCGCAGAAATGCGAGTTGGTCTGCAGAGTGGTAACATTACTTCTTTACACGGACAAAGATTACCCAAATATTAGTATGAATATCAAAATACTAAAAGTAATAATATATATTTATAAATAAACAACAGCCAATTTGAAGTCAGAAAAACATATATATGGAATATTAAACTACGTTTCGTCGCTAACTTTGTATTTTAACACTACAAAAATAGCATAGGAAGGGGGGATGTGGTAGGGTTGTTCCCTGTCCTCCCGATGGCGGGAGAGGGGTTTGTTGTGGGGACGCAGCATTCCTTTCTTCTTGCCTCGACCAGTTTAGGTGCAGCTAAAGAAATTTCATTTAATAAATTCGTATTAGAGGTGCGGGAATATAAATTACAAAAATCGTAATAGCCACTACTCTGTTTCGAAAAATTATTGGTTACGGCTTACGGACCTCAATAATGCCCTCGGAGAAGTTGTGCTGGGACACGTTTCCTATCTAAGGCTGTTAGTTCCAGTAATATACTGTTTTCGACTCATGTATTTTATATAATTTTGTAAAGTAGTTTAAACACAATGGAACTGTGAGGTTTTGCACGGAAATTCACAAGCGAAAAGTTAGCGTTACAAAAATTACGTTCTGTTTTTATGGCAAATTATAAATGGTACATTTCACATTCTGTTATTAATTATGTATCTGAAGTCCTCAGCTAAATACCCCCCACGAATCTCTTCACACAACCTTATGCCCCAATCTCTGTGAGCAAAAGCGAACAATGATTGTAACAGGAAAATCCATACTGGTTAGAAGAATCGTGTTACTGTTTCAGAAACAGAGACGTGTCAAATTGAAACAATATGAAAAATATACAAAACAATTTTGCAATATCGTCTGCAAAAAGATTTAACAGTGCGAGTAATGTATACTTCAAACAAATGCACATCGAGACGTGAATCAATCAGAATTTTTTATTATCATTATTTATATCACTTTCGACTTTCAACCATTCTCAGTGAAACTTGGCTTGCTCTTATTGGCGATGAATTTCCCTCTCTCCGTTTTTGAACTAAGGTTACCACCAGCCGAGGCACGTCGGCCTGTTTTGAGAGGGGTTTGTTCCGCGGTCGCAGGCGTTGGGCAAACGGCAAGGGTTGTCCGCTATTCCTATTAGAATAGTCCGCCGACTGCCTCCTAAACTGGTCGAGGCTGGTCGGGGAAGGGAATGCTGCGACCCCACAGCAAACCCCACTCTCGCCATCGTAATGCCCGACCTACTTGATGCAAGATTTCTAGAGTTTGTCCTGCATCACTACGAGGCTATTAAGCCATAGTCTGGGTTCCTAGTTAACCCTTGCCTACCTTCCTCTACCCTTCCTCATCTGTTACTCTAGGAAACAAAAATTACTGGGCACATCACCACGGAAAATCTTAGAGCCATATCTCATTTTTCATATAACGTCCTATATTAAATTCTGTAGTCGAATAACACGTTAACTTAAGTCCGAATCAAATTTTAGAGTTAATTTCAAATAAACATTTGGCATTGCAAAATTTAATTTTCCTCTCTTTAAATTTAACAATAATAATACTTCACTGTTAGCTACTATATCACGCTATTCTATTGTAATTTCTTAAGTGTCTAAACAACTAGAACTATTACTTACCTTTATGTACCTTTAATTTAAAATAAAAATTTATAAATGTTGAATGTGTCCTCAGTTTTCAATCACTTATTGAATTGTTTTATCATAAATTCTTCCTTGGAATGATTAACATTTGAGCAATAAAATTAATTTACGAATTTGAGATGTAATTTAATGATTTTTAGCAATCATATTTCAGTGCATCAAATACTAAATCAATTTTGAATATTACATTCGACAACGAAGTTGTTTGTTTTCCGTAGCGTTTATTTACGCTTCATTCGCAAATTAAAGCTAATAAGAGATCATATCAATGTGAATATTGGAAGTAAATTTAAAAATCATATTTCCGTGTTAATATAACTTTATTAATAAAACTAATCGTTGCTACAAAGTTTTTCATTTTCTAGCTTTAATAGTACCTTCATATTTATTCAAATTATTTCGAAATTTACTATCTTTGAATGAATAAAATTCATTATATATTTAATATGTAATTCTTAGTGTAGGCTATAAACCTTGGTCGTATACGGCTTTTACGGGAATGATTAATCTGAGTTTGCGTTGTAATGTTCGAACGTAAAGTCACAAAATGTTCATTTACCAAGTTATTATTTCGTACAATATGCGTAGTCTAGTTAATGTTCAGAGTGTTGTTAAGGCTTGAAAGCTATGAATAAAGTACGAAGCTAAAAGATATGAACTATCCAAATTCATTACATGAGAAAAATTATAATAGTTGAATATGATTTATGAACCGGCTTACCATCTTCATTCGTAGATTGTAACAGTTATACAGTGTTACAAAACTGGAGTCCATTGAGAGGCTGTGCTTCCTAAAACAATTACCTTTGTGACAAATGTTTTCACACAATTGACGATATTTTAACATCAACAACAGCAATTGAAAATTGAAATTGAGCAGGAAATGTACAACCTGACAAGTGCAAAGCGCGCAACACATTAGTGAAGTCCAAGGAAGCTCCCCGTTAGATGAGTAGCAGTAACGCCAACGTAAATGCACTCTGGAAATCTCGCTTCCATCATGCATGCTGGTGAATAAAACATTTTGTGGCGCGAGATCATGTTATGCTACATTAACTGACGCAGGAATTGCAAAATGCATTAGCTACAGGAAATTTACCATAATTTCCCATTTCCTTGTAATATCATAATGCTCAAGGTTTCACCTCATCCAAACAAAAAATATTTATAACTCGATAATGAACAAGGACGAAATAAATTGTTTCAACTTAATATATATATAAGTCGGCTGTTTGGTGTTTTATCCCAACACGCTTTAACCCCCACTGAACCGTCATAAACGACATCTATTTTTTTTACTTAAGTAATTATTCGGAATTTTATACTGTTTGATATATTTTTAATGAACGTTCAATAGCATTCTAACTGTACTAAGCAGGTCTTTGGAGCGGTTAAGGTTTTGAGTCGCTCCGCTCCGACATAAAAGTATTTCCTCCAGCAGCGTTCCGTACTCCGCTCCATTCTCCAGTTAAATTATGTTATTACATTAATTTTTTCTTCCATATACAAGTAAGCATAAAACTCTTTTATTTACTAATCATTTATTTATTAATAACATACAACCTAAAATGTTAAATCAAATAATTTTAAAAATGCAACACAATTTAAATTTTAAATAATTTTAAAATACTATACATTATTCGTTATTGTCAATAAATAAAATGGGAGACAGAAAATCGTCCTTCATCGGCTGCATATTATCACTTGAAATTAATCTTAATATGAAAATCTCTACACTTGTTTGAGAAGTTGGTACGCTTCAAGGACTCCGCATACTTTCCCGGAAAATGAGCAATGGCTTGAAATACATTAGCTTTAAACGCCCCACATCCTCCATTCCATTGCAGTCTTCCTCAATATGTTTGTCTATTACGTTGTCATTTTTATTGTGTTCAGAGTAAATTCGAAGACTATTTCTTATTCCATACAATACATTTTCAAAATCATCTTCGGAATCCATATTTATTATATTACAGGTTAGTTGTGAGAGTTAAACATTTGCTATATCTTAAGCCAAATCAATTAGTAATTGCTCGTTGATTCCCCAAGTTTATTTACAGCACCTCGCATGTTCGCTGCATTATCTATACAAGTAATTTGCCTGTTTTTCATCAATTTCAGATTTGTTTAAAGTTCCTTTAATTTTATTTTTCACATCAATAGATCGACAAAATCCAATTTTCTTTTATCACTTTTCTTGTTTTTCTCCTTAACAAATTTTTCATTGATAGTAAAAATAACATACTTCTGCGGGTTGCAGAATATAGCTTTTAATGGTGTAATTGTCCTTTTGAAGTTTGTCTTAGATTGAAGCGAGAAGACTCTTCTGTGCTTATTATTAAATGACAAACAGCATCCTGCCTTGTTGATACACCAACCTTCTGAGCTATTTGTCTAGCAGTCCTTCATTCTCCTAAAACTAATGCAGGACAAACTCTAGAAAAACCTGCATCATGTAGGTCGGGCATTGGGTACTTGTCCCACGCGGGACATAGCGAGAGACGAGTTTGCTGTGACGCAGTATTCCCTTTTCCGTGCCTCGACCAGTTTAGGAGACAGCTGGCCGACTATTCCAATGGGAATATCGGACAATAAACTAAGGTAAGGCAGCCCACAAGGAAGCCTGCAAGAGAATTCTCTAGCAGGTGAACCTTCCCAGAGGGCTCTGGTGGAGACTACCTTTGAGGAAGCCTTCACATACCTCTGGTTTTTTTAACTAAGGTTCCCACATGCCGAGGCACCTTGGTCTGTTTTGAGAGGTGTATGTTCCGGGGTCGCAGACCTTGGGCGTATGGTAAGAGTTGCCCGCTATTCCTATTGGAATAGTCGGCCAACTGCCTCCTAAACTGGTCAAGGCACGGTGAGGGGAAAGCTGCGACCTCACAGAAAACTCTTCTCCCGCTATCGGAAGGGCGTGGGACAAGTACCCAATGCCAGACCAACCTGATGCAGGTTTTTCTAGGGTTTTCCCTGCATCACTTTTAGACGAATTGCCGGGTAGGATCCTTAAGCCATAGCCCCGGGGCCCTAGTTAACCCTTGGCTACCTTCCTCTACCCTTCCGCATCCCCCCTTTCAAATTTCTTCCTATGCTATTAAAGAGAAGTTGCCACCACGTGGATCACCCTCATGTAGGCTGTTACCCTAAAAAAATGAGGTAGCTCGGTCAGTTTTGAGAGGTGTATGTTCCGGGGTCGCTGAACTTGGCCTTACGGTATGAGTTGTCCTTTATTCCTAAACTGGTCGAGGCATGGAGAAAGAAATGCCGCTTCCCCACAGCAAACCCCACGCCCAACATCGAGTAGGATTCTTAAAATATAGCCCGACGAACGAAGTAAGCCATTGTCTACCTTGCTCTACCCTTCCACTTCTCCCGTTTTAAATTTTATTCCCATACCATTAGAGGGAAGTTGACTCCGTGTGTATTGCCATAATGTAGCCTCCTCCAACAAAATAAAATAATTCGAATAGCGTGGGAGAAGTACTACTGCCTGATGCAGGTTATCTACAGTTTAATAATAAGAAAGATAGTAAAATACATACAGAAATAAGTGATAATATAAATACCACACAACATTTCTGGAAGCCTTGCTCCTTTCTTTGAATGCATAAAAACGCAAGAGTATAGAGGGACATAACTGCACGAGTCAGTTGACAAAACTCAGGCTTTTCAGATTAGTTTATCTGCACCTGAAGAAAGTAACAAGGCTTCTAGAAATGTTGTGTGGTATATTATCACATATTTTGTATGAATTAGCTATCTTCATTATTATTAATTTTCAATCAGACGTAATTTTTTTACATTTTATCTATAGTTTGTTCTACATCACATAATGCCTTCGGAATCCTAAAAGTATTAGCCTAGTCAGGAAGCCTATTTAACCGTTGGTTGCCTCATTCTCCGTTTCGCATTCGCCTATATATTCATTCCCGTGCTATTGAAGAGGGATGGTCCTTATGTAGCCTATTAGTCAAGAAAGCGATATGAAAAATCTCGGACACAACGGGGACGGACGTGGAGAAAGCTATGTACGGTAATGACTTTCTTTTTTCTCTGCTTCTAAAGTTCTCATAAGTGTAAACAGTTTTGAGATGTGTATGCTTTCAGATCTTGACATACGACAAGAGTTGACCACTGTTCCCATTTTGGCAGAAGCCAGCTGCCTCCAAACGTCGTCGAGGGATCATGCGTCCTCAAAAAATTTTTCCAGTTGTCGGTAGGACGTTGCATAATGATCGTACCTCATGCAGGTGTCGATAGGATTTTCTATGCGTAGCATTTTATCGAATGCTGGGTAGACTTCTAAAGTATAGCCAGTGAGACCCAGGTAACACGTGGTTACTTTTCATATCCCTTTCTATGATTTTAAAGGAATGAGGCAACAACGAGATGACCTTCATTTTAATATGTTTCTTATAAAAATAGGATATGAAAACGAATGTAATTGGTTATTTTATGAGTTCACCACACTGTACCTAGGTAAGTTATCATGTCAGCTTGATTAAGCAATGTTATAATTTATAACCGTGCATTCACTCACCATACATAATCAACTGAAAGTACGGACCCACAACAAAACAGTTTCAAAAGACTGCATAGGATAAACGAGGACATTAGATTCAGTGAATTGCAGGGTATCATCGACAAAACTATAAACGCTTCGGAAGGCCTAGATGGAATACGAAATTGCCTCATCAAGAACTTACCAGAGAAAGCTATGTTATTACTACTCCTCTCTTTCTTGAACCTAATTTGAAATAACCATACAATTTCCACATTATGGCTGAAGTCTATAATTATCCCGATCCTAAAACCGGATAAGACTTCGTCTTCTCCCGGTAGCTATATCGCTCAATTACAATATATCAAAATTAATCCAGAACATCATCGCGAAGCACCTGATGTGGTACTTGGAAATAAATAATATTAACCCTCATCAACATGAATTCCGTAAAGAGCATTCGACCATGTCCGTGCTTGTAGAACTAGATAATAGGATTAAGGAGGTCTTGTCGCAAGATTCTCACGTCTTAACAGTCTTTCTGAACATAACTAAAGAACTTGGAGATGGCATACATTAAACCAAATCTCCATATACGGAATATATTCCAGTGTGCAGGAAGCTTAAGTGCTAATAGATATATTATGGTTAGGGCTAACAATATCCTCTCTAAACAACATGTATTAGAAAATGGCATACCCTGAGGATCACCGCTAAGTGTAGTTCTTTTCATAGTAGCCATTAATGAGCTGAAATCTACCATCCTACCACCAACCAGAAACCTTGAATATGCAGATGATATTATTTTGTTTAAAAGGGATTACAATATAGAAGAGACAACGAAACAAATGCAAAACACATTGGATAAGATTACTTCATGGGCCACCAAAATAGGTTACAATTTTAGCTGTGACCAAATCAGGGCAATCGTCTTCACCAGAAGAAATAAAATTAGACACTTACCGCTACTATTAAAAAGGAGAAAATATAGTTTAATCAGCGCTTAAAAATACTTGCAATAATATGGGATAAGATATTAACTTTCATATACAACATAGAAGAATATAAAATATAAAAAGAAGAGTTTTTATACTCAAATGTATTGTATCCTAATTTTCAAACAGCAAGCAAATCCTTACTAAACAAAAAAGCCACAATAAAAATATAGCCTTCAGAACGATTTCAGGCTGCTTGAGAACTACAAACAGAGAAAATCTCCTATTCAAATCGGGACAACCCATCATCTGGTTGAACCTTACAACTATACGTTATACTCTCAGGGCGCAGTACTTCAGCTGCACTATAATCAAGAAAAACACATCCCCTAAACAGCAGCACCAGGACTACAGACCTTTTAGGGAATCCTTACACACCCTGATCAACCAACTACAGATGGAGATCCCGTCAATAGACAAACCTAATCCTCAACAAAACATCTTAAATGTCAACGAAAACAGTAGAAGAAACAGTCAAGACTATTTTAAAATCTGCTATATAAATATAACAGAGTGCCGGACAAAGAAAGATTAATGCATCAACATATACAAAAATCATAGCATTCAACGGTGCAAATTTCCCAAAACAGCTAAACCCAAAAAAACAAATAATCCTCTCCCGAATAAGATCAGAGCTTACCAAATTAACCCATAATTATATATTTTCCAGAACAGAGCCACCACTATGTAACGAGAACTCAACTACAAAGCACATCCTGCAGAGCTGCGAGTACTACTCAACAATGAGAAACAGCATCTTGGGCAACAATCAGACCAAGCGACAACGGAGATGACGATATTAAGGATGCTGAAGTTCGTCAATGAAGCCAACTTAAGCAACCTAATTTAAAACAGAATCATAGTCTGATTGTCTTAATCTATTTAAATGAATTGTAGGAGTTGCTAATTACATTTAAGTTAATGCGACAATAAACTTTAAATTTAAAAAAAATGTTATTATGTTCGTGGGACGATTGAAAATCAACTACATAAGATTTTATTAAGCTATATTAAGTGGATTTTTTTTCATTTACATTTCACGAAAATTTATTATATTAGTAATGCTTTCAAGTATTTTAATTCAAGTGATTTTAGAGATATTAATCAGATTTATTGCAGCCAAGGTACACGTAAAGTTTCACATTTTAAAATAATTCCTCTATCTTACACATTGAAAAGAATAAAAAACGTACATACTTTTTACATCTAATTCCAAAAGTACTTTTGGCATCACAGTAGCAGCTATTGCTGGACTGAAATAATCAATGAATCAAACCTACAACACTACACAAGAAATAATGTAAGATGATTAGAAAAATTATTATGAAACTCAGAGACGTGACAAAAATTTTCGAATTCCACTGAAGTGTAATAAAAATAAATTGAACGTTAGAGAAATATAAAACCATACTTCACTGAACGGACATTTTTCGGTACAACACATTCCTTAGGAATAGTCAACTTTTAACTTTTAACGTTGATAATTACAATAATATATCCGTACATCGTACAAATGTCCTTTTAACATCGCAGTATAAATAAAAAAATTAAATTTTTACTCAATATAAAAATGGATGGGAGAACATGATTATAATTTCAACATATTTCACGAGATAATTAGACACTTCATCAATGAAGCGGCAAATCAGTTGTAATTATTTGCTGATTGGCTCCTTTAACGAGGATGGAGGCATTTGTGTTATTTTTCGGAACGCGTCTGATCCGAGCCAATCTCTGGTTTGTTATGCAGAACACGCCCTGGGATTAGCTCCCCACGATTGATGGATTGGTTAGTTAGCGCACTGCTTGCGACAATTCCATCAAACAAAATGGATTCGACCGGAAAACTGTAGCTTCTACTATTTTTTCACTATGCTTAGTGGGCCAGTAATAATGTCGTTGAAAGAGATTCTTATTAGTAAATTAATTGATGACAAAGATTGGCGAATAAAATTGAAATGATTTGAAGTAACATGAACTACAGTTAAATGAGCTAACATCAAAGACCGAAACAGTTATTAAGTGAAATATATTCTTAAAATGAAAAAAATTTAGTGTGATTGAAAATAATGATTAAGAAAGCCAATTTAGACAAAAAATTGATAATATAAATACCACACAACGTTTCTTGGATCCTTGTCCCTTTCCTCAGGTGCGAAGATAAGCCTAGGGCGACACAACTGCACTTGTCAGTTGACAAAACTCAAAAGCGACGGAAATGCAACGGCAATGGAAAAGCCGAAGGTTTAGCGTAACAATAAGGGATCATAGAAACTGTTGAGTTTCATAGTGTCTGTTTGTACATTAATAGCTGTGATGTTTGATTTAATGTGAAGCACCTCTGAAATGAGTCTGGAATTGTACCTGGTGTCAATGTCTAAAATTTTAGCATTTTGCCAATCAAAGGTATGTTTAGAATTGATGCTGTGTTTGGATCTTACTGATTTTTTATCAATAGGAAGTTTGATATTAGATATATGTACTTTGATACGTGTTTTAAGGGAACGTTTCGTTTACCCTGTGTAGCAGGAATTACAATTAGAGCAAGAGATTTTGTAAACAACAGAATGTTTGCTGTAGGTGTCAAGTGGGTCCTTGTGATGTTTAATCAAGTAAGAAAGGGTATTATTGAATATGTAAATGATGGATATTTTATATTCTTTAATATTTGGATAAATTTGTGATGTAGAAATCTGTAATAAGGGAGTACGAGAAAAAATTTGGTTTGAGGTGTTTGGGGACGATTGTTCTTATTTAAAACTTTAATATACAGCTTCTGCATGTAATTAATTTTTATTTATTCCCATTTAAAATATATGTGACCGTCACAGGCTTTCTGATTTTCTATTATTTCACATAAAATTACTTAAAGTTGCTCTTTGACGTTTTTATATCTGAAAATTTTTGTTCTACAACCTCAGCGGCACAACTTACAATTTAAGTACAAAGATTATTTATTTAACAGCATTTTTTACTCTACAGACAAAACTTCGCACGTGAAGTAAATTGATGGAATTAAAACGTGATGAAAGGACTTCATAGTTTTAAACAATTCTATTTACAGAGTAGGGAGAAAAGTTTGGACTGTCTCCTTAGTTTTGAAATGAATAAAAGCTAGATAAATAATTTTAAAATAAATTACTTTTAGTGTGAGTGAGAAAATCTTGATATAATGTGAAAAGTGAAGTTGAATTTTCGTAGGTCTCGAAACCTCTTTACTGACAAATCGTTATAATTATTTGTCCTAAACAACTTGATATACAAGCTCAATGAATACATTGACTGCAATTAATCGGCAACGGTGTATGACTCACCCTTCATTTTAAGCGTTCTGATTAGTGGAGTCTTCTTCTTCTAATCTCACTATAAGAGCAAATAATTAAGAATACCAAAAAGCCCTCTGAGAACAGGCTATTCTAAATATAATTCCAGACTCTAAAATATCGGATATTAGAATGAGTGACCGAAGATTTTTTCACATTAAAAGTTTCAGAAGACAATTCTTCAATAACCCGGATAAGCTAAATTCCCTTCCGGATTCGATAATGGTAAAATTTGTATGTAGCAGCGGAGAACCCTAACTCGATAAATTGCCCATATAGAGATGCAATAATGAAGAATAATGTGACCGTAAATGAAAATTATGACCAAATTCAGTGTAAGAATTTCAAATAATTAACCATTAAAACACTGACACGGTTAATTCACAATCAAACAAACAAAACAAGAACTGCATCGACGAGCTTGACAAGTCAAACTGATAAGAATGACGTCAGTAATCCTGAATGGAAAACAAGCACTAATCCACCCAAGAAAACCAAACAAAACATTTAGGATCATAAATAACATAAAAATATTATATGAAGAAGAAAACAGTGCTCCGCCTATCCCTTTGGAACAGTTAAAGACTCTTATACTAAATGATATGGATTCAAAGAGCCCAAGGAACATTATTAGAGATTAAAAAATATAACCTACATCATTCTTAAATATATTGGAATCATTTTTCCCACACTTAAATGATAAAACGACAAAAAGTATAATTAGCCTCATAAATTTAGTTAAAAAACAAAAGAGTTATTCATATTCAAAAGCAGACGCCTCCTATTAATAAAAACAGACTATGACTACAGTACAGTGGAATTTGCAACAGTCGTAGTTTCAAACAAGTTAATGTTAATGAATTATCCATTTATTTTGAAGGTGTTGTTTTTTTGGGTGTAGACAGGCTATGTATAGGGTAATCCACATAGTTGCAACTCCCCTCTAATAGCATAGGAAAAGGAGTGAAAGGGGGGATGCGGAAAGGTAGAGCAAGGTAGCGAAGGATTAACTAGGGCCCCCGGGCTATGGTTAAAAGGATCCTAACTGGCAATTTTCCTAAAAGTGATGCAGGGAAAACCCTAGAAAAACCTGCATCAGGCATTTGGTACTTGTCCCACGCTCTTCCGATGGATGGAGAGGCGTTTTCTGTGGTGTCGCAGCTTACCCCTCACCGTTCCTTGATTAGTTTAGGAGGCAGATGGCCGACTATTCCAATAGGAATAGTGGACAACTCTTACCGTTTGCCCAAATGTCTGCAACCCCGTAACATACATCTCTCAGAACAGGCCGAGGTGCCTCGGAATGTGGAAACTAATTCTGCGATAAATTATTCATAAATGTGCACTCTTAAAATGTAACTGTAAGAAACCCACACTTTAAATGTATAATTAATCTCCATTTGCGTAAATGAGTAATTATCCAATGAACATAAAATCGTTGTAACACTATCTAAAAGTGAAATAATATTTACAATAATGGCGATTTTCTCCTTCCATAACATGTCAAACTTTTAAACTGTTCAATTGTATGCCTATCATTGGAATCAATGTTGTATCATAGCAAAACGTATTTAAATAAGCATTATTTTTAATTTGTTTATGGGTCGCCAATCACCAAATTATCGACGCGACCATTACAAACCTTTATTTTTTTTATAAAAAAATTTTATTACCTCATTGATAAAGGAGTAATTCAATAAAGAATGTCTATCAGTGAAATACGTCCAGGTCGTCAAGTCGAAACGAGAAATAAATTGGCTAAGTTTGAACCTGTTCATGACCGAGGTTGCAGTAAGGTTTGAACTCTCATTATTCGCATTTGTTTCCTACTTTCGCGTCCAAATATGGCAGTTTATGCAGTTTTCAATTTAAATTCATCAAATTTTAAACACTACACGTTTTAAAAAAATAATAACAACATTTTTATTCAGGAATCGAAACACTATTATGTACAACAGTTTTTCTGATCCGTGATTCCTGATACTAAATTTTCCGTTTTATTTTTGTTTCATTAATTTCATGTGGTAATAAGAAATTATAAGCTACAATTATTTACTGCTTTCATATTAATGAAATGTTTTAAAAAATATTCTACTTCGTTTCACCAGACCAAAATTATGCTTGGTAAGGATTCAGAAACTGGAAAAAGTAGATGCAATGTGGGTTATAAGGAAAAGTCATGATGACTGTATTTTGTGATGATTTTCCGAGTCAAGTCTTATGAATGAATCGCTCCTTTACGTCTTCATCTCCACGGAGGAAATCTCATCGCTTCACAGATGTTTTCAGTGTACCCAGCAGACATGAATAATTCACGCAATGTTCAAATGCAACTGCGGTTGTCTTCACCCTTCGCTGAAATAATTTTCAACTGAAGTTAGAGCCAACAAAACGCGTTTCTTTCTCACTCATTACTCCATTTGTCGACTGACTTAAATCGTATGCTATTTGTTATACATTGAATAAATTATTTATGTGATCCGTATTTGTTATAATTATAGCAATTCGTAGGTTGATTTGATTTTGGCATATTGTAGATCAAAGAAAAACGCATTACGGGGCAGTGCACACGAGCATAAAACATGACATACATAAAACAATATCTGATTCGGATCTAAATCTACAATTCAATCATCTATGTATAATTAATAATAATAATAATAAATAATAAGATAAATAGGCAGATACAGACAAACGAAATGAAGATATAAACAACACACAAAGTTAGTTTCTGGGAACCTTGTACCTTTCTTCAGATGCTAAGAAGAGCCTAGAGCGACACAACTGCACAATTTAGTTCACAAAACTCAGACGAAATTAAATTTCCAGTACATATACTAATTAGAGGCCATTAATGATTTTGATAATAGGATAATTATGGTATATTGTTAGTGGTACCAATTTCAAAGGCTACAATGGACAGGCGGGCTTTTTTGTGTTGAACCGCGAGGTTTTGGACAGTCGGTTGTTGTAAGTCGAACAACGAACTGCGTGGCAGTCATATAGATCTAGCCGGAAAGGTTACAAGTTTTGAGATTGTGTATAAAGTTTTGGACAATCAAACACATCGAATACGGCTGCAAGGGGTAACCTAATCAATCACGCCACAATAAACATCTATAAGTACAGTAACCGTCATCAATTCCGCAGAGAGACAATTTGTAACAATCTTTCCAATCAATAATTCGGAAGGAGCAGCAGTTTCCAGTGGAGAGACTCGAAAGTTACGACCGTGTTTTTGCTTAATCAAATGTAAATTCTGTGATTTCATGGCCTTTTAATGTGAATTGTGAAGTAAACCCGAGCCCAAGAGTTTAAACCTGGTACCAGCAGGTGTTTGTCAGTACGAAGAAATTTGATAAAGTTTTGTAAACGATAACTAAAGATAAAGTCGTCAGATTTCGATTTCACGTTTTATTTGATTGTTTAACTTCTTAGGTTGTAAAATAATTTGATTGTTTAACGTAAATATAAAGGTTGTTTCTTTACTTAGAAGGTTTAGATAAATGACCCTGAGAAAAGAGTTGTAAAAATCTATAAAATTGAAAAACTTTAAATGTAAATAATTTCATTTAGAAATATTGTAATTTCACTTGAATAAAAGTAATTGTCTTGTAAAGTTTTAAAAAATGTCGTAATTATTTTGAAATCCTTCTCTTTAAATTAAATAAATATAATTGATTCATATACCAACTATTGAATTAAATTCTGTGAAATAATCTTTGTCTAAATAAATTGTTTAATTAATATCGATTTAACGATGACTATATATATATATATATATATATATATATATGTGTGTGTTGTCGTAAAAGAACGAAACGCTTAGAAATATTAGAATAATCTTCAACAAATCAAAAACGTTATTCAAAACGAAGTCAATATAACTATTTCTCATACTTAGAGTAAAACTTTAAGTGAATGAATGATTCAAAATCACTTGGTCAGAATCTGACAACCTTGAACATCGTCGGTAATCTTCCGTGTCCAAGAAATACGTTCATTGGATAAATGCATATACGCATTTCTTTTCTATAGATACTATTATCAATTATAGTTTCATTTTATGTATTAAATTTTATGCAAAATTTGAAGACAGTGGCATCATTTACCTGAAAATAAATATTCACCTCGAAAAACTTTCCCAAAAATATTTGCAAAAGTAATGCTACAACGGCGAGTGTCGAATAAATACTTTTCGGGATTGCTTAGATTAATAGTATCACTCTCTATGTAGTTAAAATATAATTCCAACCCTTTTAACCACAAGGGAGGGTAAACACTTACAATTGTGTCAAAGTATTAAAAAGGAAAATAACGCAAAAACGGCCGAGTTGATTGTAGAATCCACTGTTGTTGAGCTCGCTTACTTCAATGCTGGCAACCAATATGAGGGTTAATGCAAAGATCATTCCTCATATTCATAGGTTTGCGGGATGAGACAAAGAAAAATAATGCTATATAGTATCGCTGAGGTCAAAAGTATCACTCTTGATATATATGACAAGTTGATGAGTGGTTAGATATTAAATGCTTCAAATTACCAAGAGATAAGTGGCGAATTAATTACTATTGAGATTTAATATAATAAATACACGGGTCATTTATCAAACTACATCCTCTGCATGTTTTCCCGATTGAAGTTATCCCATCAGTTCTATATCACGATGTATCGTTTCCCCGAAAATGCTACTTTCACCAATCGCGTTTGCTGAACGTCCGTTTTTACGAAATAAATTATAATATTAATCAAATATTTACTATGTTATCTTGTCTAATGGATGGCATTTACGCGGAGATTTTTTTAAGCCTCCATAATTTTTTTGTTGATCAGACAGACCACCCTCGCATCGAAGGTCGCCGTTCCATTTGTCACAAAAGGAGCGCAACTTCACAATGACTATCGTGTACAAAAGACAAACGGAAGTATGCGGAATCATTCCTGCCAGCATCCAAAAAGTGGGCAGAAAGAATTAATTGTCAGAAAGCGTCGCTTGTGAAAACGGGCATACTAAATTATTACCATCTGGCAAGAAAAAAAATTAGATCATCATAATTTAAAGTCTACGTCATTGGCCCCCTATTTTATCTGAGGCTGACCAAAGTAATTTGAATGAACTACGCAGCGATTTACCTTTGTAAAATTGAGGCGAAAGTTTGGAATTTACGGAGCCGATATCATTGGACGTGATGAGAAATCAAGGATTTTCAGGTCCAAGTCGCGAAGTCGAAAAGTGAGGCATGTGGGTCTAATTCACGACACAGATCAGTAAGAGATTCTGGGTGACGTAAGTTTAATAACCCGTCATGACGTTCCACAGCATGGGTCCTATTCTGAATCCTTGTGGTGCTCCGCAGGTCATGTTGTACTCCAGTGTGTCGCTTTCTGTTTTAAATCGGATTGATCTACCATTGAAATAGTCGATGATTGGCGCGATCTGGTCTTATGCCGTTTTCTCTTAGTGCTTCTATTGTGTTCCCATTGTGCGGTGTTAAATGTATTCTTTATATCTATTGTTATAAGGGCAAAGCAGTCTTTCCTTCCTTCTAGTCCATCTTTTGTCTTCCGAGCTGTCTCTAGAACCAGCTGGATTTCGTCTGTTGTTAATCTTTTCTTCCTGAAGCCGTACTGCCGTTCAGAGATATTATTTTTCTTTCGAGCCACGGTTGGTTCCCCTCCAGGACTAAGCCTTCCAGGACCTTCCCCATATTGTCCATGAGGCAATTTGGCTTGTAAGACGTTGGACTATCCAGCGGATTGTTTCCCTTCCTTAGGAGAATTAAGTTTTGCTTCATCCATTCCTGCAGAAAAAATTTCTCTTTTGGCAAACGTTGTACGCCTTCAGCGGAAGCTGTGGGTACACCTCAATCGCCACTTTCAGTACTTCATTCGGGATACCGTCAGAACCTGGTGCTTAATTTTTCTTTAGCGACTTGTCAATTTTTTGCAGCTCTTACACTGTGAAGATTTCTGTTTCCTTCGTGGGGAGAAAAATAATAATTTTTGATTCCCCGTTAGAAATGCATAATGCTAAATATTGGGGAACCAGGGGAAATGGTCAGGAGAATATTACTGAGCGTCACCCACTCAAAGATGCTATATGCATCTCCTGTTTGGGCCGACGCGATGATAATGAACAGAAGAGCTAAACCAAAGTTGGAATCTGTACACAGAAAAGCAGCACTCAGAATAACATCCGCCTATAAAACCGTCTCCTAGCCAGCGTACCACCGATAGAGATATTAGCGTTTCGGGAAAATGACCTTTTTAGGGAAACGATTGTGATATCTGACCCATAAGCTTTGGTCCAAAAAGTACACTTGGTAATCAATTAGAAGTAAATTAAAATAAAACTGAAAGCTGGGAAAGAGTAACATCAGTTAAAATTTTTTTAGGGTAACAGGCTACATTAGGGTAATCCACATAGTGGCAAGTCCCCTTTAATAGCATAGGAAGCGATTTGAAAGGGAGGATGCGGAAGGGTAGAAGAAGGTAGCCAAGGGTTAACTAGGGCCCCCCAGGCTTTAGTTTAAGGAACCTACCCGGAATTCGCCTAAAGAAATGCAGGACAAACCCTAGAAAAAACCTGCATCAGATATGTCGGGCATTGGGTACTTGTCCCACGCCCTTCCAATAGCGGGAGAAGAGTTTGCTGTGGGGACGCAGAATTCCCTTCCCCGTACCTCGACCAGTTTAGGAGGCAACTGGCCGACCATATAAAAGTCTTTATACTTTTCTATTTGGAAAATGACCGCGATTTAAAATCAAATTTTTGGGAACTTATCAGTAAGTATTTTAATATCAATGATGTTAACGTCTTTCAAATAAATTAAATTTTTATGCATTTCCTGTTAATTTGAAAAGTAGAATTGTAAGAGCATAGATAAAAAAAATAATTAAGAAACACCTCGTGGTTATAGAGATAATTTAAATCCGTAAATATCAAAAAATAATTCTATGGTACTTCCGAAATCTCTACGTCTTGTATACTAAATTTCTTGGTGTCAGGCATAAAATCACAATTGACGCACTTACAAAGGCACACAGCCCTCCCTCTGAGTCATTCATGTCCTCGGCAGGGATACGGACCAGCACAAAAATATTGATGCTCCCCCGCTGGCCGACCGTTCACACAAAATTTAGTACGCGGTTATCGGCAAGGATCTTTACGACAGATCCTGCAACAGGCATTGTATTTAATCTTTAGAAAAACTATTATATATTGTCCCCTATAACGAAACGAAGTCTCCAACAAATTAGTTTGGCGTATTCTTCAAATATATTTGCCATTTAAAATTTTATATAATACTCTCACAAAGTATTTGGGGTCAACTTCACTTTGAGAAAACACAGGGGAAACTCGCCATAAGTAAAATAAAAATTTATTTCCCTGGAACACCGTACAATCCAGGTAATTTAAATATTGAAGATTTCCAACATGTCCTCCCAAATCGTGTTCATTTCTCTGATTATGCTTAATTATAAGTTTACTATAAATTAATTCATATATATCGTTTATTGAAGAAATGTTACGTGAAATTTGTGCCGCGCGTCATAAAGAATTTAATAAACAAAAGCACAATATTTCGATAATTTTCCTATCAATACGCTACAGTTTATAATCTTATAGATAAGGTAGTTAAATTATCATAATATTGATAACACATAGATAATCTCAACAAAATTCTAATATCCTGATCCTTTACATACAATTTACAAATATGTCTAAATTAGATTATTTAAAATTTAATAATAAAATAATAATTCACCGTTTAGGAGCTCTCATAATAAAATTAGTTATAGTCTTGGGCCAATTTTTGGATAAAATTCAGTACTAACTTAAGGTTTCAGTAAATTAAATTTATTAAAAACTGTTAAAGAGAAAATTAACCATAGAGAAACACAAAGTAATTTACAAAATTAATTGTTTACATTTAAATTTCTGCTACATTGGCCTAACGAAGAGCTCGTTAAAAACAATCTGAAATTCAGTACTAAAATTAATTCAGTTCATATCCAAACTCATTTATCAAAATAGCCACAATTTCGATTAACAAAGTTCATAAAATATTACATGAAAACACCAGAATTCGAAATTGACAAGTTAAATGATGTTGAACTAACTAAATAAAATAGCCAAATAACACAGTGAATTTTATTTAAGATCGTTACCATGCTTGTGTTGTACTCGCGGCTCTCGCAACAAGAATTTCAGAATCGTTTGTTGGTAAATATATTAACACTTCATTTACTCTGTTATTTTTCTATTTTATCTAATTAGCGTGTTTTTTTTATCAGAGACGTATTTTATTTTAATTTGAAATATTGTACATTCGTCTATAGTCAAAAAATATTTGAATAATTGAAATAATTTTTCTTTTATAAATTGTTATTATTAAGTATATTAATCGTTTAATTAAACATATACCAACAATTTGTTTCATTGTTAGCATATAATATCAACGAAATCAAAAATCATGCTCAATATCACTGCGTCTGCAGCACTTCATTCGGGGGCATAGTGCTTTTAGTAATTTCCCTCTATGATTTTATTATTCATTGAAATCAAATAATATTTGAGGTAAATGAATTGTAAGTATTTTTACTTACATTTACGTATTTGCGTTATAACTTTTCTGATATCATGTTTATATAAAAATTGTTTTTTTTTTAATTTTTAAATATTCATTATTAAACACTTACTACGAGTATAAACCTTGAGTTTATTAACCGCTCTTACCAATTTATCTCTCGATGACTACACACTCCAAACAACTACCAACTTAACATCTGTTTGCATAAAGTATTACGTTTACTTATCTGTTTCATGCAAAGTGGCTGTTGGATGTAGAACATTCTCGGGGGTTCACCTAATTATTTCAGATCATTAATTACGCCTGTTACAGGCAAACGGTTTCAATCCACATTATATTGAGAAACGAGGATTGGCCCACCAATTTGAAGTTTCCGCTTCGTTTAATTCTATATTAATTGTTACGAATGTTTGTTTTGTTAGAGTTGATAACGTGCCAAAGTCTCTCATCTACAGCTGCGTCTGAACAATACTTTCAATTAAACGTTAAACGGTTATTCTACTTTATTTCAGGTAAACTGAGATGCCCATTGTACTGTACAAAGAGAGATTTTCAGAATAGCTTTCCAGTCAGGCAACGTATACTGGTGTTTGTGCTTTAATTATTTATAGGCTGAATCCGTCTAACACAAGATACCGTTTATGAACTCTGGAGTATTCTTTGTGAAATGAATGCTTCATAGTCTGACAGTAACCTATCTATCGCTTACAGTCGTGCGGAAGGCTTCTTGATAAAACTTTCAACCAGCGTTCATCACCGAGGCATTAGGTATGCCACTGCTGCTTTCATGCTAGAGCTCCTTCATGAGTCTATATGCAGAGGCCGGGGAATCCTCTTTTCGTTTAGCTAGCAATACACATATTTTAAAGACAATTTAAGATTGAATGTAAGATAAAGGTCATGGGCTTAGTGGAACTCACGACTACATTTCAAGCAATGGGGTTTCATGCAAGCGTTTAGATCATTGGTTTCAGGTGAAAGACATATTTAACTAAGATATCAGGCCTTTTATTATATCATTTCAACTATTACAGTAAAAAACGTAAATATTATTATAAATATTTATTTTATTACTAGCTGAGTCCCCGGCGTTACCCGGCAATTTATTTAAATTAACCCGGAGTAGCACAATAACCTCTTCGTAAACATTTCATTTAACCAGAAGCAATGTTTGAAACATTTACCTCCTTACGTTCCCTTCTCCGACCTAACCCCTCGGCATCTAACTTCAAATAAATGAAGAACGATGACTGACGGTATTCGGGAACTCTCCTACTACATGAAAATCACGACGAATTAAAACTTCAAAATTCTTGCTAAAATAATGAAGTCAAAAATTACTACCAGTACCTTAAATGAGTAAAGAAATACAATCTTTAACTATATAGAGACCAAATTATCAAAGGTACTCTAAGAAAATAAAATTATCCGGTAACTTAAGAGGGTCAAAACTACTCCAAAATTTCATTAACCTACTTGGCTAATGCGAGAATTTAGCTCAGCGACTCCTATAACATTAGAAGCGACACTAATATCGGTCTTTTCTGACACGATCAAATTAAGCGACGCTAATTATAGCTGTTTAGGAAAGTTTTAAAATTCCACCCCTCCATCCCTAACCCCAAATGAGGTAGGTGTGTCTTAACCACTCATTTTTTGTTCCTGGGTCCTAAGTAACATGTGTACAAGGTTTGGAAGAAATTGGTCAACGCATTTAAGGTTGTATACAGCTATTTTTTTCAGTCCCTCCCCCCCCCCCACTCCTAGGGGGCTGAACTACATCTACACCAGTAAGGTAAATGTCAGAATTAAACTCAGTAATTTCCATAACCTCAGATTAAATACCAGTCTCCGTTGTTTAGTGATTAATTATATGTTACGGACTTTCACCCACTTCCTCCCATAACCCCACACCTAGGATCTCAACTACATATTAACTGACATAATGAATGTCTCATTTAAACTCATTGACATCTATAACCATCTATAACCATCTATTTGACACCCCCTACCTTAGTGGTGCTGTCTTCCCCAACTGTAAGGGCTGAAATTACACACTAAAACTTCTGAAGAAGAAAATAATTATTCGACGCTAATATGGGCCGTTTTAGTATGTTTTAAATTTTCATCTCCTTCACCCCTCAGAAGTTGTCTAGCGCTTCGAAAGGCCGAAAGAAACTTTCACTCACCAAAGTTTCATCGCAATCGGGTGAATGGTTTAAGAGCACATAGGGGATATACAGACAGACATTCTTTTTTTATATACAGAGAGATTGAAGACAGATTTTGTAATGACTTGTAATACTGTATAAAAAAATAACATCCATCGTGTTTTTAGTGGAGCTCACCTATCAAGTCTATCAATACAGAAAATATCTTACCTCTAATAAATAATATAGAAAGCAATATATACTTATTTATCAATAATAAACAGAAAAAAGTTTAACAAAGCATTTATTGAAAAAGTGTAAGAAACTTTCCTTGAATCATCTCACCATTTTTACAATAACTTGACAAAATGTCTACAAATTTCTGGATAATTAATTCATTTCTTCTTCTTCTTGGGTAGCGCTACAGCGCTTGGTGAGCCTTGGCTTCTTCAACTATTTTCCTCCATGTTTCTCGGTTGTTTGCTGCTTTCTTCCACCCCCGGACTCCCATACAGTTGAGATCCTCTATTACGTCATCAATCCATCTTCTTCTAGGTCTCCCTCTTCGCCTGAAAGAGTGGATCACACCGTTCATCATTTTCTTTGGAATTCTATCCTGTGTCTTTCTCTCCACATGTCCTAGCCGTCGTATTCGCTGTGATTTCACAAATTTTACTATGTCCCTACCTTCTGTTAATGCTTGTATTCTTCAGCCTTCTTCCTCCTTTATTGGACCATAGATTTTACGTAAAATTTTCCATCAAAGGTTCTTAGTGCATTTTTGTCATATTCCGTCAGCGCCCATACCTCCGACCCGTATGTGGTAACTGGGCGGACTTGGGAGTTATATATAAACAGTTTTGTTTTTCTCGTAACAAGTCCATTTTTGAACAGTCCTATGTTTGCAAAATAGGCCCTGTTTCCTGCTTATGTTCTTTCTCTTATGGTCTTTCCTATATTGTTATCATTTGTTATCAGTACTCCCAAATAGTTAAAGGGTGTCACTGCTTTGAAGTACTTCCCATTGTTGTTTAGGTCTTTAGGGGTTCTTCTGGTTTCCGATTGTGACATTATCATATATTTTGTTTTATTTTCATTTACTATTTCCATAGTCCTGTATGTTTCTTTTAGTGTGTTCGTGTTTCTAGCAATGTCATCAGCGTATGCACATATGTGGCTAGTTGATTTTATTTACTGCACTATGTAGGGCTATATTGAATAGAACAGTGGAGAGACTATCCGCTTGCTTCACCCATTTATTAAAGCCAAAACATTCACTTGTTCTGCCAAAAATTATTGCTTTTGCTCTTGTCTCTGTCATTGTAATTAGTCTTATTAGTTCAGCACATATACCAACTTCTTCCAGTACTCTGTATAGTTCTTGTCTATTTATACTGTCAAAGGATTGATGGAAGTCAATGAATAGGAAGTGAAGATCTATATCATGCTCAGAGCACTTTTCCATCATTTGTTTCATCACAAATATTTGATCCGTTGATCCTCTGCCTGGTCGAAAGCCCCACTGATATGAACCTAGAATGTTTTCTGCGTATTTCTGTATCCTTTCGTTTAATATGCTTGTGAAGATCTTATAAGTTGACTCTGTAGTTTTCACATGCTGTTCTATCTCCTTTCTTATAAATGGTTATTATTATCCCAGGTTTTTAGTTACGTCATAAAATAATAATGATATAGAAGAAGAAAGCTTATTTTAAGTATCAAGCATGGTTTTAATTAATCAAGTATATAATATATACCAACGCAGACAAAAGTTATGTCACTGTTGATACCTTATTTTCTCAATATATCCTAATTATTTATTATAATTCCTAATAGCGCCATGTAACAAGTTTCAGTGTGAAGGACAATCAACTAAAATAACAAATACAATTTTTTAAAATTAATCTTATTATTTTATATGTAGTTATAATATGAGATATATTTAACGACCATTAACAGACACTTTTTATTATTAAAAAAATTGTAAACATAATATTTTATTAATTAGCAGCACAAATTTTCCGTACATGTCTGTATTCTCTTTAGACTGCGTTTGACTGAAATGTTATAATCGTTTCCGTAGTCAGGCTAAAACCTAAAATATTATATGCATAGTAATAAATATTTACTTTTTACATCTTTCCACTCTGTTAATTGTCAATTTGCTGTTTTATGTCGTGAAATAAAGAGCTTAAAAAACTTATCTATTAATATTTTCACTTATAAGTATATATTCATCGAGTTCGTCCCGTAATGTGTAACAACAACTAAATACGTAATAGATAATGATAACTTTAAAATTATCTTGAACAATTACTTGTTTCTATTTTTAATGTATGTTATTTTAATAAAATGTATTTTTTCACCATCATTTTATATTTTTATTCTACTTTCACATATTTTCCATTCTCAACCATTACCAATTACACTTGATTAATTTTTCCATTTTCTTCTAGTATATTTTCTATACTAGTTAACATTACTTCCATTCACATTTTTAATAACATTCTATTTTACATGATTTTATTTTCTTCTTGCATTCACTTCTGCATATTAATTTTAAAGTTTTGGCGTTGCAACATTTCCAATCTTACACTTTTTGTTTAGTATCTTCTTTAATAAATTATATATATATATATATATATATTATTCCTTCTAATAAGCTTGTTTACAATAGGGAATTTTCTATTTGCAGTTCTTTAATGTTCTCTCATTCCCCTTCTTCTTTAAGACGTATTTCTTTTTGTATACTATTTTGTATTATTGATGTGGTTGTACGCCATCTTTTTAATATTCATGACAACGTACCCCTTATCAAAAAGAGGAAATTTACAAGAAATTAATAAAAGCGAAAATTACATTTTAATAAAATTCTATATTATTCTCATTACATTTTTTGTATTTAGGCAAAGTATAAATATTTAGTAAAATCAAAGATCACTGTAGCGATTAACTGTCTGAGGATAATGCAGTTGTATCAGCTGCTTGAGAAATCTTCCCGCGTGCGGCTCTAGGGAGAATTGCTATTTCATGTCCGGTCCTGCTTCGCCTCTAGTGTAATACTTCACATGGCCCTCTCAATGAACATGCAGTTCCTTACAAATACTTTCCAGTAACATTTTCCCTCAAAAAAATCTTTATTGTCTCTCACATACTGAAGTGTTTTATCATGTTTCAATATCTCTTATAATAATCATTCATATACCTGAAACTCTACGTATGAGATCAAGGCAACAAATTTAATGATTATTTCTGTTTGACATAGCAGGAGATACCATAAAATTTAAATACTTCAAACCAATTTAGTTTGAGCATTATATAAATAGTGACGGAGTTACTTATTCTCTATTAAAGGAAAATATAGAAATATATATATATATATATATATATATATATATATATATATATAAAGTATGCGCATAATATAAAAATTATAAAATCAAGAACAGAAGAATTGCTTTCAATAGAAGCTAAGCACAGTTTTATAGCCTTAGTGCTTTCTTTCTTCTGTTCTTGAACTAAATCATTGCACATTCAAAATCAATTCTTCATTCAAGTAAGAGAAATACGCACAAAGTCGGAGGAAGTTCTGGGTTCGATTCCCGGTCCTGTCGAAATTTTTCCGTCCTGATCCTTTAATTTAATTACATCTTTTACACACTCAATATAATATTTATTTACCTCAAATATTGTTTATAATCAATGTATTTAATTACAACTCCTGGACTAAGGATCTACTCTTTACCAAAGAACTTGTCCCTGTGACTCGTTGAAAGTGTTTGATTACCCAAGTAACTGTAAGGTAAAATTTATTTGAGTACTTTTTCATGAATGCGTCGGCCAATTTACTTAAGATAAGTTACATAAATATTTTAATGTCATCCACAAACAATTTCCGACGTCCTTTGATGAAGTATTAATTTTTATATTTGCACTCTTAAAAGCATTCTATGTCTAAGTAAATATGGATTGTCATTACATGTTTCACAACAAATTCGTCCAATCGTTTCGATATACGTGAGTGTTATCTGTTTACAACAAGTGAAAATATATCACTTGAGCTGTATATTCGATAAGGAAGGTAAAACAATGAAAATCGTAGTTTTCTGGTTTTTTATTCCTGGATCTCTTATTATTATTTTTCTTTTTAATATTGAATGTAAGTTTTTTATTGTCAAATTTCTTTAAAATTTGTCTACCGGCATTTAGTAAATTTTGTGTAATACACAGGTAGTCCATAGGCTACTTCTTTAAACAGAAATGAAGTTTTTACTTATGGACAGCATTTCCATAATGTAGTCCAATTTTATATAATAAGTGTATGTGGCAGGCCGTGGCTTGTCATCTTCGTTGAATTACTTTCAAAGTTTGTTTGAGTTTTCCCTAAAGCTGTAGAGATATATAATACTAAAATTATTTACTGTTTCAGTAATAATGTCTATAACGATATCACTAATGAATAACGTCGTTCGGGACGTACCATAACACGTCGGTAAATATTCTTATCACTTTTGACTGATATCTTTTCAGGATATTGATGATTTAGTTGCAGGCTGAGCTCCACAATTCGACTCCACAAGTCCGCACTGGCTTGATAATGGTATTTTACTGGAGGTTCTTGTTTTCTATTGATAGTTGTGAAAAACTGCTCAACACGTAACCTTGTTGCGAATTTATACTTTTAAACTTTTCCTTTGTATGTTTTTTCATGTCAAACTTCCATCTAAAAGGAGTCAAAGATATTTCGCTGCATGTTCTTGTGGTATTTGTTAACCACTTAATTATACTCGTGGACAAATGAATGTATGTGACATACTTTTTATGTCTGCACCTGACATATTATTGGTTTCAGTATTTAACTTTAATTAATTTAGATACATTTGTATATCCTACACCACGACATAAAAATAAAGATAATTTAATATTAGTTTTCAAGTTCTAATTATTAGTTGTCATTACATGAAGGCATCCTAATTTTAGGACGAAACGTCGCTTATATAATAAAATTTTCTAGAAATTTTTATTAATATTCAATAAAATTTATTTCTCTGCCTTAATATGACCACTAATATTAAGATATAATTACTCAATATTCTTTTGAAATACATAAAGTGAACAATGCTTTAAATACTACTAAAATTTAATTCTTCATTAATATACAGTTCAACAAAGGTACTAGGACCGGACGGATGCCAATTTCGACACTACTATTTATCTGATCCATTAGTTTTATATAAAAACTTTCTATTGTTTAACTGTAACTAAAGATGTTTTTCAACGAATTAAAACAACTCTGTTTTTAAAAAATGATTCTGACGTAATTTCGAAAGCTTTCTGAAATTCTTAAAATACATCCGATACTCTTGCAAATGTTTTATTATTATAATTATTCATAATAATAATATATTAAAAACAGTCCAATATTAGGTAATGGCGATACTATACTTTCAAACAATTTATTAATATTTCATTTCATCAATCCAACTCAATCAAACAGAACCATATAAATACGTTAAAGTCTTTGCCTTCATAATGTATGCTAGTGCTTGTGAATTGAAATAATTTTGAAGGTTGTATACAGATTGTTAGTGAATTTTGATATATATAAATATATATTCTGACTAATGATAAAATTAATAAATAAATAAACAGTCAATTTTAAGTCAGGAAAAAATCTAATAATTGAAAATTAAAGAACGTATTGTCGTTTTTTTTGCGACCGCATCAGGTTGAAGTTTAAAAGAACGCATTTAGAAGACTGTCTATCAATTTTTTTTAACTTGAACCTGATGAGGTCGCAAAATAAGCAACGAAACGTTGTTTAACTTTACATCAATAAATTCTTTTTTCTGACTTAAAATTGGCTGATGCTTATTTATTTATTAATCAATTTCTTTTATTCTATTAATTTCAAATATTTGTTCGGTAATCAATCACTTGCCAGTACGTTTAAAATGTTGAAAACACATTATAAATTAGAAATATCAGTTCATCAAAATATTTCATGAAGTACAAGGCACAAATGAAAGAATATTTAGTTTAATCCAATTTTACGGAACACCAAAGCAATGTCTGTAATTACGTGAACTGAATATTGTTTTAGAGCTGATACGGCTGGTGTGATGCGTCGAAATTCGACCATTAATATTCCTTTGTGGCGACGTCCTGATCCGGCCCCGGTCATGTGCACAGTGTTCCTTGAGACAAAGGCAGGCCCTCCTCGTGTACTCCATAAACAACGGTTATTTTCTGTGTACTCATGTTTGATTTTTAAAAAACATTTCGACTTATTTCACTTATAAGGTTGTTTTCCGATGACTGAAACTAGATGCGCTGTGTTGCACGACACCATGCTGCAAAATTCTAGACACGTTTAAATTAATGTTTTTGAATTACAATAAAAAATCCGTGAATAAAATGGAGAAAAACGAGAAGAACATAAATGCCCGTTTCTGACTTACATAAGGAAACAAGTATATAAACATCGTTCCGTGTGTTATTGTATCCGTGAATTTAACGAAATACTACAACATTCACTTCTTCAAATGGTAATATACAATGATATGTTGAATATCATGTAGGAGACGTTAAAATGGTAATGAATAATTTAAATGAAAAAATGACGACACGTATCTTTTTAATATATGAGCGCAGGGTTATTTGGGGCGACATATTTTTGTGATCCGAAAATATAATTTATGGTTCACATGTTAGAGACAAGACTATTATAATTCTTAAGTCTCTTCGAGGTAGCATATCAAACTTTTATATCTCTTAATATGAAGGTTAATGATAGGGTACTATGTCATAAATCACGAAAAAATTCTCAAGACGACGAGGAAAACTAAACAGAAGTTTAATTTCGTCATCAAGTTTGTATAACGTACGCAAATGTACTGATTAATATCTCATTTTAGATTTAAGCGTTTGTTATCTGTTTACATATATTTACAAAAAAATCAATGATAATCTTATCTTATAAATAAAGAAGAGTGTACGTATGTTTGTTTGTATGTTTGTTTGTATGTTTGTTTGTATGTATGTTTGTATGTTCGTTATACAAATCTACACCGGTAGAGCAAATTTCACCAAATTTCGTACACGTGTTCTTTACGACCAGGAAACGAACACTGTCGGGGTGAGACATGTCTACCACCCCCAGAAGCGGGGGAGCACGGGGGTTGAAATATTTAAACATGATAATAATTTTTAAGGGTCCAAGATATTTATGGTGTTTTTACCGATGTTTTCTGAATATAATTTTCATCCCCTACACCCTGGGAAAAGGGTACCCTAAGGGTTTGGGGTGGAGAATACAAATCTATACCGGTGGATCAAATTTCACTAAATTTCGTACACGGGTTCTTTGCGACCAGGAAAACAACACTGTCGGGGTGAGACGCGCCTACCACCCCCAGAAGCGGGGGTGGAAATATTTGAACATGCTAAAACAGTCGATATTTCAGTCGGATAAATATTTTTAGGGGTCAAAGATATTTATAGTCTTTCCACTGATGATATCTGAATATAATTTTCTACCTCTACACCCTGGGGAAAGAGCACCCCTAGCGTTTGGGGTGGAGAATACAAATCTACACCGCTGGAGCAAATTTCACCAAATTTCGTACACGGGTTCTTTGCGACAAGGAAACAACACTGTCGGGGTGAGACGCGTCTACCAACCCCAGAAGCGGGGGTGGACGGGGGTGGAAATATTTAAACATGCTAAAACAGTCGATATTTCAGTCGGATAAAGATGTTTATAGTGTTTCCACTGATGATATCTTAATATAATTTTCAACCTCTACACCCTGGGGAAAGAGCCCTCCTAGCGTTTGGGGTGGAGAATACAAATCTATTCCGGTGGATCAAATTCTTCATACATGCTAACACAGTCACATAAATATTTTCCGGGTAAAAGTGATTAATAGTGTTTGTACCAATGTATGTGAGTAACATTTCAAACATTTTACGGCATGGGAAAGGAGAATTGTAGGGGTGGGGGTGGAGGAATATTACAAAAAAATAACTCGAATACAAACGAGACTGGAGTCAAAAGCAAAGTTATGGATAACGCTGAGTTTAATTATGCTATAAACTAGCAATTAACCTCCCAGGGACGGGCGTGGTCGGGAGTGGAAATTGGCAAACATGTGAATCAACTTTGCAACTAAATATTTTTCCGGATCAATGAGATTTCTCTACATTTACACAGATTATAACTTAAACCCCATTCGGACTTAGCACTTTTAGGTGTTGGGTGGAGGAACGCTGCAATAAAATAACGCGAATACAACCGAGATTGGAGTCAAATCCGAGGTTATGGATGTCGCCCAGTTCAATTATAGCATCAAATTGGCCTTTTAGCCCCAAGGGGCGGTAGTGAATGGGATGGAAATTTTCTAACATGTTAAATCATCGATATTAGCGTGAAATAAATAAATGCCGGGACCATTCACTTTGATAGTATTTCTACCGATGTTGTTTGTAGGCATGATAGGGGTGGGGGTGGAGTGGATTTCCTTGAAAATAAGGGGAAAACAACCGAGATTCGAGTCAAATCGAGGGTAATGGATGTCGCTGAATTTATTTATGACAATCTGTACAACGCGCGGGTATCGGCTGGGTTGGGATGAGTTGACCGGCTGTTTTTTGCGTCAATTAAATATATTTCGGGATGAATTAGATTAATAAAATTTCCCTACATGTTCTCTGTGTATAATTTCAACCCCTTTCGGACTCATAAGGGTGCACCCTTAAGGGTGGGCCTGAAGTAGCATTACATAAAAAGAAACCAGAAACTATCGGAATTGTCACTGAGTTTAATTAATTTCCTTGAAAATAACGGGAAAACAACCCAGATTCGAGTCAAATCGAAGGTAATGGATGTCGCCTAATTTATTTATGACAATCTGGACAACGCGCGGGTATCGGCTGGGTTGGGATGAGTTGACCGACTGTTTTTTGCGTCAATTAAATATATTTCGGGATGAATTAGATTAATAAAATTTCCCTACATGTTCTCTGTGTATAATTTCAACCCCTTTCGGACTCGGAAGGGTGCACCCTTAAGGGTTGGCGTGGAAGTAGCATTAGATAAAAATAAACCAGAAACTATCAGGATTGTCACTGAGTTTAATTATGACATTAAACTTGACCGTTTAAGTCCCCGAAGCGGGAGTGGTCGGGGGTGAAAAATTTCAAACATGTTAAACGTTCGATATTTGTGATAATTATTTCCTGGGGTTAATTACTTTGATAGTATTTATACCGATGTTGTTTGTGTATAATTTAACCCCTGTGAGGGGAGCAAGCTTAGGGGTGGGGTGGAGGTACGTTAAATAAAATCCCGCAAAAACAACCGAGATTCGAATCAATACCGAGAATATGAATGTCGCTGAATCTAATTGTGACAACCTGGGAAACGCGACGGGTTTGGGAGGTGTTGGGCGGGGGAATAAATTTTCAGACAATGTAATTTTTGCGTGGAATACATTCTTTTTCATTATCGCATATTTGTGGGGGTTGTCATCTTCTAACATGTAAAAACATGTAAAAACGGCCGATATATTTAGCCAATGACTTCATCCCCCTTCGGCATGGGAGGTGAACACATTTAGGGATAGGGTTCGAGGTGCTTTACATAAAAATAGCGCAAAAGTAACCAAAATTGGAGTCTTATGGATGGTTATAGATAAATGACATCTCGGGCAACGCCGGGCACCCAGCTAGTATATCATAAAACCTTATACTGTTTAGTGTGCACTTGCGTTTAGTAAGTACAAAATGAATTCAGAATGTAGATTTAATTCAATCGTTTTGAAAAGAAGACAAACAGAAAATATATTTCCCCTAAGTGGTTGAGTTTTAATTACATCTCTCTTCCGTTCTAAGCAAATAGTGTGTTTTCTACCATAATGTTACACAGTGATATTAGAAAGACTTAATTTTTCTGGAATATGACTATTTCTGTTTTCAAAGCGAATGATCGACGTTTATAAACTACAAATTTATTTGTCATTGTTCATAAATAATTATATTTAATTAATACTAGTGATGACGTCTGAATTGGTGAACAAGAAATTAAATGCGTAAAATTTGTCTCATATTACTGCTAGAGACAGATACTTGTAAAGTAATAAAATATTTACAACAAAATTAAGGGTGTCTCTGATGAAATGCCTGTTTAAAATTATGTATTATATGTTACAATTTATTCCTGACAACGTCGATAATGATTATAATAATGGAGGTACACGGCCCTTCTTGTATGAAGAGGAATAATCGGATGCAAAAAAAAAGAGGATGGAGGAGGGGTAAACTGTTGTCTATATCTTACGACGCACGAGATTGGCATGGTGATAAAATTTCGCCCTATCGTAAAGGTAATATAAAGAAACTTGTTAAGTAGTAAAATATTCAGTAGACAGTTACGAGTTTATAATGATTAAATAAAGCGGACACAAGTCAAAAAATTAATAAATCAACTGTCAGCTTGTGACTTGTAGAATATTTATTTATTCATTAAATTAAAATATGACAGATAATTATAATTACTAATTTAAGAATTTATTTGCTAAAATGAAATCTACGTTTAAAGTGCTGTATCATGCAATGTAATTTATTCTTGGTAACATAAATAATTACATCAAATAATGGATGTACATGAGCGTTGACGATCCGCTTGTAGGATGAGGCATAATCGGTAAATGGACGGAGTTGATCTGGAGGACAATCTATAGTTTACAACGCTCTAGATTGGCATGGTGCTAACATTCAGGTCTGTATGTATTTGAATGTTTAGATCAGTGTCTACAGACAGAATAATAGGTGAATAATTTTAAAATGATAAATTTTAATGTTCGTTGTCCAAAAACTTCACAATTTCAAAATGTTTAAAATTATTGAGATACTAATTTTTTTTTAGGGCAACAGGCTACATTAGGGTAATCCACGTTGGGCAACTCCCCTTTAATAGCATAAGATACCTTCCTCTACCCTTCCGAATCCCCCCTTTCAAATCCCTTCCTATGCTATTAAAGGGGAGTTGCCCAATGTGGATCACCCTCATGTAGCCTGTTGCCCTAAAAAATAAAATAAAATAAAACTATAAAAAGAATATTTTGTGCAATATTGGCACAAATATTAGGGTCGCGTTGTTTAGTGGGGAACAATTTGTCGGTGTATGGAGCTGCAATTGCTTAGATCAACCGTTGGACTCCTGCGTCCATTTAAGTCGTGAGACTCAGCCACAGTCCGTTAGATTTGTAAGGCTCCTCCACAATTCTCCTGAAGCAGTTACAGCAGTTCACTTGTCCGGCCGTAATTAGACAGACGCTACAGTAAGACAATGTGACACTCGAAGTGCACCACGTCGTCACAATAATTTATATAGCGTTATTTAACCTTTAGAGAAATAACATTTGAAAATAATTTCTCAGCATGACTTACGTTCATGTGACGTCTACTTCCAATTCTGTCCCGTGTTTCGAAGATTTCGTGATCCTGCAAAATGAAATACAAAATAGAAAACTTTTCTTATAACAATACAAGTAATTTTTATTGCTATTATATGTGACCATTTATGAATAGTTAGGAGTTTATAATAATTAAATAAAATTATTGCGAAACTAATTTTTTTTATAGTAACAGGCTATGTGAGGGTAATTCACAAGGTGGCAACTCCCCTTTAATAGCATAGGAACGGATTTGAAAGTGGAGATGCGAAAGGATAGAGGAAGGTAGCCAAGGGTTACCTAGGGCTCCCGGGCTATAGTTTAAGGATCTTACCCGGCAATTAGCGTAAAAGTGATGCAGGGAAAACCCTAGAAAAACCTACATCAGGTAAATCGGGCATTTGGTACTTGTCCCACGCCCTTCCGATGGCGGGAGAGGGATTTTCTGTGGTGTCGTAGCTTAAAACTATTTTTTTTTACGTATTTTCTGAAATTCTTCAGACAATCGCTACTCGTGTGTTGAAAGGTACGACATAGTCAGTGTTTGAATCGTTATATATTATGAATATTTCAAATTTACTGTAACTTGAAAGTTGTGAAATTATATTACATATCTAATAAGAGTTCTAACTAACAAATAGTATAATTCCAGTATGCGTCCATTTTTTAGAGGAAACTTTAAGTAGGTATCAACACCTTGAATAAAAACACATGTAAATATAAGAAGCTTAATAAAATAACGAAAAATTTTTGACAGAATGGCACAAGTTCTTTTTTTAAAGGTTCAAGTTTTATGGTGGAATTCCCAGGATAGGAGATGGTAAGAAACCATAGTTAAAGTATTCAGAATAACGACTCTAATAGCCTAATTTTAACTTCGTATTTGTGCCAATAAGTTTTTCATGTTTCAACCCCACACCTAATTTTAATAAGCGCCTTTCATCGTTTTGATTGGCTAAAAGAAAAGAAACTCGGCATAGTGATGCAGGAAACGAGGAAATATAATAAATAAGGAAAAAGTGGAAGCCGAACTGCGGGACATATTACAGTCGCTATTAATAAATGGGAACGCAGTATAGGTCTGTGGTTAAAGAAGTCGTGATCCGTTAAAGGAGATGTCGGAGGAATATGTTTATAGAGTAATTGTCAATCCACCGAAATCAACGAACAGAAATAAAATATTTCCCTTGCAGTTCAGAGTTCAATTATGTATTGTAGATGAACGAAGAAGTCTGGAGAAAATTATTTGCGATATTGGCACAAATATTAGAGTTGCAGTCTTTAGTGGGCACAACCCCCAAATTGGTCGGTGTTTGGAGCTGCAATCGCTTAGATCAGCCGTTGGACACTGGGGAACTACTAACTACTAACAAAACTAGATTATCATGATACAAAGTTTAATGTTATCAATTAAATGTTACAATGATGCAATTAAATACTTATTAAAAATCATAATAATGCAGTTAAGTGATTAAACTAGAAGCTATTTCTGTAAAGAGATAAACTCGGAAAATGTCATTTATTCAGAATGATAAGTTTTATTAATAAAGTTCAGAAAAATACTGCCCAGTGTCTTAATGCGAAAATTTAAGGAAAGCAATATACATGTTCAAAATGCTACTACTATTTGAAACCAAAGAAATATTGTTTTTTACTACTCAATTTAAATAAGTGCGCAAATTTTCTCAACGAAGTAATTAGGTTATAATACAAAGAATATTAAATTTATTGGTACTGCTATGTCCGTATTTTTTATTACACAATGCTATATAATACGTCAATGCTTTCCTAGCTTACATGAAGCCGAATTTATTATGCATTGAATAAAATACTACTATTTCCATAATAATACTAAATATGACCTTCGTACAGACAAAATTTAAATAGAGAATCAATAACTACAAAAATTTAAATTTAATAGTGTCGGATTGGCGCCTTTTTCGAACGGCGAGAAACTTAAGCCTGAAAATGAAATGTAATTACTGTAATCAAAGATGAATACATAATGGCCAAAGAACTTTAAGTGAAACATATACTTTATTAAGATTTTCTGTGGCATGATTAATATTAACAGAATTAAGTTGATTTTTAACACACATCATCAGAATTTTTTTTTTCACAATAATATTGTTTTCTGTCTAGGATAGACGCGTGGCCAAATTTGATACAGTGATTAAATTTCGTACAATGTTTAGTGATATGATTGTGTTTACAAGTTGAAAGTTTAAAATTAGATTTATGCTCTTTATTTTTTCAACATCTTTTTGTTTGGTCGATTTATCAAAAGTCATTATTAATTTTTTTTCATATATAATCGTTTAAGTAATTTCTGCAAAGTAATATACCTCACGATGGAACGGAATGTCTAGAATAGCAACTAAAAAGACAGTAGTAGACTGTCGAAAATCTCACAGTACATTAAATATACTAAAAATTCACCGAAACAGGTTGTGAGAAAATTAACGATGAGAGAGGAAGAGAATTTAGGACATTGACTCTAAGTAAGGGGAGGTGATAGTACGTGGTCAAGAATTTTGAGAGGTGGACCATTGGCCAATGTAAAACGGAGGAGAGCGAATTGGCGAAGAGTGAAACATCTCTACACAGACCACTATTATATCCGTCTACGATTCCACGATTACCGGGCGAAACACAACTACATGAGTTATATCGATACCGAACACCCAGTCAAATAAGGAGAAAATTCCAGTCAACAAGATATTTATTTCTCTACTGCATGGCCCTACATTCCTAGATTTTAGAAATGTTTCATGCTCGATTGTTTATAATTCTAATTTCTAAACGAATTGCAAAGTAAATATTGTGTTTCATATTTTGATAGTTTTCAAATAATTTATTTAATCGCTTTAGGTTATTTATTAGAATTTTTTAATTAAATGTTTATAATGGTCGCGTTAACAACTTGGTCATTGGCGACACATAAATAAATGACCAATAGTGCTTATTTACATAAGTATGTAGCGATTCACATTGATTCCAATAATATACATACAATTGAACAGTTTGAAAGAATAATTATACATTCAAATGCTGGTTTCTTACATTTACATTTTACAATTCGCATTTGTTAATCTTTATCATAATTGAATAATTCATTATATTAACTTTTTTGAAGCTGCGACTGTTGCAGATTCCACTGTACTGTAGTCATAGTCTGTTTTTATTAGGAGGAGGCGTCTGCTTCTGAATATGTATCGCTCTCTTGTTTCTTGACTAAATTTATGAGCCTTTTTATTCTACTTTTTGCCGTTTTATCATGTAAGTGTGGGTAAAAAGAGTCCAATACATTTATGAATGATGTAGAGGACATTTTGTAATCTCTAATAGTGGTCCTTGGGTTCTTTGAGTCCATAGCTTTTAGTATAGGAATCTTAAACTGTTCCAAAGGGATAGGTGGAGCACTGGTTTCTTCTTCATATAATATTTTTAGTGGACCTAATGATTGACTAAGCACCTTATATTTATGATCCTGAATGTTTTGTTTTGTTTTCTTGGGTGGATTAGTGCTTGTCTTATGTTCAGGATTACTGGCGTCTTTCTTATCAGCTTGGCTTGTCGAGCTCGTAGTTGCAGTTCTTTTTTTGTTTGTTAGTTGTGAATTATCCACGTCCGTTTATTTAGGGTTAATTATTTGAATTGCGGGTGCCGGGTTCTTACACTGAATTTGGTCATAAATTTCATTTGCAGTCAGATTATTCTTTAGTATTGCATCTCTATTACGACAATTTATCGCGATATGGCCGGGACGTTTACAATGATAGCAGTTATGGTTCTCCGCTGCTAGATACACCCTATAACTAGTGTATCCATATTGCACCATTATCGAATCCGGAAGGAAATTTAGCTTATCTGGGATAATGAAGAATTGTCTTCTGAAACTTTTAATGTGAGAAAATCTTCTGTCACCAGTACTTATTCTAATATCCGATATTTTAGAGTCTGGAATTATATTTAGCATTTCTAGTTCTAGCACAATAATCACGCTAGGGATGACTTGGCGTACATTTGACAAGATTACACGGCAGAATTTTTGTATTAAAGGTCTTACATTAACCATCTCACACTTTATTGTTATTGATTTATGAACTTTTATTAGGTTTTCGACATCCTCCTTAGATGTTAGAAATGCGCATATTCTTGCATTGGCTATTTTAGAGATGTACTTAATTCTGATGGGTCAATAATAGTAGATAAACCTATTAGGTACTCATCTGTATTTAAACTTGCAACAGCGTCCAGAATTATAGCATGCATTTTATCCGGTTTACGTTCCGTGGCCATCATCTTCGAATACAATCTAGCCTCCATATTCTGTGTGGACGTCATGTTCATGTATTCCTCTTCTTTACACTTTATGAGAGTAGTGGATTTTCCTTTATACAGCTTAGATCACTTAGACACCCCTTTACACGAAAACAGCTGCATTACAATTTTAAAATAAAACAAATGAAGCAATATAAGTTAATTATAATAATATTTTTTAGGTTGGCGTTTAATTAAAAGGACTGAAAATATTAATTAGAAAAAATATTTATCGCAAATAAATAACTATAAAGTATTGTAGAAAATATATTTTCTTAATAAATGTCGATATTTTTGTGTATTTGGAAAAGTATAAATATCATTCAATGTTTAAAATTTACATCTAATGATTATTTTGATTGTAATTTATTTAATAAATATTGAATTCTGTAAATTGTTCCTAGTTTACGAAAAATGTAGTTTGTAAAGAAGTTATCTTCTTTGTATCATCATTTCGTTTAGCTACTCAGTTAAAATGAACCGGCCAAAATTAGTTAAGTTCTACTATTCAAAGATATTTTCAACATTTATATACGGATAATAAGTCAACAGATCGTGTTCTGAGAAACTGTTAAAATGATAATGAAAAATATCTGGAGTGATCGCGAATACCTATTCATTGTATACTGAATAACATAATATGCCTCAGCTACAGGAATTGCTTCTGTCTTATGCAGGAATAACAGCAAGGAAACAACATAATCAGTTCCCGCACAATTAGCCCCTTAAATATAACTATATCAGGAAATCTTGTAAAGAATTTAAAAATTAACAAAATCACATTTCAGTGCTTATAAAGAATTAAAGATCTACCCGGGATGTTTCCGACATGAAATATGTCAATATTATCGTAAAATGACAGTACTTCGTAAAGAGAGTGTGCGGTAAGTCGTTTTTATTGGAAGTCGAATACTCACTGAATGAGCTGCAACGCATGGATGCATAGTCTGTAGGGGAAAATATCATACAGGTTGAATTTATTTCACGCAAGTGAGCATGACAATCTAATCTAATCTTCTATTTCCACACTTAGAAATATCAATTATATTTCTCTGTCTTATTTTGTACTGTATATCTCTTGTTTATATAACTAAAAATAATCTGCGTCTTGGAATCTTACTGCATACTTATAAATACAATTTTTTTTAATGTACTAGAGATTTTCCCGTCACAAAGGAGCGCGTTTGCACTGAATAATTTTGTGGAGAAACAATTACCAAAATTTACTAAAACAAAAAGGAAAGCACTACTCTATACGCATACTTTATTCCATCCATAAACTGAACGGGAACTGAATGCAACTCCATGACATTAACACAGTTGAAGTAGCATAAATTGAATTTCCCAATGACGGACGTTAATAAGTTAGTGGTTTACCAAGGAAAATATTGAATGAAAAAGTATCTAGAAATCGATATTGCAAAATTTATAGCAGTTACCCAGCAGCTATCAATGGCTGCTTTATAACTCGTTTAAAATTCAAGTGTCGTATGGGGCAAAAGACTAATCTAATATATATATATATATATATATATATATATATATATATATATGATGCTGTTTTTATAATATTTGTAACATAGATGATATTTTAAAAGTATTTAATGAATATATTTGTACAGTAAGCGGAATGAATTTTTTTTTATATTTTGAGTGTTCACATACCTTTTTTCATCAACTAATAAGCAAGGGAAATATTCAAAAATAATCATCATAGAAATATGTGCAGTGTGCAATCTTTTACATTTCATATTTAGTTCTAAATGCATAAAAATTAGCTTATAAAATTTTTGGGAACTATTTAGACCTCTAAATATTTTACGTGAATGATGAAACAGAAAATATGCATTTTTTTTAATTCCTAGAATACGTGCAGTATTTCGTTCCTTCATTATTTCTGCTAAGGGTTCTCGTCACGCGCGATCGTTACCGCTTTGAATTTATTAAATTTCGCAGTGAGCCTGGCTCATCCTGAAATAGCCTCGAGTTTATCCATTGTCTACATCATTTTTTTCGCATCAATTATGTTATTAGGTGTTAAACACCTAAAGATTTCATTTATCTTGCTTAACACTATATTTTTTGGACGTATTTTCTGAAATTCTTCAGACAATCGCTACTCGTGTGTTGAAAGGTACGACATAGTCAGTGTTTGAATCGTTATATATTATGAATATTTCAAATTTACTGTAACTTGGAAGCTGTGAAATTATATTACCTATCTAATAAGAGTTCTAACTAACAAATAGTATAATTCCAGTATGGGTCCACTTTTTAGAGGAAACTTTGAGTAGAGATCAACACCTTGAATAAAAACACATGTAAATATAAGAAGCTTAATAAAATAACGAAAAATTTTCGACAGAATGCCACAAGCACTTTTTTGAAAGGTTCAAGTTTTATGGTGGAATTCCCAGGATAGGAGATGGTAAGAAACCATAGTTAAAGTATTCAGAATATCGACTCTAATAGCCTAATTTTAACTTCGTATTTGTGCCGATAAGCTTTTAATGTTTCAACCTCACACCTAATTTTAATAAGCGCCTTTCATCGTGTTATGATTGGCTAAAATAAAAGAAACTTAATTTTCTTTAACTAAACAATTAATTGAATAATAAGAAAGTTAGCCAATTCTGACAAAAGAGTGATAATATAAATACCACACAATGTTTCTGGGATCCTTGTACCTTTCGTCAGGTGTGAAGAAGAGCCTAGAGCGACACAACTGCACTTGTCAGTTGATAAAACTCATATGAAAAATACAATTACAAAATTAAATTTTTACAGTTATGCACCTAAACTTTGAAATTCAAGACATACATTTACACATTCAATCCTTAACTAAACAACTTGTTTTTTATGAGAATTCTATAACTAGAATGGTGCCCACCAACATCTATGATGAGTTTTTATTTCGCCAATACTCTTGTTTAATCAGATATCATTTTCGCTTAAGGGCACCTACAATTAAGAAGTTTGATTTCCTATTTCACAAAAATTTTCCCAATTACTCCACACACAACAATTACAAAGACAAGATTTTTAGTTTTGTCATTTAGCAAGTGCAGTTGTGTCGCTCTAGGCTGTTATTCACACCTTATGAGAGGGACAAGGATCCCAGAAACGTTATGTGGTATATGATCACTTTTTTCTCTGAATTGGCTAATTTATTATTCATTATTTTCAATCCGACGTATTTTTTTTATTTTCAACAAATAATATTCCTTCTAGTTATGGAATGTAAAAGCAGAAAAGTTAATAGGATTCCATTATTTTCCTTGAGATTCAAAATTATTGTTTTATTCCACTTTTTATGCATTATTCCACTCACAGCGTAAATTAAATTTATTTTCAACAACCGCAAGGAATAAGGAATTTAATAGAAATCCAAGCACATTTTACATGGTGGGAAAACAAATTACGTCAATTTTTGTCAAGGAAGCCGCCATAAATCTAAAGTAAATATGGAGTAGTTAATAAATTATGGACAGAGTATTAATTCGTTTGCAGGTGATGATTATACTATGGATATGGTTATGTAAATTTAATTAGAAGCTCACGACAGAGGCAAGTACGTCCACGGTTGCCACATCTACGGGTTATACCCAGTAGAAATACTCCAGTTTTATGAATTGAATTTCTGTATCGATGAATATTTCTTACGTATCGTGATTTGATAAGTACCAACTCCGATTTTCGATGTAATAGTTTAGAACTAATTTTTATACTGCTCTTACTATTTTTTCTTTCCTTTCAGTATCACCAAATCAGCAAACACCAGGATGCAACTCGTGGAAAAGCGATATTCGATAGTATTTCTAATAATAGCGACTAGGCTCCGTTCAACGTTCCTACGAGAATTTTCAATTTTTTTTTCTAAAGGTTATTATACACAACTTTCAATAATCACAATATAAATAGAGCAAAAAAATTCTCATTGTATATCTTTCAATGATTAACTATTAATAATGCTTCACATAAAAACGGACGAGTATGACTGAAATTTCTGTTAATTTGTTCTTTGTCACTTGTGAAAATTCTGTAGGACTCCTGGAAATTGAGACACTATTATTTATCACAGAGAAGTTCTTTTAATAAGATTTAATGGAATTACATATAATTTGAGATCAAATAGGAAAAACATTAAAATTAATATGAAGATATGTTGAACAATAAAATAGATTATGCCTATATATCGTAAAATGTATGTAGTTAATAAATATTTAATAACAAAAATAGATGACAGGAAAGTATTTAATGAAGTGAAAGGTATTGCACAAATTGCTTGTTGCTGAAAGGTCGTATGGCGCAAGTCGCATTTTCATGACGCTGTCATAACAGTTTATGAGCTCTGCAATATTATGAATAAGACACATACGTTAAGAATAAAGCTTGGACTAGCTGAATGAAAATAGATCTCTGAAGAGAATTATAGAGAAAAGTAAGTTTGCTGTGTGATAAGATTCATTAAAACTGTGAAGATGATAGAATTATTAATTCATAAAGATTCTTGACATATATCATACATTCGCATTTAATTAAAGCACGGAAGGAAAAAGGCAGAATTATATCTTAAAGCGTCTGAAGGTCGATGAACAAGATAAATCACAGGAAGTTCTAATGCGAGGTATTTACTTAACCAGCGACCTCAATTAAAACTCATAACGATCCCTTTTCTTAAGCTATAAACTCATTTCCTCCAGTTTCGTTAAGAGATATTCTCCGAGCAATATTGTTAAACTACTACACGTACCAAAAGAAGAACTGTGCTCTAATTGAACCATTAATGCTTCACAATGCAACTTTTGAGGCTGCCATTTTAAATTAACTGAATTTAGTTGTAGTTGCTATAAGGTTGATCATTGGATCGTTGTATATTTTTCAGTGTCAAAACATTTTATTTTCAATGGATAATCTGTGCTTGTTCTTCCCAAGTTAGCTAATCAATAACATCCATCTTACCTGCCGAAGTCTATTACTTGTAACAAAAAATTGTTTTTTTTTGTCAACATCAAAAACATAAAGAAATGCTTCAGTCATAACGAAACAATAACTTACCGTTCCATCGCATCTACAGAAGACTGCGTTATGCTTTAGGTGAGAAAAAAGTCTTCCTGTACAACCAACTGCTTTCAAGGAATATAACCATAATATTTAACATATTGTAATAATTAAATATAAACGACTGATGGCTGTGGCTGATTAAAAGAATATTTATTTGACAATTACACAAAATTTTATTAATGAAGTTATATACAATATAAAAATTACATAATAATTTTTAAAATCTCAGGGTCTTTACTGGGTTTGATAAATGGGTGAATTGAATTTAAATTATCTAACAAAACAATTGAAGAAAAGAAATAATTAAAGAAAAGAAAATAATTGACGTATCTTAAAGAAATGGTTTACAAATAATTTAGAGTTCTTTTACTTACGGCCGACCAGGTCTCGATTTTGGGGTTTTCTGTGCACACGTTTTTGGGGATATCACTGAATTTAAATTGGTTACAAAACACTTGTCGAAACTTTTGGGTCTCTCTTCTGGAAACTGGAAACTGCAACTCCTTCCGGATTAATGATTAGATGGATTGTTAACAACTTCCTCTCGATGACATTTGCAACAGTCTTTACTTGTGAAATTTTTACTGCGGCAGGAAATTATTAGGTTACTGCTTTTGGCTTTACTTATTGAGAAACTTTCCTGTAACCTTATTCGATGAATTACAGACTGAAAACCTTTTGTTCAATTTTAACTTGGAACCTTTTCGTTTCGCTCCTCCTCGCTGACTTTGTACTCTCGCTCCTCGATGCTGACTGTGTGTTCGTCTCGTAGAATTTTTCCTGCGTATATCTCAACAATGGTTCTTTTGTCTCGCCGCCCTGTGTCGCGGTGCACGCTTTATGTAGTCTAATAATGAGTCCTTTACTTTGCAATTATAACAATGGATTAATTACTAATTACTACATTACGCCCCAAATTCCGTTTGAGAAAGGAAATGTCTGGACTTTACTCTTCGAAAACTGAATTTTATTCTTTTCTCTCTTCTACAATTTTGCCCTAATTTGTCAGATCGCTCGGAAACTTATCCTAATTACCATTCATTTAAAGATTTACACAGTCCCATCAAATATTGGTGCAACTTATTATTTATTTGATTATCCAAATGGTCTAGATCCTTTAATTTATTACGGTTTGAAATTAATTGTGCATTCCTTAAAACTAATGCCATAAAATAAAATATTTTTTTTTTTTAAAAAATTAATTTTTTTTTTAATAATATTGAATTAACTTAATTTAAATTCATGTAATTTATAATTATTCATCTTAAACATCAATGCTGTCCCTTAATCTGAAGTAAGCTTTGACCTACTTTCTCCAGATGTCAGCTGTTGTTTTGTTTACATCTACCCCCTCCATGTTCCAATTGTCTCACGTGACAACAGCACAGTGCCACGCCCCCTTTTCTTTACACAACAAATATTACTTGAAACATCACATCTTCTACATCAACACAAAATTTAAAATCAACCACGTGACAGCTTGAACATGCCACGCCCCTTTTTCTCTGCATATTAGCCTATGTTCAATCATAAACATCACATCTACTTCAATACTCAAATTAAATTCACTCATGTGACAGCTTAACATGCCACGCCCCTTTTTCTCTTTTCCAAACATTTAGCTTACATTTCTTAAAATTATCTTAAACTATTTCATCTCATGTGACAGCATAAACGTGCCACGCCCCTTTTTCTCTTTTTCAACATTTAATTTATCTCTTAAAATTTATCTTTAAGTATTTCATCTTAATTCTACACCTTCTCCTCTATTTACACATTAAACTTCTCAACGTCATTTTCAAATCATTTCAACTGTGAGTGAGCAATCATTCAAAACTTAAATTCTCTCATGTGACAGCTTAAACATGTCACGCCCCCCTTTACTTTAACATCACTATCTTTAGTAAACAAAAACATTGTAGCAACACGCCACGAAATTATCAAGAAAATAAAGAAACGTTCTCGGTCACGAATGCCGCTCGCCTATCCGCAAAACACATCCTAGTGGTCCCCTATCACAAAATGAATTAAGCGAGAATTTTGACCCCCCAGTATTTCAATGAAAATCATAAGAAACCCAATCCTAATGGTCTTTCTTTCCAACTTCCTAACATCTGCTTTTTCCTTCACCAACTTTGGTTAGCATAGCATCAATATTCAAATTTGAAGAAAACAAGGAATAGCTTTAGTTTAAACAGAATAAGCACCTAAAGGTGATGAAGACCAAATTGTTGAAAGGAAACTACAATTTGTAGCAAGAAGGTTCCCTAGGTGTACTAGACCTATGATAGTTAAACATGACTATCCCCTCAGGTATAAGATGGAAGAAAAACAGAATCTTGAAAATCTAGGAAAAATAGTTCTGTTAGCTGAAGTAACCACGTTAGCCACACGTGTAATTAACAAAGAACGTTAATCCTTCTAATTATATAAATCCCTTCTAAACTTTACATCTATCCAGTATCTCTGAACTCAAATATGCCTTGACCTGCATTCTGCCAGAATTCCCCAGCTGTTCTTTCACCCCTCCATTCACCAATGTTAAAATCTTATTTCCAAATTTTATGTTCAAATAACATTCAATATATCCCACAACTTGTTTTAAATTCTTAAATCCCATCTGTTTTATCATCATCAATTTTATTTCAATATTTCTCAATGTTTTCATTGCAATGCTCCCATCAGCTGTTCCCACTTCATCTTTGTAAACAAACATTTCTATCATATTTTGATTCACAACACCTCCCTGTAATTCTTCTATTCTTTCATAATTTTCTATTTCATTTACTTTTGCTACTATCTCACCTATTTCTCCCACTATTTCATCTTTCTGTTCATCAACACCTTCAATATTTAACCCTTTAATCTCTCCTTCATCATCATCAGCCTTATGCTCCAACAAAATTAAATTCTTTTCAACATTTTCATTAACTACCACTTCCATTTCATCTACCCTTTCATCATACTTAACCTCCAATAACCCCACTTTATTTTCTACTTTACATGTTTCAACTTCAATGTTTACATCTTTGTTTACTTTTTCTACACAATCAGATTTTATCTCTGCACTGTCCACTTTAATATTCTCAATAACTTTACCAAAGCTCTCATTATTTTCCTTTCTCCATTCTCTTACATCTGTCTTTAATTCTGCCATATTCTTATCCATGTTCTTACCCAAACCTGCAATATTTTTATTCAATTTTTTCCAATTCTCATCCGATTTTGCACTCAAATCAGCTAAATTTTTATCATATTTCATACTCATTTCTGCTATATTTTTATTCATTTCTGCTAAATTTTTATTGATTTCCGCTAAATTTTTATCCCCTTTTTCATTCAAATCTGCCATGTTTTTCCTCACCTCTGCCCAATTTTTATCATCTTCTTCCATATTTTTCTTTAATAATTCTAATATCATCATATATCCACTATCTCCTTCCATTTTTCTCTGTAAATTATTAACTCTAGAGCCCATTTTCTCTATATTTTAATCTAACTTAAAAAAAAACTAAACTTAAGCTATTATCTTTAACTTTAAATGCACATTTAATCATTTTTCTTTCTTTTCAATAACCCTCTAACTTTCACACGCGTACTATTCATTTCCAAAAATTTCATGCACATCCTATCCAAATTAAAATACTTTCTTGCACCAATACCGAGGTTTGTCAGATTTCGTTCTTTAATTATTATTCTACCCTATTTATCAAAAAATCGTGCCACACGTTGATGCGCCAATTTGTAATAATTAAATATAAACGACTGATGGCTGTGGCTGATTAAAAGAATATTTATTTGACAATTACACAAAATTTTATTAATGAAGTTATATACAATATAAAAATTACATAATAATTTTTAAAATCTCAGGGTCTTTACTGGGTTTGATAAATGGGTGAATTGAATTTAAATTATCTAACAAAACAATTGAAGAAAAGAAATAATTAAAGAAAAGAAAATAATTGAAGAACGATCTGACGTATCTTAAAGAAATGGTTTACAAATAATTTAGAGTTCTTTTACTTACGGCCGACCAGGTCTCGATTTTGGGGTTTTCTGTGCACACGTTTTTGGGGATATCACTGAATTTAAATTGGTTACAAAACACTGTCGAAACTTTAGGTTCTCTCAGCTGGAAACTGGAAACTGCAACTCCTTCCGGATTAATGATTAGATGGATTGTTAACAACTTCCTCTCGATGACATTTGCAACAGTCTTTACTTGTGAAATTTTTACTGCGGCAGGAAATTATTACGTTACTGCTTTTGGCTTTACTTATTGAGAAACTTTCCTGTAACCTTATTCGATGAATTACAGACTGAAAACCTTTTGTTCAATTTTAACTTGGAACCTTTTCGTTTCGCTCCTCCTCGCTGACTTTGTACTCTCGCTCCTCGATGCTGACTGTGTGTTCGTCTCGTAGAATTTTTCCTGCGTATATCTCAACAATGGTTCTTTTGTCTCGCCGCCCTGTGTCGCGGTGCACGCTTTATGTAGTCTAATAATGAGTCCTTTACTTTGCAATTATAACAATGGATTAATTACTAATTACTACAATATATTCCCGAAAATCGAGAAGACTGCATCAAGAATTCCTGCAACACGATATGCACGGTCATACGACGAAGATTATTCCCGATTCCCCTTATTCCTCCGAACTTGCATCCTCCATAAATTTCGTTTTCCATCCAACAATAATCAAGAGAAATCCTTCTCTTAACTAGCATGACGTGAGGACGAACAGATTCATAGACTTGGAATTGAAAACAAGCTCTACCTTGAGAGAGTCATAGAACTTCAAAAGGATATATTACTAATTAATTCTTTAGAAATGAAAGTTTTATCACAGATAACTGTTGGATCAATCTAATAATAACGAATAGTGACGATTCACTGAACAAACCTACTACAAAGCTGGCCACACGATGGTTTTTGTTTCTTTAAACACTTCTCCACCGTATGAAAAACCCACACTTCATCACATCTTGGCATTCTAGGGTTTAATGGCATATATCATCGAGTTTTGAAGGGTCTTCAAAGCTTGATGGCCTTTCTGAACGCGGCGAATCCCTCACCACAAAGCTGCCGTATTTGAAATGGCAAAGCTATTTTATGGTTGTGCTTTCATTGGTGATATACTCCCCGTGGAGAGTTACTATCTTTTACTATACTGAATTCTAAATGGAGAATATATCCTAAATGCTATTTTTTGGAATGAAAAATTTTCAACTTCTTTCAAATGAGAGATATCGAAAATCGTATTTCCAAGAACAATACTCCGAATAACTAAAAACAATAGACCGTTATTTATAACAACGTAAATGTTATAAGGATCATAAACACTACGAATGTATGTAGCAAACTAATATTTTGGAACCCACAAAAATTATTTATCTCAATTTTCATCTTTTACATTTGTCACGGGTCCCTATATTAATCAATAGTCAAGCCAACACAGTTCCTGTAGGTAATGTATACTGATATATATAACCGTAGTTGGGGTATATTTTGTTTCAATATTTTATCACAGGCTCCTTGTTTAATAATTTAACATGTAGGGATATGAAAGGGGATATGTGGGAGGGATATCAAGATACCTAAAGGTTAACTAAGTCACACGGGTTATAATTTAAGAAACCTACACGTCATTCTCCTAAATGTGATGCAGGGACGACCCTATAAAAGCTTATATAAACTTGTTCAGGATCTTTACACATGTCCCACGCTTTTCCGATGGCTAAAGTTGGGTTTGCTGTGCATTCATCAACCAGTTTGGAGACAGCTTTCGGGTGCACCAATGAGAACGGAGAACAACTCTTGACGTATGCCGAAAATTTGCGATCCCGGAGCAAACACCTCTCAAAAGTGACCCAAGTGTCGCGGCATCCTGTGGAATGTTATGTACGATGGGGTTCTCCGACTCCACATGCCACAGGCAGTTAAGATCGTAGGTTTTTTAAGATGACATTGCGGTGGTTGTGGTCGCCAAACACCTTGTCCAAGTGACCAAACTTGTAAGAGGACTGTGAGGACAATATCAGCATGGATGTCCTTCGTAGGCCTCCAGCTTGCTGGACATAAGGCGGAAGCAGTGTTAATCTCGAGCAGAAAGGTCAGGGAGACTATCACCCTAGTCATTGATGGATGAACCAACACGTCACAGCCATTGCTACGCTATCTGGGCGTTGAACTGGATGACAAACTAACATATAAGCGTCACGTCGACACGAATATAATGCCGAACACTGATGGACTCAAACAAAATCGCCGGTTGTTACTGGCTCAAGTGGTGAAGTCGATATTGCTCCATATGGGCAGACGCCTATAGGGTCAGGGCACGTTTTCGCAGGCCTGAGTGCGTTGGTAGTTATATGCTCCTTTCGCACCGTTTCCGATGATTCAGCATGTGTTATATCTGGAATGGCGCCACAGGACATCTTGCCGCAAGAAATAAGAAGGAATAGACACAGAAAGGGAATCAATAACCACCAAAGTCCTCAAAGGGACTATGGACGCACCTCCTCATTCCTGATATCCCAACAAGGAGAAAACATGGAGAGTTAGATTATTATCTAACTCAACTCATGACAGGGCATGCGTGTTTTCGTAAATATCTCTATGGTTCAAGACAGTGGACAGCTCCATGTGCTAGTACTGTGGTAAGGAAGAGGAAGACGTTGAACACGCTTTTCTCAAACGCCCTCATCCTGAAAATCTAAGAAATATTCTTAGAGACGAAGTAAAGATTGAAAAAACACCTGTCAATCTGGTTTCTGTGAAAATGAAGTCAGAAGACAAGTGGAAGCTGATCAGCAAACACGCTTTGGTTATAAAGGACCTACGCAAAGTTGATAGGAGGAAGAGCCACAGCTACTTCCTATGAAGTAATACTTAACTGCAGTTCCGTAGGAAGCAATAATTAGTCATGGATGGAAAAGAAGTTGTATTTTAATGGGTAAGAATCTCACATTACCGCGTGGTGCGGACTGCTAACTGTGTCTTTTTGAAGATTTTTCACCTATCTTAGTTTAAAAAAAAAAGTGTCTCGGCATACCTGAAAATTAGCTCCAAATTAACAAACATTCGCACATTTGATAAATTGGACCAAGATATATAAGTGCGATTAGAAAGAATAATACCCGAATACTTTAACACATTTTATTGTCATAGTAGAAACAGTGTCGGACTTCGAGTGTCATGATGGCCTTCGACATGGGTGTTTACAGATTTAAAACCAATGGTTGTAATTAAATTTCAAATACTTACTAAGCCCAAGTAATGTAATATTTTTACAATTTAACTAATAATATACTAAAATAATTATTTTCAAACTCGCGAGTTTTTTTATTTGGAAGTCATAACAAATAAATTACATTTAGTTACGTACATACTAAGTTGAATGTTCACGTTATTTTTGGGATTATAAGTTTTGCTTGGAAGTAGCGCAGAGTGAGGGATTTATGGTTGATCCGCAGATCGTAGTTACTAAAGTGCGTGGGAACACGCTTGTGATACGTCTACGAGCTAACAAACGTCCAAATTACCGCGTGATATACAGTTCATCAGATGCAATGTCATTCAAGAGGACAAATAGCACAGGGCCACGGGCAATACTGAAAGCTTATATCGATCACAGAATAATGCCAATCTGGATCATAAAACTTTTGTTCTTTATTGGCACAATCCAGAGTTCATTCGGCAGACAAAATTTACGATAATCATATGCAAGTAATGACTTTATTTTCCATGCGAATGTAGCTGTTTAATGTGGAAATGCAGTGAGTTATAGAGATTTTCATTTCATTCGTGATAAAGCTGTAGCAATTAAACGAGAAAAGTTGCAGTAATGGATAGCATGAAAGAGATTGACCTATTGGTGTACTGTAATATTTGCAAATACGAGAATTTTTTATATTTGAGTACAGTTGCTGCCACATATAAAAACACCTGTGAGCATATTCTCCTGCATTAAGTAAATTACCAAACTATTAAAATTGTTCATCTATTATAAATAGCAATCTTCTATAATAAATATTAAACATTAACATGGATAATTTACTAGGGTAGTAAGAAAGTATTAATTGAAAAATCGTAAGGTTTGATCACTAGTTAATTAAAAATTATAATCTCGTACAAATTAGAAGAAAATGACTTTCATTTTTCGTCTGTTTCTGGAAAGAATCTAAATAAATTCTAGTTAATTTTCTACTGCATAAAATTATTTTGTAAAACTTGTGCTGTCACTTGAACCGTGTTAATTTCGAACAAAAAGCATAATTTAATTAAAATAGCTAAAACGAATCATACAAGCTCAGCTGACGAAAACTAAAATATTTGACTGCTATTTAAAGTAAGTTTATTTGGTAGCTGCTAAGTCATTATATTAAATAATAATTAAATAATCTAGATGTATTTATGTGAGATGGTTATTTTTTAAGCTTGTTCTTAGCACGTGACAATTATTAATCAAGAGAAATTACCCGTGAAAAAATATGTTTAAGTGACACTAATTGTTTTCACTTCATAATTGTTAATTTCGGGCTTATAAATCATGGTTTCATTGAAGTTTTCATTATTTTGAATTTAAATTTTGCAATATCTGCATGTTTATGATTCATAATTTTAAAGAGATAAGAAGAAAATATATTAAATATTCAAATTCTGAAACTCTGTGACAATTTGCATTACCCGTTAGTCTTGGAATTAACTAACGTTGTAATCAAAGACGTGTTGCTGGTTGCATGGCCGAATGGGGCCTCTATCTTCATGACTAAGAATATATATCTCCGTAAATTTTTAAGTGATTGTCTTTCTGTCAATGTTTAATTTATTATTTAATCATTTTACTTGACATAATTTCATTATTAGTTAATGTAACTTTTTGTTTGTTTCCTCTCTAAAGACTAATGGAAATAATAAATAATGCAGATTGCGACGAATACAGGAAAATACAAGAACATTTAGAAAGGAAAAATTAGTATATCTGAATTCCGCTGTACTCTGATGACCTCTTTTCCAAGAGATAATATAATGCGGAAAACATTAGCACAACCGCTGTGACAGATTACCCTCGTTTTGCGCCCTGCCAAGTAACAACAAACACGATTTTTGTGTGTGGAGATGGGAGAGACGTGGAATTTTGCGAATCATTAAATGAAAAAAATACTTTCCGTTTCAAACTTATTTTACAAAAGCAAATAACATGTATTTATTGTTTTGTAAACAAGAGATTTTCAATCGTTAAGATAATTTTTGAAGAGGTACTAAATAATCCCAGTTTTTTATCAGCAACCACGTGACTGTCATTAAAACTAGTTTTTTGCGACTTACCATTAATTTTCTTCTAAAAAATCTTAAACTATTGACTTAACGACTAGAGTCTATTCAATGTTGTCTTCAAAATATTTTGGGATCTATGTACTCATCACTCACTGTGCACTGCATTTATATACTGCATATTACACAAGATCAGCTGTTTTTCTTCTTTTCAATCACCTGCTACAGTGTTGATTTTCCAGGAGTCAGGTTGATGTGGAGGTGAAGCCTAGCTTCATGTTTCCAAGCATACCTTTATTGATATTTTTATTTATTTACGACAACGTTTCGGTACCTGTTTGTACCTTCATCAGGTCTATTTTCACATCCTATTGAAAAAACACAAAATTTAGAAGTTTTTTCGAGGCACTTTGTGGTGTGATCGTACCCTCTTTCATGACTTCAGCATATAGAAAGTGCGCACCAACAGAAAAGAATTTGCTCGCGTAAACAAAACTACGCCAGGTAGCGGAAGACACCGTTATTTTTGTCTTGACGCGGCGGGAAGAAGATGAAGGGATGAGCGGTCGGTCAGTCGGATGAAGGAATCGCTCAGAGGACGGCAAAGGAGGAAATATTTGAAAAAGTAACGGGACGGACGGATAGCCGTGGATTCAACAACTAAGCAGGACCCGACAACTGGCTGGCGTCGAAGATTACGGGATACCTGCAGGAAGAGAAGTGGCGCTGCCTGCTATTCACTGGAGGCACATGTGCGTGAGCAAATCCCGCGTTTAGCTTCTTTTACAATTTTTTAAGCAAGATTTCAATTGCTATTTAAATTTTAGTTTGTTCGGATTCCACACCTGATGTGAAAATAAATGTGCGCACTTTGCATATGACGGAAAGGCGTAATATTTGTAATAAATATAAATAAATGTGTAAATGTATAATTTAGAATAAATTAAAAATTCTCATCAAGGAGTTTCAGACCTTACCACAGCTTATTCACGAACTACACACAAGTCTGGTCGCAGCAGAACTGAAGATGATTACCAACCCTCAGTAGAATTGTCAAATCCCTTAAGTATTTACAATCTGTCCCTGTGACCTTGGGACGTGTCTCGTAAACAAATGTGAGAAATAGTTTTTAACATTTAGTATATTTAGGTGAGTGTTTCTTAGTTTCGTTGTTAATAGTATAATAATTATTGTTCAACCACTTTTATAAATTAATTGGTTTCTTGATAATACAAATTTATTTTGTACAATTTATCCGCAGGAAAGACCTGAAGAAGGTCTAAACACGTACCGAAACGTTGTAAATAAATAAAAATATTGTCTGGTATTGGTAAAAAATATGCATTATTTATTTCATATAAACATACGTAAAAATACAATCTTTATTATTTTTATTGTATGGTTGGAATCTGGGTATTCCTAAGGAGGTCTGCATTTCGGATATACCAGGGAGCATTCACGGTATTTCTTAACACTTTATTCTGAATTGTTTGGGTGCACTTAATGGTTGTGAGACAGGCACAGCCCCAAAGCTGAATACCGTAGTGCCATTTATATTTAATGGTGGTGGGTCTTATAATGGTTTATTTGTGAATACGATATGAATATATTTCTCCTAATTTACCTTTATTCTCAATTGTTACGTCCAGTTAGCAATTGCGTTTCTGGCTTCTAGTTGACAGATTTTGGTCTTTGTCTACTGCAAGAAACACGGTGTCATCTGCATATATAGCTACCTCAGTTCATTTCAATTTTGGAATATCGCTAGTGTATAATAAGTAGAGGATATGATCCAGTCGTTGGGGCAGTCTGTGATGTATAATGTTAATATCTCTACATATTGCTTTGGGAGTATTTGGTTTAGTTTAGACAAAATAATCCCAGTGACACCAACAAAATACATTAATAACTGTAGTAATAGACAATATACAAACAATAGATCGCGTAGTTGCTCAAAACGAATTACAATAAAACATGAAAAGAAAACTGGACGTCAATATTTTTTACTTACTTGTACGAAAAATAAGAAATTAATATTTCAATAAAGTCATTTATTTCATCAATGACATTTTATTTAAAATTAAATGTAATAATAATATTTTAAAATATTTATAAAATCTTGGCATTCTTTAGCTTAGTTTCATGTATCCGCGAAGTCAAATTATTTATATCCTTTCATCAGCATCAGCTTAGTTTCATGTATCCATAAAGTCAAATTATTTATATCCTTTCTGGATTTTAATGAATGAACGCTGCGCTTCTTTTCTTTCTCTGCTTTAACATTTAGAATTTGGTGGCTGCATATCCCTCAAGGCCGGTTCATCAACGTCTGCTTATACAGAGAACATGATCTCGGCCTCTTTCTTTGTTCCGGCGGAGAATCCCAAAGGATTTCTTTGTTCTTACACGAAAATTGTTTCCCTGCACGATTTTGTATCATGTTCATTTTCTGCCGACCCGAAAAGACATATGTTTTAAAATGGTCCGCCCAACTATGGATTTTTTATAATTAGTTCTTTGTATTTTAAATCGTGGTATTCAATAAACCAACATCGACCTTCTAGAAACTAAAAGAGAATAATTTTCTCCAAATTAAATATTACGCCTAGACATTTAGAACAAAATGTTAAATTGTTAAACATCACGAAAATGATAGACGTACACAAATTATATACAAAGAAATTACATAGAATGAACTACAGAAAAAATATACCTGTTGTACTGCTCGGAGTATTCAGGTGGTATTATTTTTGATACAAGTATAATATTAAATAATTATTTCTAAAAGGTGTCAATATTATTTTTAAAAGTATCGGTTAACCTGTAGCTCGTTTAAAAATATATTGTAGCGTTTTTAACATTTTAAAATCATTTTGTCTTATTTTTAGTAGCAGATAAATTTGCCTTGAAAGTAATTGTGCATTTATAATATAATATTTAATAAATTTATATATATTACAAAAAATCCGATGTGGACAGAGATGAATGTTTTTTTAGCTTAAATTTCAGACTATGAAAATACCTTCAGTTTTTACAAAAAAAAATTTCTCCTCTATTGTAAGGCTAAGAGACAGGCATTAAAAGTATTAACTCGAATAAGAAACAATACAATTGAATGCAGGTTTTTCTAAGGTTTTCCCTGCATTCCTTTAGGCGAATGCCGGGTAGGATCCTTAAAATATAGCCCGGGGGCCCTAGTTAACCCTTGGCTACCTTCCTCTACCCTTCCGCATCCCCCCTTTCAAATCCCTTCCTATGCTATTAAAGGGGAGTTGCCCAATGTGGATTACCCTCATGTAGCCTGTTGCCCTAAAAAAAAAATATGGAAAATTATCAATTAGAATTTAATAGAAACGAGGTCATGAGCACAACAGTTTTAGCCTTGTTATATTTCATAAAAGTGTTATTAATTTGCTTTATTATTTCGATTTATACCGGACGCCCGTGAGAATTACACTCCATTCGGGCCCCGGGAGAATTTATGCATCCCTACGTTAACAGATTTTCAGTTTGTTCGAATTACAATGCAAACGCTGCAGAAACCTTGTGGTAACCCGTTTTAAGGGCCCCCACTACAGATCACGTGGGTTGATCCGGAGTTTTTATTGGTTCCCCCTTCTAACAAATGGTTTGAATTTTTAAATTAGTCTTGCTACTGCCGTCTTTGGAACCCTGAATGCTCCTGAGTGCTCTCTGCTCAGTCTTACTTTTCTACATTAAACTATATCTTTAACTTCATAGCACTTTCTTATTTTGTTCATGTCTCTGAACAGTACTTCCGTACCAAGAGCCCCACGTTTTATACTTTCCTAATTTTAATAAAGTCTTCCTCTCGACGCTGAAGAAGAGAGGCGCTAAATTTCCCTCCTACCTGAATTTTTTCAGCCTGATCATTTCCGTACCTTTGCTCAAACTAAAATTCTACGAGTTTTTTGAGGTTCGATATATTACATATGTTGGGCAACATTGAAATATATTTTGGAAACTTGTATTGTAAGGGCGATATGCGTACGTAAGTAAAAAATGGAAAAAATCGCATAAAGCATTTCTTAAATTAAAAACAATTGTTTGTAACAATTGGTTCCAAAATCAACATATTCTGTTATAATTCTCAATTATAAGTCCTAACATTTTTTTTCCAAAAGAAAGCAATGTTTTTTAGTCTGGTAGGTAAAGCTATCAAATTATCTCATATTAAGCAGCATAAATATAATTTAATTAAAGTCAAGCATATGCTTTGAATAAATTTATATTGTCTTAAATGTATAAATAAGTATATTAAGGTCAGGTATAACAGAAATCAGGTATAGCAAAATCAATTCAGATGTTAAAAATGATAAAAAAAGTGTGTTCATACTTTTACATTACATTGTCTTCTTACAACATATATTAATTAGTTGAAAATCGACATTTTCAATAAACATAACGTAATTTATAAAATTGATTATTTTGATAGTAAATGTCAAACTACGTGTTCATTAAAAACACAGTCTAATAAAACAAAAAACAATATAAAAAGTAATATTCAAAATTGTTCTGTTTTGTCTACATATTTAATTAAAGAATCATAAAATACATCGGTGTAATGTATCAATTTTGGATGAAGAAAGCATCTACTTCTCGAGATTAATGAGTGAAATGTTATATATTTGATCAAATAAAAAATGACACTAATAATTTCAACAAAATTTTTATGACACTTCTGTAATTCTTTAATTTATATATTGTTATCATTTTAAATTCTAAATTGTTCCACTGTAAACCGCACTCAACAATGAAATTGGTCGTTCTCCTTTAAATTGTGCATTTCTGTCACTTAAATCAGCTGCGTAAGTCAATGACTATCAAAATATGTAAGTCCATTAAAATTTATATAATTTAATTATCTGCAACATCTGTGATCAATTTTTTTTAATTATTGTATTGTTTGTTTTATAGTGTAAAACTTCTATACCTCAAGAGGACGCAAATAGCGACGAAACGTTGTATTTTTTCTGGCTTTAAAAGGCTTTAAAAGGCTGTGTTTTATTTATACTCAGTTTTCTTGCCCGGGTTGTCATAATGAATCTGAGCGACATCCATAACCCCGGATTTTATTCCATTCTCGATTGTTATCGAGATATTTTCTTCTAACGGCACTCTACCTCCAACCCGTAAGAGTGTTCCCTTCCCATGCCGAAAAGGATTGAAATTATACGCATAAAATATCGGTAGAAATGCTATCAATATATTAAACCCCGAAAATATATAAAATACGCAAATATCGGCCGTTTGAGTATGTTGGAGAATTTTCACCCCGTCAATTCTATTAAAAATAACAGACATACAGAAAATAATAATTTTACCTAGTTTAATTTTTGTTAATTTGGACAAATAAATAAACCTTCATTCAGGTTCATTATTACCAAAACTGTAAATTGTTCGTCATAAATTAAATAAATAGATTATATCGGTCATCCTAGGCCATATTCATCTGGAAGGTAGACAATTTACAATTTTAAACTGGGGTCCTATGTAGCTGTTTTTTTTTAGGATTCTGTTAATTCTATTCCCTAAAATATGGAATATTGATAAACACGCCAAATAAACGTTTGAAATTTTATTTATCGTGAATATAATAAACAAGTGTCTACCTTCCCCTCCCACGTTGGTATCGCAGGTAATGAAGCAGCCGGTGCCGCAGTTAAATTTATACTATTCAGCCAAAACCCGTCTAACTTACCAGTGTCCTACAAGAACATAATCAAATACATAAAAGCAAAATTCAAGTAAAATCGGAACAACGAGGGGATCAATAAACAGACAAAACTCCACGAAATAAGGAACAATGTATATGAAACCCAACCAAATCAGTACAATTTAAACAGACGTGTTCAAACCATATTCACCCGTCTAAGAATTGGTCATTCTAGAAAATGCCATGAACACCTAAAGACCAAAATCAACCCTGTCACCTGCGACAAATGTAACTCCTCATGCACTACCCGACATGTAATTAACGAGTGCGCGTACACGCTACAAAAAAGAAGAGACTATGGCATCCTGGAATCCCAGACGGCTATAAGGAATGCCTCAACGAACCCCGATATATGAACTGAATCATGGATTCATGGAGTCTTGAACCTGTTCGATATCATCTAATATAGTTGTACTAGTTTTTCCTTATATAATCTTTAATACGTAAATCATGAAAGATTGAAGCCTTTCCCGGTGCAGTTGTTCAATATATTGTTCTCGGAGTTCAACCGGGTTTTGCATAATAGTAGAACGCAACGTTTCGACGACTAAAATCTCTGTCGTCATCTTCTAGGCGAAGTGTCGGAACCATTAAAAAAAAAAAGGTTCCGACACTTCGCCTAGAAGATGACGACAGAGCTTTTAGTCGTCGAAACGATGCGTTCTACTATTATGCAAAACCCGGTTGAGCTCCGAGAACAATATATTGTACGTAAATCATGTTGTACTCTAGGCGATGCCAAGCCTCTATAACCAATATCTTAAATTAAAAAATATAAAAATGTAGGAGTAATTTGTAACGGGAATGTGATCATTAATAACAACGTCGGTTGATGTGACAATAAACTAAATATTTAAAAAAGTGTCTACCTTTTTGTCTTTAATTATTAAAATAAATTATATAAATATGAAAAAACCGGCCCCAAATAATTAGGGCTAAAACCTTTTTTTATATCACTAAATATAATATTCAATCGATTCATTTAATTGATTTTTTTCTGAATTAATTGACCTCACACAATCTTAAGGTACTTTTAATGTTTTTTTAAATTCTTAAAGTTGTATCTTTTTAAATTTGTTGTAAGTTAATCCGTATTATTTAGTGTTAGCAGATTCTTGATTCAGCATACCGAAATGTCAAAATGAGAAGGTATAATTATCAAAAGGCCCATCTTCGCAAAGATCTACATAAAACATGGAAATTAAGTTCAACAATAAAAATGAAGGAACCATATTCAAAATTTATTTCAGGCCAAGCATCTATTTAATAATGATATATACAAATATATATTCTAACTATTGCGCAAATTAATAAATAAATAAATATCAGCCAATTTTAAGTCAGAGAAAAAGAATTTATTAATGAATATAACAAAGTTACATCACTTAATTTCCGACCTCATTAGGTTCACGTTTAAAATTACAAAAGGAACAAAACAATTACAAATATTAGAATAAAATTTTTAAGAAACATTTGGCAGATACAAAATATAATTTTGTTAGATTTACAAAATATTGATGTACAGGTATTTCTATGCTGACTGCCGCTGCCGAAATATACAATTTAAAACGAGAACGACTGGGATAAATTAATTTACATTGTTGGGTGCGGTTAACAATGGAAATATTTTGGAATTTAAAATTATAACAATATATAAATTAAACAGCACAAAAGAAAATTGTCATAAGTTTTATTCACATCATTTTTTATGTTATATATAATATTTTACTCATTAATGTCAAAAAGTAATACGTTTCGTCGTCCAAAATGGATACATTACACAAACCTAATTTGTCATTATTTAAATAAATATGTTTAGACAAAACAGAATAATTTTGTATAGTACTATTTATATTATGATTGTATATAAAATGATTACTAATCAATGTTATTCTAATCATTCCAATTGTTTTGTTCTTTTTGCAGTTTTAAACGTGAACCTGATGAGGTCGCAAATTAACCTACGAAACGTTGTTAATTTAATTACTAAATTAATTTTTCTGCTTTAAAATTGATGTTTATTTATATATTAAGCTCGACGGTGTTTCATAGAATATTTTTCTGAATTAATACCCGAGAACAGTATTGTAATTATAAATTATGATAGTTAAACTAATAAGGTAATCGTGATTCAGATAATTCGAACAGAAGTGGAATAATTGTTTTCCATAAATTTGTTGTTCTAAACTCGGTTTTTATTCGCGCTGAGCTGCGAGAGAACAAGGAAGGCTGTTGATTCGCAACTCCAATTGCGGAATATCGCACCATTAGTTTCTCGCAGAGACCAAAGAAATTCTCGCCCACAAACACGGGTTTTATTGCAGGCTTCTTTCATTCTTTTTAATGTATATTGCACGAGCCACGAGAGAGCATTTTATGCGCTGAGAGAAAAAAACGTGAAGTTCGGTTTCGTACATCATCCTTGTAGTAAGTAAACATGGCATGACTTCATCCACAAAAGTAATAAATGTTTCTCATCCATTCTAAATACAATAATTATACAGATAGACGAAAATTCCCGTTAAGATTCATAGCACTGTTAATTATTCCAAAATATATCAGAAATATGAATAAATGATGTATTCCAAGATTAAATGGTTTTTGTCTTGCGACTTTTCCAGATACTGAATTTAAAAGCTGAACACTGCAACATTCTCATGTGTTAAAACCTAGAATATATATTTCTTTTATTTCCAAGTACTCCAAAAAATAATTAATAACCAAAATCACATTTTGTTCATGAATGTAGTTAATAAGAAAGATATCCAATTCAGACAAAAAAGTGATAATATGATTACCAGACATCGTTTCTGGGATCATCGTCCGTTTCCTCGGGTGCGAAGAAGAGCCTAGAGCGACACAACTGCACGCTTCTGTTGATAAAACTCCTTTTGTCAACTGACGAGAGCAGTTGTGTTGCTCATTTTAAAAAAATATTTACCTAAGACTATAAATTATTACCCTCAGGCTAAATAATTGGCTATTGACTTTAATAACCATACATTTCAAATAGAAACTAAGAAGTTGCATCAGCAGATCTCAGCGAACTCAATCAGTATTTCCGTATCGTACCAAGTGCTCACTCGACAAGGACAATATACAATTTATTGTTTTTTATTCTTACAATTGTACTTGACATTTTTCTTAGAATTTGCGTATCGATTGTAGATACAGGGCTTTTAAATAAATCCTACTAATAACCTTAATTGTATTATTAATCGTATTCGAATATCGCGGGATAAACTTCGCTACTTGAACAAACTTTCTCCTCGATTATTTAACTACAGGCGTATCTACAAGAGAGTTCTAGTAACCGAAAAAAAAATAGTTCCAGTTGCGTAGCAAATTCTTATAATGAAATCAAAACCAACTGGAATATCATTAAAATGTATCTGGCAAGGCACAACAAATATAAAGAAATTACACTTGTTGTCCATCATGAAACTTTTAACAGGTACACAACTAAACTCGTGTTTCGTGAATGTTACTAACCTTCCTGTTAAAAATAGATGATAATTTCTACAATTTTTTTTACAGAATTCGGTTCCATTTGTTACAAACGCTCCAACAAATATGAATGAAATAATTGCCTTTATAATAATCTTGAAGTATTGTCAAGAAGCAGTATATACGGTACAAATTTTCCATTTCATTTCATATTTAACAAATATATAGCGCCTGGAATATTTTCGTATACTCTGCAAAAAGTAATCCCCCTGCTTACGAAACGATCGTCATTCGACATGTTACGTTAGGGATCTGGTCGTTTGTCCAACACACTCTTACCCGAAGCACGCTTTCCCGACTACTATATCTCGGTTGACGTTATCCTGACAGGTAATTTTCCCGAAAGGTGCGTTTTGCGAAATGAAGCATATTAATATTGTAGAACAGTTAATCTTGTTAGTTATCTTATTATACATGCTTATTATTGTACATTAAGTTACTCATTAATACGTGGTACACGTACATCATTTGACATCCGTTGATCTAAGATTACTCTAGCAGCAACATGGGTGAGCGTGGAAGTAGGTGGCATTTTCAAAATATGCGATATTGACCTATATTTGCGATGAATAAATAGTTTACGACGTCACTCAGATTCATAACGTCAATCTCGATGTTTTCAGTGAAAAATTTCATCATCAAACGCCATAAGAAAGTGTGGGGTGATAAAAAAATTGCGACAAAGGCCAAGATTGGTGTCAAATCCGGTGTTTAATTATGACATTCCAGCAAGGTTAAGATAAAGTTCAGCCCGCTTTGATGAGTAACTTAATTTACAATAAAAAGCGTATATAATAATATAACTAACATAATAAATGTTCTACAATATTAATAGTATGCTTTATTTCTTAAAAACGCAACATTCGAGATAATGAGCTGTCGGGCAATCGTCAATCAGGATATTTTTGTCGGGGAAAAAATGCATTGGGCAAGTGTGTGTCGGGATTTTGAACTATATGATCATTTACGTGCTTCATATTTTGTCTAAAATTTTCGAAACGATAATTCATATAAGATTACTTGATAAAGTGCGCGAATATAATATTTTCAATTTGTTACGAAATGGTTTCCTTAAATTAAATTTACAAATAGTGCAACGTACGAACCTAATCAAATTATTCAGTTTTCTTTGGATCATGAGTTAAAAGTTTCTGGAATAATGCTGGTCTCTTCAGGACATCCGACACGCCAGATCAAAAATCATTAGTGAAAAAGTCATATTATTTTGACATACGAGGATATTATTTACCAATAATAAAGATAGCCAAATATAGACAAAATAAGCGATAGTGTATTATGTGGTATTTATATTATCACTTATTTTGTCTGTATTTGGCTCTTTCTCTTTTAAAAAAATTATTTATTTCTAACAATCTGTCATAAAAAGAGACATTTAGTTATTGTTTTGACATTAAGATTAAAAATCAGGGTGAAAAACTTTCCACTGAAAAATGAAAACTAGAAGAGTTGTAGAGTATTATTTTTTTATATAAAAAATCAAGAGGCTTAAATCTTTTGAGCCTAGGGTCTTCGTCATCAGAGTTTAACAGAAATTTTACAATTTTGTTTGGATGAACACTTTGTCTTGGTAACGCACACTGCAGTTTCGTGTCTCTTCGTCTCAAGTCTTGACGAATTACTTCATTCGGTACAAACCATGGGGCGTTTACCAAAGATCGCAGTACTTTTGATTGGAACCTCTTTATAATGTCTATGTTGGATCTGCTAGCTGTGCCCCAAAGCCTTATCCCATATGACCAGATTGGCCGGATAGTTGTTTTATAAAGTAATATTTTACTTTCCAGTGAAAGGTGAGACTTCCGCCCCATCAACCAATACATGTTCAGGAATTTCAAGCCCAATTGTTTTCGTTTTGATATTATGTGCTTCCTCCATGTAAGGTGCCTATTTAGGTGCATTCCAAGAAACTTAACTGTTTCTTCCTGAGTTATTGGTTTGTCATTTAGGACTACAGTACGGCAAGTACCTCCTCTAGTTGTGAATGTTACATTGGTTGATTTAGATTCATTTATATGAATGCACCACTTTTTAACCGCTGTGCTAGATTATTTAAATGAGCCTGCAAATTTTCAGATGCTATGTTTGGGTCTGTATGGGTTGATAGTACCGCTGTATCATCAGCGAATGTAGCAACTGTAGTACTTGATGAGACTGGCAGAACTGCAGTAAATATGAGACACAACAGCGGCCCCAACACACTTCCTTGGGGGATGCCGGATCTGATAGGAAATGGCGATGTGTTTGCGCCTCCATATAAAAAAAAAAGTGTCTGTCTTTAAGATATGACTTAAGTATTTCTAAATAATGAAAAACTTTGGATAGCATTGGTAATAGGTTGATTGGTCTGTACGGTGACAACGAGCCTTTAGGTTTTCCAGGCTTATGAAATTATTAATTTTCAATCAGACGTAAATTTTTTCATTTTTTCATTTCAGAATTATTTTCTACTCCTAGAAAAATTGAATACATAAGATAATGGTCGAATTTAAAGATTTTAATATTATTTTATCTGATTGGGAATTTATTACATGCAAAATTTATCAAGGATCAATCTGTAGATTACTGGTCTTCCAGGGCATGTACAGCCTCTAAAAATTATTTACGCGAATTACACAAATATAGCAAGACAGTTTAGTTCTCAGCTGATGCTAGAAGCAGTCCTATAGACAAATTTTCATCTGGTGCGCCTTTACTGGGTCTTCTGATAGATCACAAATTAAAGTGGATTCACCATACAGATCTTCTAACATCTTATTAATGCTACATCTAATGCAATATGTTGATGTATATATAACGAAAATGGTTTACTGTAAGTATTTTCAATTCCATTTTCTGTCATTGCATCGCAAATAGGGGCAATTTCCTCTGGCAGCACTAAAATATTCTAGTTGCAAAATCATTCCGTTACAATGCTCTCTAAAGAAGATTATAGATATAGTTGTAAATATTTCTTTAAAAGCTTATAAATACTAACGCCTCCTGTATGTATGCATAAAAAATTAAAGTTGTAAAACGGAACATAAACCTATTTCAACGAATTGCGGATTTCAGGAATATGTGAATAAAAATCGCTCAACTCGAAGAGCGGACAAGCATCGCTTTGCTCTCTACCAGAGAAGTATTCATCATACATAGATATTTTTATATAATACGCTTCCCACAGAGGTAAAACGTAATAAAAACTTGATTTTTGTGAATCAATGCAAGAATATTGTATTAAAAGCCGTAGATTCTTGACCGCTGTGTAATATTTGAAATGCTTTATACTGCAAACTTATACAATGTGTTCCTTTGTAAATAATTTATTTCCTAACTTGCTGACTTTTTTAAAAAAAAATCTGCCTTTTTCTTTATTTCTTTCAAGTACGGCGTTTATGCGCACTTCCTAAGATGCGTCATTTTACTTAGTGCGGCTTTTAGAGACTTTAAGCAATTATTTAATAGTATTAATAACTTACATATTCCGTAAATAATATATTGTACTTTTAGAAATATTAAGTCAATGTTTCGTGTTCCAAACCATGTTATTGAAGTGCGTATTTCATAACACTATTAACGAATAGAAAAATTAAATTGCAATTATGAAAGGACAGGTAAATTTGGGTGTTCCGATTTTTATTTATGTAATTGTAAACTTCTAAATGTTATTAACTGTAGTTTATAATTATTATATGTTATATAATAACGTATCCTATTTCCTCAACAAAAGACTAATGGAATGAATAATAAATTATTAATTATACTGCCCCATTTTTACGTCAGTCTCAAGAAATAAAATGTTAGAATTCATCAAACTATTTATTTTGCCGCAGAATTACATCACGAAATTAAATTTCCGAAGCAATTTTTATAAAAATCGTAAAATGGAAGCATAAAATTTAACAACATATAATCTAATCTCAAATTCTTAAGATATTTTCACTTCAATCTAACATAGTACTTAACATACCTCAAGGTCAATTTTATTTGATCCAATCAGTTTTCGGACAAATATTAAAAAATATTATAATCGACATCTCAAGAATGTATCAAAATAAACTCCGGATTTCTTGAAGAGATATTACTTTTTTTACATCATCCAAAATATACTTGTAACATAGTAAATTTGTCATTATAACATAAAATTTATATAAAATTTAGATACACATTAAAATTAATTTCCAAGTCAATCTATTATTCGTCTCGATCATTAAATAATTGACGAACATGTCAACAATCGTATTTCTTTGATGTTTCGATAGGTATTAAAATTTGAATGAGAGCATGTAATTGAGAAATTTCATCATCTAAAAAATATGACTATAAAAATCAGCCTTAATAAATTACAATAAATGTGTTGAAATAAGAAAATGAATTAGAAATCCTATTACATTTTGAAGCTCATAACATTTCATGCGGTTCAAAATTAAACAACGACATACTGGATCGAAATTATGTATAAGATTTATTTCAATTCTGGAAAGCGTTGAAAACAAGACGGGGCTGGAATTCAGAATTAGGATAAATGATCCCATATCTTTTTAGGTTAGTGTTTCCTGTTTTCCCGATTGGCAAGAAACAATGCATGTAATGTCCCAAACTGTCATAATCATTACAAAAAGTTATTTATTGTCTAAATGCTTTCAGTACTGGTTCTATACAATATGTCAACTGAAAGGAGCGAAATAATTCAATTTTAATTGGTGAAATTTATATAGAAATTTCATAATTTCGCATGGGAGGAGAAGTTAAATGCTGTCAGGGGTGTAGAAGTTCTCAAACTGGACACACGTTATTGTATTTTCGGTACAGCTGCATTGCAAGTATAACCCACGACGCCTTGTCAGGTTAAAAAGAGAAGCCACATGGATCTGCACTGAGACAAGATTCCATGAGAACGGAAATGAGTGGCAGTGTTCTGACCTGACATGATATGAAAAATTTCTCAGGGGGATTACAGAGAGGACTGTACCAATCTCCTCGCCTCATCATTGTAGATGAATTAATATACCTCAGTGGACGGTGTCTCTCATACACCAGCAGAACCTCTAAATTTCGATTCTGTAAATCAGTGTGTCCTATACACGAGTGTCGTACTAATAATTTTTCCTTGCTGCATTCTAAACCGCCATACATCGTACGAAGATCACAATAAATTGCTCATTATTTCATCGAACTACCAAACTACCAAATCCTTACATAACCCCCCTAGTTGTCCTTCATGAAGGCTTCCCGGTTTTACTCGACTGGCAAGAAACATAATGTATTCAAGCTCCCAAACTGACAAAACCACATCAGTAAAAAAACAACAGATATTTATTTTCTCGGTGCTTTGATTGAATTTTAGAGCTTACTGTTTTCTAAGTAATCCTCATGATATATTTATACGTAAGGACAGGTTTATTCTTGTAGCTCTGTTCAGAGTATTTCAAATTACATTCGAGTGCTGCTATTATATACTATGTGTCAACTGAAAGGAGCGAACGAATAGCATTTTAAATGGTGAAAGTTATAGAACAATTTCATATTTATTAATCATTAAGAACAAAGAACGCAGCGCCCTTATTGACTTTTATAAGTTTTGAAAGAATATCATTAAGTGACAATTTTTTTGGACTTATTTTACAATTATGAGATAAGATTAAATCGAGATAGGCTCTACAATAGTCTAAATAAAAATTATTTGTACCGGAACAATATTTTTACGAGGAACTAATCAGACAATTGTAGATAACATGATTAATTAAAAGACCTGTACTGATATTTACCTCACTTATTTATAATTTATGTAGGTGCTTATGACAGTTATACGTATTTAATTAAGAAAGCCTTATCAATGGTACAAGAACAATAAATTTTAAAGCAGTCTTGTAATTTGACACAGACACTTTATAAAATCGATGTTATTGCAAACAATTTGTAGTGAGATGTAAGTCATAAACCAATCCAACAAAGAAAATTAAATAAACGTGATAAAATTGTCTGTATGAAAAAGTGATATTACGAATTCCACGTTAATATATTAATTTAGTCGACGTAATTCTATATATAATAAGTCCGTAAAATGTTATGAACACCCGCAATTTATAGCTAACAAATAATGGTGGTGTTTATAAAATAGCCACTTTCTAAAATTATTACCAATTCAATTTTCATTCCATGTGCCCGTATTTTATTTTGCCATTAGCAAAGCATGTTGTTATAATCGTGAACCTTCTTGGTCGTTTTGATGAAAGGTTTTGTTGGGAATGACAATACTGTTTATAAGTTCTTTATTAGCCTTCAAAACCCGGCACACAATAAAATATTCACTGCCCTTGCGAGGCAGTTTTTCTTGTTTACTTGTATGCTTTCCAATCTTTTATCTTCCAGCAACTGGCCACGAATGGGCATGGACGTGTTCCTGCAAGCCCAACAGTCCGTCACAGTTTAAACATAAAAACGTGCTTGGGCTGTTCTAAATACGAGGGAGGTTTCAAATGTATGTCTAATACGTATGAAAAATATTACTGCTGGGTACAGAGAATATTTTCAGGTAGAACAGTCTCTTATAGAAAAAGTTTACAGTTCAAACAATTAGTTCTACTAAAGAAATTCGTAATGAATTTTAAGGATTTTCATTGTGAGATCAACATTTTTGTATTTGAATTTTAATAACTCGTCACTGGGACAATAATGTTAAGGTGCTTCAAAGCTGAGGAAAATAATAATAATAAAATTATAATACTTTTCCTGCCTATACCTAATTTAATTATTTATCAATATTTGTTTTCTTATACATCTGTTACACGTTAAAAATATTGTTACATTACAAATCGTTTTTATTTAGACGACCATAGATTCATCTAATTTTTAACACCAAACGGAACTTATCCCATAAATGTAGAAATATGGGCAGGTAATGTGTTCAGTATTGCTGACTCAACTACTTCCTTTCTTTATACTTTTCCATAAAAATATTATTAATAATGGATTAACGATAATAAATTAGTAGACTATTGAACAAAATTTTATTTAATTTCAGCAAATTGACACGTCTTGGGATACAAATAACACATTTTCATTCTAAATTTTTAATTGAGCGCTCACTTGTAATGGGTGGAAGCGATTGTTTAATTAATTTATATTTTTGGCTGAATATTCGGATTTATTTTGACGTCGCATCGCGGACAGGTGTTCATTACGGATATATTTATGAAAATGTGTGTCCGAACTTCTTAATAACTGGTCGGCGATAATCGTCTGAAGTAAGCGATAATGATTTCGAAGAGGGACGTGTACAGGCAAAGTAATTATAAAGTTTTTATTCAGTAGTTGAAAGTGGTTTCTGATTGTTCGAAGCTGAGAGAAGCGACTGTACGACGGAAAATCAGCAGTTCTGGTCGTATTTTCATCATAAAGAAAATCGGAAAACTAACTGACTCGTGTTGATATAAATATAATTAATGTAACATGGCCATAAGTTATAATTTATTAATTAAAATTTACAAAACGTTTTCTCCCTGCGATCAGGGACCTCTTAAGTTGTATATAAAAATGCATATAATGCAAAACAAATAAAAAAAGTATAATATGGCTACTTACATAATTAACAAAATATTACTTGAATATTGCCATTTTACATTAATTATATTTATCAGTTCATACTCCCAGAGTTACGACGTTAATAATGAAGGCATTTTGTTTCCACTGTTCATATACAGCACAAATCCCATAAAGAAATCATGTCTCTTCCTATATTTTTTGTGTTTACTAAATCTGTAAAATATCTAAATTGGCGTCTAATAAAATTGTTTTTTGTAATATCTTAAAAATTAAATATTTTAAAAAATTATTTTTAATATATAAATTTTTATTCTAAAATAACTTGAATTATTTTTACTTCCCCCACCAAAATAAAGAAAATTACGAAAATTGAGTACAACTTGTTACGCAATATATGTAGGCATTACAAATTGGTTCTTAACTGTTAGCATGTAGTCAACCAAGAGAAAACATTACACATATGTAATGTATATATATATATACATATATATTGTAATAATTAAAAATGTCTTTAATTAAAAGAAATTCTTAAACAAAAAAAATTAATTAAAATTTGAATGATAGTTAGCCACACGTTGAAGACGCAATTTTTGTAATAATTAAAAAAGTAATAGAATTAAATTAGCCCCACGTTGTGGAAGCCAATTTATTTAATGATTAAAAAGGTGGTCTTAATTAATAGGAATAATTAACAAAATTATTATTATTTAAAAATTTATTGTTGATAATTACCCATTATAAGCCCTGCTTTGCACGTCGAATTCCATCACTTTAACAAACAAATATTTCAAATTTTATTTTATTAATACAGCTTTATATTTTTTCAATCAATGACGCCGAATTTCTCTTTATCTCAGGGTCACCACTGGGCTTGATAGGAAGAACAAATACAATGAACTAAAACAATAACAATCCAAACTCATTGAAGTTAACGGAATACAATATTAAATACAAAATTAAAAGAAAACGAATGAAAAGAAAAACGCGAACTAAATCTGACTATACCCTTTAATTATCGTTTACAGCCATTAATAATTGTTTTGTACTCACGACAGTGCTACTGGTACCAGTTCGGACTCTTGTATCTTGAAGTCAACACCCAATAAACAGGCAATTATACACTGATTCTACACTTTAGATTTTGAACACACGCGTTCGTTATTCTCGATCTCTGCTATCCTGGGACCTGGATTAGCCCCCTCCGCCAGTTGCCGGAAGTAGGTCTCCTCAAAGTCTCTCTATGCGAAAATTAGTTCAGTTTGTGAAGCAAAACTTCTGCTTCCAAACTGCGATTTAAGAGTCTCTCCGTCAAAACTGTTTACTTGCGTTTTATGTAAACTATTATATCTCGCCGTTGGACTTCTGAGACAGCCCTATCGATAATTCTAGATCCGCAGACTTTTACAGTTTTTATTTCTCTATGTGGACCGAACTGCCAAGTCCCAGTTCTCGACGCATACTCGACGTAGACTCGACGCACACTGAGTTCTCTAAGCGCGCGGTCTCCAGTCTCCGTTGTTAACAAAGAAAGTCCCGCTGCGATTGTCGCCTTTCAGCACCCGTACTGCCAACAATTAAATTATATTAAAAACAATAAATATCCTGTTTGATATTACATAATGCCCCAAATTTAGTCTTTTCTTTTCGATTAACTCAATTTCTTACAAATATTTTCCCCATGTCGTCAGATTTAGTTAAGGAAACTTAAATCTAATTACCGTTAATTAAAGGTTTACAAAACTGCCGTTAAGTATTGGTGCAACGTATTATTTACCTTAAAGCAAACTTATTTAGATTTTAAAATAATAAAATTTCTTACGATTTAATTAATTGTGCATTCGATTCTATTCATTTTTTTGTTTAAAAATTTAGTTCATTTACAACTTTTTAATTATTACAATATATATACATTATAACATCTTGGCTATGCAACATTAACCCAAAACATCTATACTGAGGTGTGTTTTAAAGATACCCAAATGAAAAATGGAAAGTTGGAAGCAAAAATTACTTCTTATGGTAATGGCATATGCAACAGAAAAAGCTAGCAGATTCATAAACAGATACAGAATTGTTCCAAGGTGTATAAACTTTTCGGCACAAATGGCGCATCAAGCATCTTGATCGCGGTGCAACCGCCATTTTCCTGACACAAACGGAATACAAGACTCGCATAATGTTTAATACTGCGAGCGTAACTCGGCTTTGTATTTGAATATGCGGCCACACAATTTCCCATAATGTATTTGTTGTGCCATGAAAATGCTGCAGCCATAGGTTCAATGCTCTTTAAAATGAGATTTGTCGATTGTTACAACTGCTAACAGTGGGGGTATTTATACAATTATCCTACGTTTTTGAGTCACCAAATATTTAAAGAGTAGTGCGCTATTTGAAAGATCGGATGAACCAAATTTAATTAAATCTGTAACGGAGATTTAATTATTTAAATTGAAAATTTTCCAAATATAACCCTTACTACCATAAATTTTTGTCCTCAAAATTTCGAAATAAAATTGAGATTGACCTCAGATGGTTATTCTGAAAGTTAAGAAATATGTTAAAACGAGATTTGCGTTCAAATGCCAAAAGACTGTTGATGGTTCTAAATTTCAAAATTTAAGCAATTTTCAAGCATAATGGGAAAATAATAACCAGATTAGGAAGCTATAAACGTATTACGTTTAAAATATTTTGGTGTTCCATATATACCTGCAGCCCTTATGGAAAGTGTCATCGTTTATTAGATTTGAGTAGGATCTTCAAATTTCCTTGTCCACTGTTCTTTTCGATTCTCTATATTACAGTGCAATTTTCGTATTGTGTTTTCACTAGCATAGTATTATTAAGTATTAATTAATTTTAATAAACAAAATATTTTTTTTTAAAAAAAAACAGTTATCCTCTCAAAAACACTTCCTCGTACTCTCACAATTACCGTAGTCATATTTTTAACTCTGACTTATTTAAAATAATATGACAAATTTAACTCGATTACATTCCTCACTTAATTTTAAAATTAATATTATTATTTATGTTTCTAATACTTTTAAAATGCTAGTAAGTAAACCAAAATTCTGCAAATATTGTATAAAATTATGATTGGAATCATCATTTCTATATAAAATCATCCGATAAGTTAAAAATGAGCATGAATTTCCAAATATTGCGTCATGCATGTTCTGTAAATATTAAAATTATGGTTCATGCTATAATATTTAAAATTTAGTACGCTACTTTCTCAATTGAAGTATTTTCATAATAATATTAATATTTTTTATTATTTCCAAGTGGTGTACATAACGTGCTGGGATTCCTCTGTGACACTTCTGTGTAATGTATTTCACGGAGAAGCGATCAATCTTCCCACACTTCCAAGTCTACTGTCTGAATATCAATGAGCGACAACTTAACTTTTACCATTAGTTCTGAAACTTGGCGCTAAAATAATTTTCTGGACCTACGGTCGGTCGCGTTTGTGAGTTTTCATCTGCATTCTCGTCACGCATTCGAGATATGCGATCCGAAACCGGAAAAATATAGGAATTATAAACCGTGGTATTTCTTGATAATAAAAATGTTTCTGAAATCCTAATACAAACAAAGTAGTTATCTGAAAATCGCTACTTTAAGGTCAACATAATTTTAACTTTGGAATCAAACAAAACACCAAAACAGAGTATATGTATTAATACGTCAGAAAAATAAAATTTGACGTGATTTATGATTATGCGAGTAAGGTACGCTTCTCTGTCTGGATAACACCTTACGCTGTGTGATAACTGGCAGTGGACGTAACAGAAGAATAGAATTGTATTTCTGACTAACACATTTTGATGACAAAAATATCTGATTCACTGAACAGGCTTTTTGCTGTAGTTGTTGTGATGATGAAACGTGTTTCTGATTGACAATATATTGTAGCAATAGTTAATTAGGCCAGTAATTGTTTGGACATAAAATTTGAATTGTTTGATAAATCCTTTATAGCGGTCTGTTCGAACAAAGCAACAATGGAGAAGCGAGCTCGGCTGCTTTGTCGAAAAGTCGAAATGGCGTTTGCGCGCACGAAAGTCTGGGGCAGTTTACGTCTACAGCCAGCCAGGAAAGGAGGTAAATTTTTCACCGAGATACCTTGCAGTCTATTTCAAATCAATAAAAATAACAGTATAAGTCTACAAAGAATCTGCAAATCATCAGTTCCAGTAATAAGGCAAATTCGAACAATTTTACACTGAGGGGCAGACTACATCCGATTGCTGACCAAGGAGAGGTTCACCTAAGGCTCCGGAAATTTGTCTGTGTTCTATTCGCCGGTGAGCGTGTAAATTCTGTGAGAACTAGAATCTGTGTAAATAACGATTTGCATTTATCGTGTTGAGTAGGGGAAACAAAGAATGCTGGTACCAGACGGACAATGTGTGAGTAACCAAATTTTAATCATAATACCTGTGAACATTAGGTGACTAAAGGGTAAAGTCAGATTTCGTTCCCTTTTAATTGTCAATCAAAGTTAATTTCTTTACTTTTAATTTCTTTCATACTATCGGCATATTGTTTAGGTAAATTGTAAACTGTTTTGTTAATAAGATTTTAAATCATTTTTTTGTGTTCAGTATCAAACCCAGTAAAGGCCCTGAGAGAACCGATCTCAAATTTTGTTTGTAATTATCTTTTATTCTTTGAAAGCCACAAAACAAAATAAATATTTTTGTTTGTTAATTGTTCATAAGCTTTTCATTTATATTAACCCATCATATTTAATTATTACATTAAATAGCTACCACAACGTGAACAATTAAATTAATTGTTTGTTTATTACAATATATTCAATTATATTTTTAAAATGTTATCATTTATAAAATTATCCAAAAAAGTAAAAGCGAATCTAAATTTGACCTCCTGTGGTGTAGGGGTCAGCGTAACTGCCTCGCATCACAGAGTTCCCAGGTTCGAATCCCGCCGAGGGCATGGATGTTTGTGTACGTGAGAGATAATCTCGTCAAATCATGCCCCCGACAAGATAATCTGAGTTTCTATAATGAGTCGCTAATAACATGAGATGTTGAAGCGACTGAAAATAAGCCAATATAAAAAACAGAATCTAAATTTAAAAATATAATTCGAGTGACATAATAATTACGTAATAATTTTTACTTTTTATTGATTCTGACCAAGTGAATTTAGTTCACCTTTACGTTTTACGCATTAGGGGATCAGAAACGAATGTCAATTACATCCCTTTCTGCCTAACTGTTGGTCACAAGAATACGGTCGAACTGATTTCAATAAAACTTTATTTGGTCGCTGAGAAGATTATTAGCAATATTAAACTCCCACCTGGCAAAAACGAAATGACGTAGGCTCCAAAACATGATTTTAACTGATAGGGCAGGAATTAGGTGCCCTAAAATCGACTGACCGGGGATTTCTATCCACGAATTGAAAAATTTAAGGCCAAAACTTTAGACTTGGCAAATGTTTTTATTTTTAAACTATATTTATTTGAAAGTAAATTTTTTTTGAAAATATAGGCGGGTTTAGTCTTATAGATTTTATACAATATTAAATGTAAAAACCCACGATAAGTCATTGCATTAATTCTGAAGATCCGACAATAAATGGTGTCCTATTGGATTCTTGGAGCAATCATATCAAAACATTTACTTATTAATCTATACCTAGAGTAAATTATAATTTGTGTCCTTAAATAATAATATAAAAATTGAAAAACAAGATGACAAAAATGCAGCTTAAAATGAAGAATAATAAATTTAACTGGATTTTTACATTTTTGTAATAATTTTTAGGTTTCTGAAGCTAAATAATCGTTTATCTGTGTGAACAGCTTCAGATAATCCGGCTTGTGGCCTCTCTTTGCAAATCAATGGTAGTTATCTGCTAGCCCCAAGATAGTCATTTTATCTGTGAAATGCCAGGAGCAACGCGATTGTTATCTGGCATGAAACGATATTGGAGACAAAACCGCCACCAGAATTCCACTCGAACTTCATTTTGATAAACACCTGCAAAAGTCAATGTAAAATCTGACGACCGAAAGTTTGTAATAATATTAAGCAAAATCGCTTTATAAAAGTTCATTACTTTAATTAAACAGAATATTACAGTATTGCATTTATATTATTTTTTATTATATAAAATCTATTTACGGGTTATATAACGTTGAAACATCATTAACATTTGTTGAAAACTGAATTTAATGCTAATAGTGAGTTGAAGAGGTTTAAAGATCATATTTTTTAAACATTCATGATACACAAGAATGATAGATTATATAGATGCGTGTTAAAAACAATGCTTGACAAATCTTGAAAGATCTACCTTTTTAAATATACTAGCTATCTTCTTGATATGTGTTACAGTGTCATTAGTTCATATGCTCGATAAAGATCTTTAAGTTTAACAAAACTCCTTGGGATTCCACCCGCGCCATGACCGTTTCGACGGATTGGATCCAAGAAGCTTTTCCTAAAAATTTTACTCATCGGGAAAACATTTGAACTATAAATTTTAAGCCCTTTTCGAACAAAAATTTCAGAAAGGTGTAAATTAAATCTTAGAACTAACATTCTAAGAATGTAAAGAAAATAATTTATAAAACTTCAAGTAGTACGTGATGAAGAAGAAGGTGTAGACACGCTATGTATAGGGTAATCCACATAGTGGTAACTCCCCTCTTATAGCATAGGAAAGGTAGGCCAAGATAGCCAAGGGTTAACTAAGGTCCCCGGGCTATGGTTTAAGGATCCTACCCGGCATTCGCCTAAAAATAATGCAGGGAAAACCCTAGAAAACCTGCATAAGGTAGGTCGGGCATTGGGTACTTGTCCCACCCCCTTCCGATAGCGGGAGAAGAATTTTCTGTGGGGACGCAGCATTCCCTTCACCGTACCTCGACCAGTTTAGGAGGCAGCTGGCCGACTGTTCCAATAGGAATAGCGGACAACTATGAGAATATTATTACTAACTACTAGAATAACATAAATCTAAAAGTGAAAGAAATACGTAATGACATTTTAAACTAGGAAAATATTGTTATTAGAAATATTCCGATCTTCGTACTGACATGCCAGATGATTTTACCTAGAAGAAGAACAAGTGTGTGTAGACAGGTTATATATGGTCATAGGAAAGGGAATAAAGGGGGGGATGCGGAAAGTTAGAGGAAGGTAGCGAAGGGTTAACTGGGTCCCCGGATTGTAGTGTAAGGTTCCTAGCAGTCAATTTGCCTAAAAGTGATGGAGGGAAAACCCTAGAAAAACCTGCATCAGGTAGGTCAGGCATTTGGTACTTGCCCCACTCCCTTCCGATAGCGGGAGAGGAGCTGGATGTGGAGACGCAGCCTTCCCTACTCCATGCCTCGGCCGGTTTGGGAACCTGCTTGCGGAATGTTCCAATAGGAATCGCGGACAGCTCTTACCAGATGCCCAACGTTCGCGACCATGGAACATAACCTCACAAAACTGACCGAGGTGCCTCGGCTTATGGGAACTTTAGTTCAAAAGCAAAGACAGAAGAAGACATCCATATCTCAAGGAAGGCTTACCTGCATGAGCTGAGAACGGCTTCTTGGATGATTAACGTATTTTTTTAATCGTAAGGAAAAGAAAAAATAGTCAACTTTAAAATTTTCTTGAAGAACATTCTTAAATGCAGTACTTTATTCAAAATGTTAAATATATATTTCTGAGAGAATTCTGGGAATAAAACAAGTATTAAAAGTTTTCCGTTTTCAAAAAGTACATAAACCATTTGACATACAGAGCTGCATGAAGGCACTAAGAACAACAAAAAAAACCTTGCCAACTAAGATACAATTCTGAACAGGGAATCTCAATTTTTTTTATTTCGACTCCCTGGGCCATTTTTTTTCAGTAGGCCCATAATTTTGTCATTCAACGCATAAATAGTGTCGTGTATGAAGTTGCAGCTGTACACAATAAATATTTTATTAAATAATTATTCTTACATATTTAATTACAATAACATTTAATTTTAAAATTCAATCCTCAGGTTGAGATTGGTTCTTTCTCATAATACTTTGCGCATTAGGTGCAAAAATAGTTAACAATAATCATAAATCACTGCGTTCTGTAATATTTAAGGAAAGCAAAAAATGGTGGTTAGGTGATATTTGTTAATTAGACTCATTTTCTAAGATATTTAAAAATATCGTATTTTGGTTTTATCTTTGAAATAATTCTTAAATTTTTACAATTCTTCTTATGACGAAAAATAGCTCTCAAATGGACATCTTAACTTTCCAAAGCTTTATACTTTTATCTTTTTTTAATTAGAATTAAATGTAGATTTAAATGTCATCAACATTAATCACATTTTTTTCACCAACCATAAATTTAATAAAATATTAAAGACATCGGAAATTGTTTCTATTTAAAGTGGAAATAAATTAATTTATAAAGCGAAAGCCGAGCAAAAAGTTTTCGAATTTGATTAAGGTTCAAGTTTTTTCCTTGACATTTATTTTGTCTTATTATTAAACAAAGAAAATATGTCTGCTATTTATTATCTAAGAATTACACTCCAGTAATTCTTTCCACTTGGTAGTCGAGGGCTCTCTGATCTGAACAACCCACGTACCAAGTGGACGTCACGTGTTCGATTCCCGCTACGGTCGAGATTTTTCCATCCTGACCTTTAATTCATTTTCATGACCTGTCATGGCAGCTTCGTTTTGTAATCATCTATTGTGCTCTTCAATTACATTCCTTAAAAGTATAATAATTTTTAAAACTTAATTTTTTTTATTCAGCCCCAATACTGCACTTTAGTACTACAGACACTTTTTAAACTTCCTTCGACTCCCGGGGGTCACCTAAAACACGTTGGAATCCCTGCTGTAGACACAGATTAAATACAACTGCCGAATCACTAATGCAGACGGTATAACAGTTCTCTGTTGACAAGTAGCGTTTTATGATTTTTGGACTTAAAATCCGTGGCAGGAAAATTTGTTCTAAATTTTTTGAATTTCGTTTAAAATCAGTAACTGATAAATTAAGCCAGTGACGACCCTTAATGAAACAAAGATGATTTTGAATCCAAAAAATTTCGTAGAATTTAATCTGTCAATGGTTCTCTTATTGAATAAAGTCTTCCACGCCTTCTAACCGAGTAAACATTTGTATTCGCGACATTTCTATCGTTTCTCTAGTAATTACTGTATTTTTCGATTTCACGTATCATTAATCCTTTTCAGCATTTAATGTGGTCAATGCCGAGTACAGCTTGAAATTTCTGCACCATTTTCGAAAATTAACTTAAATGAAAAACCCACATATGTGGAAAAAACTGTGATTACACATCCTGAATATTTGGTCAAAATCAGTTCATAATTTTTCGGCCCCTGTGTTTAAATAAATAAAACAAAATCTTTCAAAAAACATAAATACGTGTCAAAAATCAAATTTCTGAAGGATTTTTTGAAGTTTTCAAAAAAGGTTTGTAAAAACAATATTACAACTTCTTCGAAGTCATAGTGATAAAAAGTCAATATTAATTAATTTTAGCTAAAATGGCATCTATTTTAGAATTCAAGTGTTATAATAATTAAAATTGCAAATGAACACAGAAACTCTTAACTAAAAGACGTATGATTATATGGCAAAATTATTGTCTTACTTGATTAGTTTCAATAAATATGTCTGTGGAGGCAAGGATCTTGGTGCAAAAGAAATTCTCGCTCTGCTATGTCATACTAACGTAACAGTTGGTGACGAAAAGAGACTTGGTGAACAACACAATATAAATGCAACGCTCTGTAGCTACATAATTCAATAACATACCTCATTTTTTAGTCTATAACACGTGAGTAATAATTTCAAATGCTTTTAAAAATACAAAAGTTCTCTATGGAGAATACTTTTCCTATTACCGATAATGGTTTCCGTTGCCTTCCTTACGATAGTGAGACTATTGCAGTACTTTGCGGTGCGAAGGAGTCAGCGGGAGCTCTGAAATGGGTTTGGTGATAAAGCTAAAAATGAACTAGACACAAACATCCTCGCCGAGATTCGTATCCGGGCCTTGTGTAATGCGAGACGACTACACTACATGAGCTCAGGATATACATGTAAATTGTCATTTTGTATAATTATTAAAATTGTAATAGTGAATAATTAATTAATTATTGTTGGGCGTCAGTTAGAAAAGACGGTTTATAACGATAATTTGATTGGCTTAACTTTTATGTACCGACAGAAAGAGACTTTTTTATTGGCTGATTGTTTAGTGTAGCAGTAGAAGGCAGTGAAATTGGACTCACATGTTGGAAGCAAGTTCTGTGTCGGACGACTTCCAAATATTGTGCTGTGTGACAGCACATCTCGCGGAGCTCAGAACTGTTTGGCTGAACAGATGAATTTGAGCGTGGAATTAAATAGGGCATGACAAGGTTGAGGAAGACGGATGTGTACAGCGAAGCAGCAGAATTTTAGTCTGGAACTGGAGTCGTCGACTAGAGATAAAATAGATTAGATCTAATAAAATAAGTTTTCCCGAAGCCACCAATCAGGTTGGGGAAGACGCACGAGCTACGAGCAACGAAACTCTTGCAGGCGATGCGCTTGCATGTATTCCCAACACACCGGTTAGTATTGTTGACGGAATTGCGCCCAACCGTGATGCAGACTGTGATGGGAGGGGACGGACCAATCGCTATTTCTTACGGACCAGACCTGAAAACTACTGATTGATTTGACGGAGTATATAACACACACTTCCCGAATCTCCCGCCACGGATCTCCAGCGTCGTAGTCTGGGACCTGGCAGGGATGAGCAACCTGAGGGAGCAGATCCTTGAAAATTCCGTAAGGTTTTATGAGAGGGCGCATGAGTCTAGCAATGAGCTGGTCTCATCGCTAGGCTGCTACGACCCAGAAAGAAAGATAAACAGGAACCGACCTTTGTCGATCTTCCTGTAAGTATCGCCTTTTTTATTATTATAATATTAATATATTAGGTATTCTACGAGCTCCTTTACAGCTTGTAAGTTAATGTGATATATTATTCATATTCGCATTCTTACGAATCTTATTTACATATATATATATATATATATATATATATATATATATATATATATATATATATATATTGTAATAATCAAATGGAAGGCTTTTTATTAAATGAAATGTTTAAACAATTAACAAACAAAATATTTATTTTTATTTTGTGGCAATAAAAGATAATTACAAACAAAATTTGAGATCTGTCCTCTCAGGGCCTCTACTGGGTTTGATAATGAACACACAAAAAATGATTTAAAATCTTATTAACAAAACACTTCACAATTTACCTAAACAATATGTCGATAGATTGAAAGAAATTAAAAAGTAAAGAAATTAACTCTGATTGACAATTAAAAGAGAACGAAATCTGACTTTATCCTTTAATTTGCGTTTACAATATTATTCAAAATTATGTTACTTACGGACCGTCAATTTTACCTCGTTCGGACACTTTTACACTCTTTAATTATTTAATATCAGCTCTTGGTTTCCACTGATTTTACACTTCACTTTAAAATTTGGCATGATTGGCTGTATTCCGTTGATGGCTCCGCTCCACAATAATTTACCAATGTTATTCCGCAACAATTCCTCCACGAAGATTGTACAAAGTTCTATTTTGACGAAACTGGTATTACTTTACAATATTCACGTTGCAAAATCTTGGTGAATGTTTTACTCTGCTCAATTTGATAAAGACCGTTCTCTGCAACGTTTCCACCGTTGGTAGCTTCTATTCTCCAATGATTCACCAACTTTATTATACTATCCTCGACGATGTCTGACCTCTGTACAATCCAGACCACAACGACCAACTAACTATGCTTAAGCGCACGTAAACGCCATTCCGCGCTCTCAATAATAGAAACAGATCTCACCACTCATTGTAGCTCGGATCGCTCTCGCTATAATACAAACTTTTCGCTAAACAATTCAAATTTATTTCAAAACAATTAATTGGTTAATTAATTGGCATTACAATATATATATACATATATTTATACCTATTTACAAATATTTATTTATTTTTTATCAACCCCTCCCCCTCCTTAATCTGAAAAGAAGGGAGAGCGTCGGCCGGAAGATGAAGCGGAAGGCGAAGAAACAACAACAACAGCAGCGGTATAAGTGGGAATGAATGAGTGTATGAATGAGAGTGTGAATCCAACAATTAGGTAGCCGTAAAGTCATTTACAATTGTTATGTATGAATGTTTTAACCCAAATAATGACATTTTAGTAATGACAGAATATTAGTATGTTATAGTAATATCTCGTCATCACGGAGCAGATTCCATGAGGAAGGAACTCCGACAACTCGAAGAGGAGGCTGGATCTCCAGTTAGATCTCACCGCTGCTGCATCTCGACAACTGTTCACCTGACGAAGATGGCGGAGTCAGCCATGGAAACGTTGTGCTCAAATCACGTTACCCGACCGAAAACCCGAGAACTCTTGATAGAGATTAGATCAAACAAGGCTGATAACACACAATTATAAGAATATTTCTTGTAACAGCGTAACACGTATTAGTATCCTGATTTTGAGTTATTAAAAGAATCTCATGCATCCTGATTCAGTTTCATGTCCTTCAGTGCCGAGATTTGATAGACAGCATATCTTCTGCTCTTGAATGTAATACTATTGTTTTTATAAACAAATTCCGATGAAACTGTTTGTAACAACATTTAGATATTGTAGAACGGAAAAAATAAAGATGATACTCAACTCAACATACATCAAGCCCTAAATCACCTATATGAGTGGTCACAAAAAACAGGAATTAAATTCTCTGTAATGAAGACCAATGTCATATATTTCTCAAACAAACATAAATCAGAAATTATCTCACAAAAACTAGACGATCAACCTATCCCAAGAGTAAACTCCATCAAAATACTGGGCACCATCTTTGAACCAAAACTAAGCTTTTCCAACCAAGCATATAAACTGTTAAGTACAGTACTGCAAAAAAAAGGCTGAATATATTAAAATCCCTAGCATGCAAGAATTGGGGTGCAAATATGTATCTACTACTAACTACGTGCACGTCTAATAAGATCAAGGATGGATTATGCCAGCATACTATATCAATCAGGAAACAAAGTGACGCTTCATAAACTGGACACAATCCACAACACCGTCCTTCGTATTGCCTGTCTTCAGGACATGCCCGATGCCTTCTAGTCGAAGCCCAAAAACCAACCTTACAATTCCAAAGAGTTTTCCTGGGCACAAGAATAACCTTGTAATCTCTTTCTACGAGCAATCCCATAATCAAAAGCAACATAACACCTCCCCTCCCCACGCATAGAGAAACCCAATTCAAATACCCCTCCTTCCATGAAAGATTCAAAACGCTCAAACAAAGACTAAACCTCACATTACCCCAATTTGAAGCAAGCCCAACCAACGATCTCAATCAAATGTGGAATCAAATAAATAACCAAGTAAAATACAGTGGAACAGGAAACGGAAAAAATGAAGAAAAGTGTCATCCACAAAAAAATCAATGTATTTCACAACCTAAAAACAAAATCCAAATTAAACCGCAAACAGCAAAAAATATTATCAAGAATCATTCATGAAATCGTACATATTACTCCGTACACGAATTTTTGAATTAATCTCAGATTCGCTGAACTGTCTTGTCTACAAAATTGCCGAATATGTTACAAATATGTAAATAGTCTGTCCAGTTTTTCCCTTTTGGTTCTGTTGTCCTACCTCTGCTTTCTGTTTATGGAAATATCCATGACGACATCCGTCCGTACCTAGTGACAGGAGATGAATACCAGGAAGTGATAAGTGTTAAAAAAAAGTGTGTATCAATGTGGTGACTGGCCAAATAGTAACAGTGCCTTATTTATTTGAACTTTTTGTGTAACTTATTAAATATTACTATTAATATTCATTCATTTTATATGTAATTCGTCTACTGTATTTAGAAACTTATTTATTACCTATGTATTTATGTAACATTTGTGTCGAATCCTATTTCCTCATAAGAGGACTAAAGGAGAATAAATCTATCTTCATAATCTCAAGTTATATTTTCTGTGAAATACTTTCAAAAATCTTCGTTATATGCCATGTTTATTTTAAATGGTCTGTTCTGAAATCAGAAAATCTGGACCCATCAATATCTTGAAGTCTCATTATTGTTATTAATAAATTCATTGCTGGAGAAATTATAATATTTTTGTGTAAATTTCTGAGGTGAAAATCTATAAAAACTTTATAGTTAAATTAAAATGAAAATTTTTTATGTCTGATTGAAAATAATGAATAAGAAAGATAGCCAATTCTGACAAAAAGGGTAATATAAATACCACACAACGTTTCTGGGATCCTTGTTCCTTTCGTCAGGTGCTAAGAAGATCCTAGAGAAATACAACTGCACTTGTCAGCCTTTTGTGTGGTATTTTTTTTGTCTGAATCTTTATAGTTAAATCTTTATAGTTTAATTGTTGGCGCCCAACAGTGTCAAATAAAATTATTTTTTAAATATTCGAAGTTCATTAGTTAAAGCTGTCAATATTGTGTTAATACCTACAGGGATGTGTATTCTGTTAAACTCGAGTCTGTTTTAAAACCTTGATTTTGTGTTCCCACCTTCCAAGTACAGTCAGCTGATTGCGTTCGGGACACGAGTGACGTATCGAAAGAAAAGAGGAACAAAAGTAGGTGAACTTTAACTTTAAAATTGCAATATGAGAAAAAAATTTTTATAAAAAATTTACTTTAACCGTATCTTTCAATATTTATTGTAATCTGTATTTATTACATTATAATAAAATAATTGGATTATTAGCCATTAACAGACAAAAGATACTATTTTATTTATATGCATGACACGTTACCGACTACGGTTTTATTACACGAATGGAAAAGAGAATCAGGCAGCTATTGTAATGCTATTTTCTTTCTAAAAAAATGAACGTTATCATAAATTAGGAACTTTTGGCACCAATACCTTTCTTTGCAATAAAATATCCTATGTGCTAAACTCCAAGCTCCTCAAGTCTGTAAAACGTTCAAATTTACCGATTTCTAAATTATTTATTCCGATTCGTGTCTCCTTATTTTTAATATTTCCCAAATAGTTAATTTTATTGAACATACAGATATTAATAATAATGTCAGGTGCATTTCCAAACACATTCATAAATGACAGTAAATATGTATTTAATTCAGCGTTTAAAGCGTCCTTCATGTAAAAATTGCATCAGATTCCATGCATCACCCCGAAGAGTTAAACAGCTGTTATCGCAATAAGAGACGCTTCATAGTTGTATTCCCTTTTCGGGGATGATCACTATTTTTTCATTATCTAACAATCTAAATATGTGCGATACAAAATTTACGATTCAGAACATAACATATATTCCCTGGTGCTTTCTATTCGCTAAGCACGTTGCATTTCCGGCCACGTTCGCCCTGCCGAAGCTGGCGCAGTCGTGCAGTGATAAATTCCAGTAAGTCCGCAATATGGCAGGCCATTTCGGCCATGCTTTGTGTGGCAGCTGAGCGAACGTGCGGCAAATCTACGAAAACTGTCAGTTCTGCAATTGCTCACGCAGAACATGAAGAAAAATTAAATAACTTTCTAAGTCGGAATTTGGACCGGACGTTTCATAAATGTTATAGTTTCGTTGGCAATAAAATAGAATGAACCCTTTAACTATTCACTGTGATCCCAGCATATCCTAAAATAACTCCAGAAAAGATTTGCTAGATTTTTAACCGGACTTCTATCAACGTTTTTCTTTCCAGAGAAAGTCTATTTTATTGGTATTATTGTATAAATGTACAAGGCGTTTCATTATAATGTATTAATAGGCAATTAAACAAGTCATGGTTCATTATAAACTACTCACTCGTTTTCTCGTGATCAGGTAAACATCTATACATTAGAATTTATATTGAACCTAAATAGTTTTTGTTTATTTAACGCTAAATAAATAAAAATAATTCTCGTTTGGCTGGGATTAGTAAGGAAAATAAAGAGATAATTTGGAGTCGAAATTAACTTAAATAATTTTTAGATATCTGTCGTTCCCATTCCACCACTTGTTCAACTGTGTCCTAAACTTGTCGAGACGCGGAGAAGGGAACGCTGCGTCCCCACAGATAACTCCACTCCAGGCATCCGAATGGCGAGGGACAAACACTGAGAGCACGAAATACCTTATGCAAATTTTCAATGCTTTCTCATGCTACTAGAATAAAACCAGATAAACAAAGGAAACAAGCAGTACTGAACCAAGAACTGCTGGGAAAAAAGTTCAAAGTTTATATGCAGAACATAATCGGCTGTTCATGGTACAAATATCAATGAGTACTACTATCATAATCCAACCTTAAATTTCTAATAGAGTAATTGTACATTTTCAAGAAAATGATGGATGGCGTGGCAGTTATAGACCTTTATAATAGTCCTATTTGAAGAAGCAGTTACTTAATATAAGTTTTATTATACGTTTTCATACTACGACAAATCAAACTGCAAAGAGATGCAGTCGTTTTTGTGCTAATGTTTTTATCAGTTGGATATGAAAAAAATAATTAGTTAGGCAAAGACAATTACATTTTGCTTGCATGCCGTTAACATACTTTTATTAACTGTCTCTATGGATTTAAAAGCTATTTTAATCATAATGTATTTTAATTATACTTCTACAGAAAAAAAATTCCCCATAAACGAGTTGTATGTTTTAACGTCCTTCAATTATCCAAATAACACTCAAATATATTTTTAAAGTCATTAAACGTTATTTATGCCTGGTACATGTTGCACATTAGCCATATCACACGTGTAGGCGTTTAATTTGTGTAGCCTGCGCTATGTTATTCACTTATTATGGTAATTTAGAGACTACGTAACTCAGCCCGTTGTTTATGACCTTATTAAGCTGCGCTTGAAGCGAAATGGAATTTATTCTTCACTTACTTAGCTGGGAATTGGTCTTAAAGTGATAAATAATCTTAAAGGTGGAAGAATGTAAAGCGGTATAGATTCATTAAAAATATTTTTGTTTATAGATAAAGGATTAAAATACATTGTTGAGTATATGTGTGGTTTATAGGCCTACTGAGGAAAGATTAAATAATACGTCCATCGTGAAAAACGATTATCTTTCGTATTTAGGCATTTTTTTCAAGAATTCTATACAAATAATATATTTATTGATTAAATCCTTTATAATTACATCAAAGCTCCTGAGAGAACAGATACGGGATTACAATATACTATGCCATCCAATTTTTCACTATGGTCAACGTCACTCAACACTAATATATATATATATATATATATATATATATATATATCATATGACGGTCTATTTCGATTACAACAGTCATAGGACGCAGTCTATGGATCTACATTCATCTTATAATTATATATATATATTGTAATTCCAATTAATTAGGCCATTATTTGTTTGTATTAGAAATAAAATTGTTAGCGAATAAATTGTTAGCGGTATTTTGAGCGACAATAGCGCTGAGCTCTGTTGCTTTGAGAAAATGCCGAAATGGAAACGTGTCAGAAACATAGTCGAGACGATCTAAGGTATTTAAAAGTAAAGTTAGTTTCGGTCAGCAGCAAGGAGCGGAATAGCAGAGTCTACATTTAGGACCAGCAACGAGAGAATAAACATTTAAAACAAATCTTCACTGAGCTACGTTGCAGTTTACATCCAAATCAGTAAAAGACTAATAAATTAGCAACTCGTAAGATTCCTGTAAGGCAAGCAGACATCAGATAACTGATAATTAGGAGGATCATCCGAGTTTCTGAGAGCCAAGAAATTCCATTTCGATTCAAATAGTGTAGAATCTGTGAGTCGACATTTAGAATCAGTGTAAAATGTTGCGATAGTGTACTTCAGAAGTTTCAGAGAATGCTGGTACCAGCCGAACAGTATGTAAGTAACAAAAACAAAAACTATGATAATATTGTAAACGCTAATTAAAGGATAGAGTCAGATTTCGTTCGTTCGCTCGTTCGCTTCCTTCTAGTTTTCTTTCATTGATCGACTTATTGTTTTAATTTTAAGCAAATAATATTTTGAATTGTTAATTAGTCAAATTCTACTTTTATCGTGTCCTAATCATCAAAGCCAGTAAAGACCTTGACATATTAATATTTTAATTGTAATTGTTTTGATTATTGAAGCCACAATTTGAAAATAAATTGTATTTTATTTGTAAATTCCTGTTTAATCATTCATTTAATTAACGCCTATCCTTTTGATTAATATTTCCTTTAATTAGCTGATTATTACAATATATATATATATATATGTGTGTGTGTGTGTGTGTGTGTGTTGTGTTTGTGTGTGTGACAACCAATATATGTAATGAAAGTATTTTATAAATTATTTAATATCTGTATTGTGAGCGTAATATTGTGGCCCGGGTACTTTAGGCAACAGTCATCGTTGCCTAAGAATGTGGAGTGTTTCAGACGTTATTATTGTCGGCAATGTGTAATGTGGAGATAAGCACAGTCTGCGATACAAGCTGAACACAGAAGGTTAGTCAGAGTGTCCAATACGGGCGATTCGGAAAAAGTTTTTGCACGTTGCAGTCAGACAGTGAGGACTGCTTATTAGAATTTCTTATAAACCATGCTAATGTTAAAGTCGACGAGTAGAAGACAGTTATTCAGGTTGTTGACGCTAGATATTTTACATACACTTGAAGGAGACATGTATAAATTGTAGGAAAAGTTGTACTGGCTGTTGTTGAACTGATATCATTGGTACTATTTATAGTGAGTTGAATCGAACTAATATTTGGGAAGTGTAATTCCAATTTCCTTGCTGTCGACATTCTTATCGTTCGTCTAAATATTTGGAAATCAATAGAGATTTGTCTGTGGTGTGTTAGGCATTAAATCGTATATGCTGACATATGTTGTGTAGAAAGTGTGATACTATGGCCTTTTCAATTAAAGTCATTTAAATAATTTGCGATCTAAACTCAAAAGGTAAAATAATTGGTGAAGTGAATGATTAGTGTGATACGAGTGCTGATCCGATGTCTGATATGTACAAAAATCTATTGTAAACCTGGTATAATACTCCGTACAGTCAGATTTCTTATGTGAGACTCATTGTGCAATATTCAAGTAAATTAATTTCAATATTTTATCATTATTTTTTCTAAGTTTTGTTATTTTATTGCGAGTTACAATTACTGTTAGAGACCCGATAAGCGACACTGAATATCATTAAATCCGTGGTATTTATGTATAAAGTTTGTGTATAAAAGTAATTAAATTTAAATTATAATAAATGTTTCTGTATTTAAAATTTGATTGGTTAATAATTACTTCGTTTACAAAATCATCAATAGATAATAGTTACTTTTTAATGAATAAATAAATTCGATTCTTCTTAATAGATTACCATATTAATGGCACCACATCGTGGTGCTATGATTTTTTCATAAATTGATTACCGCAATACATACATATACATATATATATATATATAGAGAGAGAGAGAGAGAGAGAGAGAGTCAAATAAAAATCTTATTTTTTGAATTTAATTCATTGTGCACACAGACAACAAACCTGTATCACTTTTCGACATAATCTCCACGCTCAATTAATGTCTGCCAACGCTTCCGAAATGTCTGAATTCCCGTAGATTATTTTGGGAGACGGTGCAATCACTCATGTTCCACTTGGCGCACCTCGTCATCGGAATGAAATTTCGTCGTCACAGAAAGTACTCTTTTAGGGGTCCAAACATATGGCAATCACTTGGGGCAAGGTCGGGTCATGTATGCGATTGACACAACCGTTGCACGAGTCGTATGGGATCGTGCATTGTCATGTTGCAGAAGAATACCTCTCAATAGCAATCCACATCTGTTTGTTCTAATGTCATGCCGATAATTTTTGAGGAGAACTGTTTCATGGTAACAGTGGTCCCTCGCGGCGTGTAGTGCTCCAAGAGGACGCCTTTATCGTCCCAAAGGTGGGTCAAACAGCTATCCTGTCTTATGGGTGTTGTCTCGCAAGTCACGACACGATGTGCCTGTCCCAGGCGCGGAGCATCGGCTGCAGACGTCACACCATTTTCGAGCATCCTGCACCATTTATACACTTTCTGCTGCGACAAATAGGCATCCCCATACTGGATCGTCATTCTGCGATAAATTTCTATAAGTTTCACACCTTCACTGTACAGAATCTCTGGTGCACGTTGCTAGTGAGACAGCCAACTTTATACGGTTCCTACCACCGGTGTATGCGCATCTGCGCTGTACTGCCACCTAAGGGTCATCCGGCAAATTATTAAAAACACGCGTAGCAACTTGCAGGTCACTGGCGCCGACTTTCATGTTTATACTAAATTTTTATTATTATTGAATTTGAATCTCTCTCGTATCTATATGCATACATTCAAAGATACACATTAACTGTTTACCTAAAGAAGACCCAAAATTGTAGACGAAACGTCGTAGAAATGGATTTTTGGTTTAATATTCCATAAATTTTTCCATATAGGTTGAATCGTTTATTTATTTACTTAAATACATTAAAAACATATTGGGGCGGGGGAGGGGGGGTTGACACGCAACATGGCTACATGTTGGTAATCTACGTGGTGGCAACTCCACTTCAATAGCATAGGAAGCGATTAGAAAGGGGTGATGTGGAATTGTGGAAGAAGGTTAGTCAATGGTTAACTAAGAACCCCGGGCTATAGTTTAAGGATCCTATCCGGCATAGGCCTAACACTGATGCAGGGCAAACCCTAAAAACCTGCATCAGGTAGGTCCGGCATTGGGTACTCGTCCCACGCCCTTCCAATGGCGGGATAGGGGTTTGTTGTGGGGATGCCCTTCTCCGTGCCTCGACCAGTTTAGGTTGCAACTGGCCGACTGTTCCAATGGGAACAGCTTGCAACTCATACCGTATGCCGAAGGTCTGCGACTCCGAAACATACACCTCTCAAAACGGGTAAGGTGTCTCGACTTGTGGGAACCTTAGTTCAAAAACGGAGAGAGGAAAAAGGTAGCCCGCTCCGTTCTCGTTGAAGATTCTGCCTGCGAGGGGCAGCACAAGCAAGGTGACTATGTACAATAAAAAAAAATATTAACAGGTTACATGAGGGTAATCTACGTGGTGGTATCTCCCCTTTAATATCGTAGGAAGGGATTTGAAAGGGGAGATGCGGAAGGGCAGAGGAAGGTAGCCAAGTGTTAACTAGGGCCTCCGGGCTGTAGTTTAAGGATCCTACCCAGCATTCGCCTAAAAGTGATTCAGGACAAACCTTATGAGAGTATTATACTTTTTATATGACAAATACTATTGTTGAATGGACGCTAAATACGATGTCATCTATTTCATCACAGAAGTACGAGATGCAGCTTCACGAGAGCCTAGGCGCTGACATCGGCAGATACATCATTAAGATTGCCCGACTCACGACACTGACTTCATCTTTAAATCATTCTTTGCACTTTTGCAACAAGTGTATAATATACTGCGTTATTTAATAAGCTACATCAATAAATCATAAAGTCGTCATAAATTTTCTTAAGAGAAATATTAACTAAATTAAACATAAGTTGTGGTTTTACCGTTCTATGTAAATAACGGTAAGCGCTGTTTTTATTCTGCGGATCAATAAAGCAATGTAACTTATGGCATTAAATGTTTGTTAACCTGTCGACTCGTGGCTGATATATTTTTTTTCTCGTCTATTTTTATTTATTTTATGGTTACATGTTTTATTTATTATTCATACTTTAAATATATGGTTTATGTCTATGAAACTTGTAAAGAATAAATTTTTATGTGTTGTGTTGTTTGTCAGTGTGGCTCTTAAGGGCTGAGTATGAAGTATAGGCATCTTCATAATTACTTCATTTCAATCATTTCGCCTAGTTCCCGAATTGAATTAGAGCTTTAATGGTAGCTATTATAATTAAAAATCGAAATGGCATGATTCTACAAAGTATATTAAAGATTTATAAATGTTCCAGAATAGAACGTGGAACATGTTAATATCCTATGTGAACGCAGGTGTTATTAATTGCAATTTCTAATAATCAGTCCCAGTAGTTTTAACATACTAATAATTTCGTTTGACTACCGACAACGTAATTCGCATATCAAGTATCGGCGCTGTTGCATCGAACACGAATGAAGCCAAAGCAGGCCTTCGATTTTTAATCAAGCGTTCGAAGTAGTCCATGTGCCTTGTGTCACTATGACGGGCTCGCTACATTTTCATTTGCAGTTGCCGTCGAGATAAAACACGCCGCGTACCTCACTTTATATCTTGGCAAATTAAAAAAACGCTTACTGCACTCTGATCCGAATAGCGATCTCGGTTACTGGACACATGAACGTTTCAACTAGAACCGTTCTGTTGTGAGCAGACAAATAAAGTGCACATGTATTCGCTAAGGCCTTATCTCACGTAGCGTGATTTAGATTTTCCGTTGTTGGGTGACAACAAACTAAGAGTACGTCCCATCAATAATTGGAGTGCAATTATACTTGTCGTAGGCTGCATACGGTAATTTTCTTTTGTATTCATGGCAGTAGCCACAGTTGAAAATATGTACCATCAAATATATATCACTATGTAACAAATTCTACCCTAGATGTCTGCGAGGGCTATTCTCTCGCAGGCAGTACCTGCGAGGGACGTTCTCTCGTAGGCAGAACCTTGTAGGAGAGACAGGAATGGGCTACCTTTGGGGATACCTTTTCCTCTCTTCGTTTTTGAACTAAGGTTCCCACAAGCCGAGGCCCCTCAGCCTGTTTTAGAGGTGTATGTTTCGGGGTCACAGACCTTGGGCATACGGTAAGGGTTGTTCGCTGTTCCCATTGCAAAAATCGGCCTGCTGCCTCATAAACTGGTCGAGTAATGGAGAATGGAATGTTGCGTTCCCACAGAAAACTCATCTCCCGCCAGCGGAAGGGCGTGGGACAAGTACCTGCTGTCCGACCTACCTGATGCAGGTTTCCTAGGATTTTTCCTGCATCACTTTTAGGCGCATGCCGTGTGGGATCCTTAAACTACAGCCCGAGGACCCTATTTAACCCATAGCTACGTCGCTCCACCCTTCAACATCCCCCCTTTAAAATCCCTTGCTATGCTATTAAAGGGGAGTTGCCACTATGTGGATTACCCTCATGTAGTCTGTTAGTCTAAAAATAATAATAATAAAAGTAAAGAAAGATAACAGAAATAATAGTAACAGAAATTTGTAAATACATGTATTCCATTTATGCCAACTATCTCCCCACGAAATCCTACTGAGAGAAAATTAGTTCTTACCATAAAATGTATTATATAATTTGAATCATATTAGAACAATGTAACATAGAATTGAAAATAAAATGAATAATTAATATTGCGAACATCTGATAATAAAAATAAAATTCCCACATAAACAAAAATATTATATAAATAGCCCCCCCCCCCCCAGGGGGTATAAGTTGAGGTAAAGGACAGAAATGACAAAACAAAACTCTCTTTTCCACTTAAATGGACTATTTCTGTTACCACTCTTTACATTTTGTGTTTTAACTTTGTATAACATTTATTGCATGTATTTCATGTGTTTAAAGCCTGTGATTATAACTTACAAGCTATAGCAATTATAAAATCGTAAGGTCGTGAAAATTAAAACATTCCATTTATATTCAATTTGAATTATTTTAATATTAAATATTTTAAGAGGGTTATAGCGGACGTTTTTGAAAACTGTAATTCGTACTAAAGAGCCATCTGGGAGAATAAAAATAGGCAAACCAAACTAATGAATACCTTATGTGACTGAAATCGAGTATGAATTATTAATAAATCGTTAAACGAAAATTAAAAATTTATATAAGACTTGTTTTAAAGGTGATGTTATAAACACCAAAAACGTTCGAATTTCGAAAGAGCATTTTTGGAATTTATAAACGTAACATGAACAAGTTAGGAGCCGCAATATATGTTTAAATATTCTTTTGCTGAGGTAGAGCTTTGTAAGCTGAAAATATGGTGAAAAATAATACTTTTAATGATATAATGATCACAAAATTTCCAAAAACGATAAAGGAAAATGATGCTAAATCATAAGAAAATTTAGAAAAAATTAATAAAGAATTGGAATTTGACTTCAGCTCCGAAAGGAGGGAAATATAATGACGATTTGGGGGTAAACTTAAAATAAAGCTGGGCTAATATAAATCGTAAACTGAATACGTTATTTAACACGTTTATTAATGTATTAGAAAATAGAGTGTAAAATACATAGCAATACTGAGAACTTTATTTTTGAATTCTGTTACAAGGGAAGTTAGGAAAATCCCCGCAGAGATAAAAGAAAAATTTATCGTAAACTTAGAAATCAGGAACGCCGACTATAATAACAATAATAAACGATTAGAAAAAGAACAAAGAGGATGTAGAACTAGTGAAAACTGTCAGTAAGTCAGAATTTATTTCTGAAACATTACAAACGGTTCAGCCCTTAGTCTTCTGATGCATATCAGTTAATAATTAAAATATTTCGTAATCTTGTATAAAACAATTTAATGAAATAATGAACTTCCACTACGAAATACCTTTAAATTGTGAATATTTATTATTTTTTATTTTGTTTTATATGTTTGTTACATTTTTATATGTGTAATTGTTACCAGTGCATGTGTATACGACATATTTGTAACTCATTTGTGTATTTTCCTTCATTGTTAATTTTGTTATCTATGCATGTAATCATTCTATGAATAGCCCAATTTCGTCAGTAGAGGACTAATGGAATCAATATAGAAATCTACATTTAATTTGTGACTTCTTCCCCTATCGAATAGCATCCCTACTGGGCGCTTGTACGGAACTTTCCTTGTCAGACTGCCATCGTAACTTTTCGCTATGCGTCATGTCCAATATCTCCTCAGATGTTCCATTGCGTCCACAGCATCCGACATGCTTCACTTCTACAGTATATTGAACAACAAAAAACAAAATGAAAATCAAACAGATAACTATATAACTAAAATGGATTTATACATAAACGAGAAAAGAAAAATCATCGCAAAATTTTTGAAAGCTTTAAAAATATTCAAATTGAGCATGAATTTAAGATTTTACTGTTTTTGTTTTTTATTATATTCAAAGAAGCACAAACACAAATTCACTGTTTTCCTTCATATCAGCAATGTTACTAGGTGGAGGGGAGGGGGGGCAGGAAACCTCGGTCAGAGCGTTAATGAGTTCACGTCGGATGATTTATTATATAGGAGACGGGAAGAGAAGAAATTGAAATTTATAAAAATTAAATAATTACTAAGTATTACGATCACTGATAATGATAGTAATTTTGTGGGGAATAGAAGTTCAAAGCAACAAATTGACCATTGACTGATTAGTACGCACCAGACAACAGTATTTATTAATAAATATTCTATTATTATTTGATTTTTATACCCGTTGGTAGACTTAAATAGCTTCATCCCGGAATATTGAATGCGTAATTGAAATATTTTCCATCTAACTCAACATTCTACTAAATAAATAAAACAATTGATGACCTTATACGGACACTTTTTATTAATATTGTAATGACGTTTCGATACCTCTTCGTATCTTCTTCAGGTATTTTCATAAAGAGAAGTTATTTACAAAGGATTATATTTATAGTATTATTATACAAAGTAAAAACAAAGGCAAACTGTAACTTTTAATGCTAGTTTATTATATTAATTTGTAAGTTTATAATACGTAGACAAGGCTCAGATAAGGCGTGGCATCGTTTCAAGAAATACAGTTGCAGCGTTATCCTAGAGCAGTGCTTCACAGAATTGTTAATACATTAACAGGTATCCCGTCCAATCGCCCAACGTTGCGCAAGGATTTCTGTAAGTAGACATGGATACGCCAAGCCAAATAGTCGTATTCATTTGAATATAATTAGAGTTGTCTGGATCTCGGTCGTTACGGGACTTTACCGCGGATAAAATAGCTCATATTCATATTCAGTTGGATCAGCCTTTTGGTACGGCTGAATCAATTCCTACAGATCACATTCAATTTTCTCCTTTTACTTCAATGAAATTACACACCAAAACAGCTTCTCATTAGCCTTGAGTAAGTAATTGCAACTACTATCCGTTGACATAGGAAAGAATTGGTGTTCGATAGGAGTAGATACGATCGACATCAATCGATTCATGGGCGTTGAGAGATCGGTATAAGATTTTATAGGGACGGCCAATTCCTTAGTTTATTCGTGGAACATGTTCTTTGGTACAGCACTTTTTGTATTTGGGATGCGTCATCTTTCTTCAGTATATTTAAGTTTTATAATCACTTCGAGCTCACAAAAGTGTAAAGATGATTCTGCATACATAATCACCTGCCGAGCTGTTGTGATGAGTTTTCGTTGCCTTCCATAACAGAGATCCCGATGCACGGCAAGGATGTTTGTATTTGTATTTCTCACTTACACTATCAACATCAAACCCATTTCTGAGCTGCCACTGCCTCCTTCCACGGTCGAGCGTCGTATTCGGTTCATTTCTTATCGAGCCGGAAGACGGGAACGGGAAACCATCGCCATAATAATTCTCCACGAGGAGGAAAGTTTCTCCAATATTTCCCAGAACGTAACAACTAATCGTGTCAAAATGCGATGCGCATTGGTCCACTGCCCCGTAATGGTAGCGGAGATAGTCCGGAGCTCAGCTTGACACGCACCTTTATTACTTACGTAAAAACTATTCTAAAAACATTGACGTAAGAAAATATATTGGGTTCAGATGTACGTAAAATAAATTAAGAGATGATAATTACAGGGTGTGATAAAAAATGATATTTCCCCTTGGTAAGAATGAATGATTTTAAAAATGACAGTGGGGTTGCTCCAAGAGACAGTTCCCACTTTACCACAATACTTCCCCTCCATCTCCTCCTTTCTCCTACTGGGAATCTTACTATTTTCTCGCGACCTATACTTTCTATCGGAATAGTTTGGGTTTTGGGGGTAACAGGCTACATGGTGGCAACTCCCCTTTATTAGCATAGTAAGAGTTTTGAAAGGAGGGATGCGGAAGGGTGAGCTAGGGCCCCCACTGCATATACTTTATGTAAAGACATAGCGCCCATATCCTCTCCCACCCAACATCTAGGGGCTGAAATATAACGTAACTGACACACAGTTAATGTCAGAATTAAACTCATTGACTTTTATAACCCAGGATTTTACACCAATCTTGGTTGATTCGCGTTATTTTTATGTAACAACCCCTCCCTTCTTGTTGCTTTGAGGGGGTGAAATTATAAACTAAAAACATGTGGATAGAAAGTATTAATCATCCCCGAAAAGTAGCTAATGGACGCTAATATAGGCCATTTTAGTGTTTTTAAATTTCACCCCAGTTTAGCCCTTGGGAGTTTCTTAAATCTTCGAAAACCCGACAGAAACCTTTGCGGGAGTACGTACAACAACTCACCAAAGTTTAATCGCAATCGGATGAATATATATATATATATATATATGTATATATATATATATATATATATATATATATATATTGTAATACCATTATTTGTTGATTTATAATAATTTGTTTGGCGGCACCGATCTCAAAGAACGACAGTGACGGCGGGCTCTTATTGATATTAAACTAGGAAGACCATGGATTGTTTGGTTTACAATGTTTTATTTGGTGGCACCAATCTCAAAGAATGGAGTGACGGCGGGCTCTTATTGATATTAAATTAGAGAGACCATGGATTGTTGATTTTAAAATATTTTGTTTGACGACACCAATCTCAAAGAATGACAGTGACGGCGGGCTTTTTTGTCGCCGAGATTTAGTGGGAACTGCGAGCGTGAGAACTGCGAGCGAGGGAAATACGAGTGTGAGAACTGCGAGCGTTGTACGGAGTTCAGTTGGTGACACTCTGGCGAAGAGAGTTTGGTGGTCGCCGAGGCTTAGAGGCAGCTTTGGAGCGATAGGAAAGATCGGACAAGGAAGTGAACAATTCAGTAAAATGGTTCTAAATATTTGATAGGCATTGTTAAGCCTTGAAAGAATTACAATGCTGCGGAGATTGGATGTTTAAAATAATTGAACTCTGTTATTGGTGTTCGTTGCAGTTTCTGGAACATTTTTGAATAGACTGTTGACTACGGTCCAACGATTTTGTAATCTGTATATAATTGGGGTCACATTAATACTGACCGGTTTTCAATGTCAGAACATCTTGGCGTTGAAGATAATACTGGATAATTGACTAGTGGCCGCGGGCGAAACATCTTCAGTCCGTACGAGGGATCGTTTTGTTTGAAGGTGTGAAAATATTGAACCGTATGTTTTGTTCAAGTGTAGAGTCTGTGAATAATGGCCTTTTTAGTGAAGTGAATTCCCACGCTCTGAAAACGTTAAGTCTGGTACCAGAAAGAGAATTGTAAGTACAAATCAACATAATAAATGTGTGTAAACGGTAATTAAGGGTAAAGTCAGATTTCGTTTCTTGTCATTTCATATTCCGTTCATTTCAATTTGTTTGAATTGTTAAATTTTTCAATAAAATTCTTTGTGTTTTTTTACTTAAGAAGCCCAAAGTTCTTTATTACAATATATATATATATTTATATATATATATATATAAATAAATGTCTGTGTGTCCCCTATGAATATATATATATAATTTTCAACGTGTCAAATCGCATAATTTTCATTTTTATGTTATAGTTAGCAGCAAACGGAAACACTTAATAAAAAAATACTTTCTAATGTGGTGGAGGAGGTGAAGGAGTTTTGCAATTTGAGGAGCACGATTACCAAAGATGAAGGAAGCGAAAAATTCGAATAACTCAGGGTAAGAAAAAGCTTTTCTACAAAAGAAACCTAAATTGAAATTGGATGGTGAAAAACGTATCTGAAATTATTATGTACGTGGCGTACGAATGTAAAAGATTTGCATATTTGGAAGACCTGTGAGGAATAGACTGGAAACTTATGAAATATGGAGTTACAGAAGAATGTACAAGTTCAATTAAATTTATAAAGGAAACGAAACACTTTAGACCATTCCCGCGAGGAGACAAGTAAGTTCGTAGGGCACGTAGGAGTTTGGTCAGCTTAGCAATGGAAGCTACTGATGAGGGCTGATGAGGGCAACATAATAGGGAACGGTATTGATTTCAGTTGCAAGAAATACTGTGAGTTGATGATAATGGTCAGGACAGAGCAATGGCCAGTACACTGATAAATATCCCTCTTGATTGATCAAAGTGATCATTTTTTTTGTACTTAATTAGAGGAAATTATATTGATATTGTCTCAGTTGGGAAACGCCACCAGATACCATGATCTGGATACCAGGAAATGTGAACGCAATGAGGAGCGAAAATGTTCGGAGAACAACGGACGCCTAGTTACATTATATTTTAAACTGAGATAATGACCTAATTGTGTGAGGAAAATGCCAAAAATCGAAGGACTATTTTCGGCATGTTCGCACTCAAATTTCAATAGCTAGCTGTTGATAGGAGTCCCATATTTATAGGAAATCTTGAGGATCAGCAGTTAGTGGGTGTTAAGGGACTTCAGAGCTCTTGCAAATTACTGCTGTTGTTAGATATCAGTTGAATGACAAATTAATGCAAAGTAAATGTATGCAGGATCTTCAACAGTTGGTTGAAGAAATGGCTGACTGCGCTGTATATTTCAATGTCCTATAAGAGAATGCAGCATATCAATGCATTGTGTACCGTTATGATTGGGGTTTCATCGATCCAAGAAGGAAGTGGACATCTCCTGCTGCAAGTCGTCTGATGTTGAACCTACATCAACCCCGGTAGCCGAGACAGAGCGCTGACAACACAAATTGTTATCAGCAAATATTCATAAATTTTGTTCATCTCATCAAAGGGCTTACGCCCGCTGCCAAATACCACATATTAAAATTATATTTCTCTTTGAGCGAGTGTTTCCAAGGACTCGCAGCAAACGGATTTTATAATTTCCTTGTGAATATATTTAAAAAAAATTACTTCAAATCGCAACAAATTCCAATTAATCTCAAAACACTTTGAATTCTTGAAAAATATTAAAAATAAATATTTATTATTACATTGACCGTCATCATCAGATAACAGTTACGGAGCAATTGAAGCACTCTGAGTTTCCACGGCTGCTCAAAAGTCTTTTAAGGATAGAAAACGAACCATGGGCAACATGGGAGCTCTCGAAGACTGATCCATACAAATTGTTTCATTACCAAACGAATTTGCGTATTAGTGGTCCAAGTGTACCCCACGTACAATTACGTATATATGTGTGTGTCTGTGTCTTCGCCGACCTGGAACAGTGTACTGGTTGCCATAGTTGCCACACATCACATACGTCTCTGGCCAGCGAAGCGATCCAAGACCCATCATAATTGCGTCTACACGTTGAAAAACGTATCGACATGGATTATATTAAATATGATTATGATTGTATATATATATAATATTAACGTTTCACTGAAAAATCAGTTTTCTTCCTGAGAATTTTTTTTATGTTACCGGTAATTATCGTATCTACTAGTTAAAAACGTATTCTAATAATTGTTTCCTTTATCATAATAGTTTCATTAATCGTATGATAAAATATTGAATAATTCATATTATAAATAGAATATTATTATGTGGGAATTAGTTTATTCCACAAAATAGAAATATAATGCATCTGATTATTTAAGATTTGATTTCCATTGTTTTTTAAATTATTCAAAGTAGCAGTTAAATTTCGTATCGGCATCCTCCCTTTCAGTCCCTTTCCTATAAGAGGGTAGTTACCACTATGAGGATTATCCTATATATAGTCTGTCTACACTTTCTTCTTCTCATTCTGGAGTTTAGTTCCGGGGTCGAAGACCTTGGGCATACGGTAAGAGTTGTCTGCTATTCCCATTAGAATAGTCGGCCAGCTGTCTCCTAAACTGGTCGAGGTAGGGAGAATGGAATGCTGCGTCCCCATAGCAAATTCCTTTCCCGCCATCAGAAGGGCGTGGGACGAGTACCAAAATCCCGACCTACCTGATGAAAGTTTTTATAGGGTTTGTCCTGCATCACTTTTAGGCGAATTGCCGGGTAGGATCCGAAAACTATAGCCCGGGGGCCCTAGTTAACCCTTGGCTACCTTCCCATACCTTTCTGCATCAGTCCCTTTCCTATAAGAGGGAAGTGGCCACTATGTGGTTTAACCTATATATAGCCTGTCTACACGTTCTTATTCTTCGTTTCTCTATTTGTAATGAATACAAATATTGAATCGGAAAAACTTTTTGAACATTTTTTATACATAAGAATTTAACCTCTTTGGGTGCATGTATCAAATTGCTTGAAGGTCATCATTTAAGAAGATAATGATTATTACCATGTGTAGTATAAATAATAATATATAATAATTAAATGTATACGTGTATTGAATTTTAATCTGTAAAATCAATATAAATATTTCTAATAAACTATTAAAACGCAGCGGAATAAAAGTGTCCGATTTTTATTATGTGATTTAATTTTTACTTTTTTTCGTTTATTTGCCTGTAAAACATCAGCTACCATTATGTTGTATCTTTAGTGTATAATATACAACATAACGTAACCTCCTAAATGTAATAAGAATATTCTCAGAATGGTGGACTAAATCATATATTATAGTTGGATAAATAAATTGCCAAATATCAGATAAAAATGTGCAAAAAAGTAAATACCACACAACGTTTATGCAAATCTTGTTGCTTTCGTCAAAACATGCAAAAGCCTTAAGAACAACACGCCGCACAAACCGGCCACCGAAATAAAAAGGCTAAATAGGAATATTAATAAACAAAAGCACGTGACAGTTAAATAACTATAAAATCTATTCAATGAGGAAGCTATTCCTTTTATTAGAAGTTTATATTGTAACGCGTGTCAACGCAATCCTATAATTATTTTATACTTATTACTTTTCCCGGCTGGAATTAGTTATTGTATGTAGTCTGTCGTTATCAAAGATTTTTGAAGCAAATCTTTCAGTCCATAATCCTTCAATGAAATTTTGACGATGTGTACACAGTTGAGAGTTTGTAAATTGTGAAAAGTGTAGAAGGAGAGATACAGATGATTATAGCAATGAATGGTTGAAAGATTATATCTGACTTATTTTGTGTTTCCTTTCAACATTAAAAGGAATTGAGGGCTGGAAGATTTGGTTCGTTTTTGTACTGTTTTTTGAAGTGTTACCCAGGCAACAGAGGAGTTGTTCATATGATTTGGCGATTTGAATCAGGAAAGATTACTGAATTTAGAAAAGTGCATAGGAGAGTAGAGTTGAGGCTGATAGAAACAGAGGTTTTCAACTCTGAGATGTGAACGGACAATCATCGCAGCATTCCCGACTACATGCCTCGACTTGATTCGAGGGGCAGTTGGCTGACTGGCCCAATAGTATCAACAAACAACTCTTTCCGAACGTCTGCGACCCCGCAACATACCTGTACACCTCTCAAATACGGGCTAGTTGTCACGGCTTATGGGAACCTTATTTTAAAATCTCTGTCGTCAAGTCGGCAAGTGGAAAACCCCAAACTAGAAGTGACTCCTGCTAGGACTAGAGCATCTGGCTTACCCAGTCAGCACGGCCAGTGTAGGTATCCTCATGTTCACTTTAAAATTATTTATGTTATTATGTACTTTTCAAGACATGTATAGGTCTCAAAATATAGCAAGTCCTGTCAAGTTATGATTCGCAGATACCCTTCTTTCCCGTAATTGTATTGAAACTGAGTTTAACAGGTTAAACTATACTTATATCATTGATACATGAAAATCGTGTTAAGTTCAGAATATGTTATACACCAAAAAACTAATCATTAAAAGGTAAGAGATGATAAGTACAGAGACCTTGCCGCTGTCTATATATCCCGTTCGTAAGTATATAATTAATTATTTTAATACTGGTAGACGAGTGGTTCCAGTTTCTCCACAAGGGTCACTTTCCAATTGACGAAAATTCTCCCCCCCCCCACCTTCTCCCTCTCCCTCCTGCGCATCTGACACGATTGTCAATATCTCACGACCTAAAACAAAATGTTTCTAGACTAAAATATTCCGTTGCTATGAAACGAATAAGTCCGCATTTTTCTGTATTTTCTTTATTTGGAAGTATGCGTTATGGGAAATAGATCTCAGAATGTTGACCGCTCTTAGAAGGACTTCGATAGAAATGTATATAGATGTGCACTAAAGTAGAACTGTTTTTAGTTCCTTAAGCTTGTCGCTATTACTACGTTGCCTTTGTGAATCCGTTAGTTTAATTTGTTCCTCGTACGTGAGACTTTTATCAAACTAACTCCCAGGCATTTTACAGTCTTTACAGTTGACAACAGCTGTGCTGCTACGGAGTAATACTTACATTAAATTTTTTACGTGAACGTGCGAATGAGATGAAATTATTTCTGATAAAGTTTCGGACCATGTGACAACATAATTCATACTTTCATTAAGGTCTACATAGTCAGCGATAGTGTTTATTGTTCTTTCAATCATCAATATATGAACTAAAATTAGTTTTAATGTATTCCGTAATATCACTAATGAATACTGTAAATAGTAATGATGTGATATTGTATCTTTGAGTTTTATTTGAGCACGTAGAGTAATTATAGTTGCGATTAGCATATTGGCTTACTTATTTTCTATGTAATCTCGTAAGTCTAAGAACTCCCTCGGCCTTCTATGAATTTGTTAATTTTCTCTGCATACCTTTGGCCTTACGAGTCACCTAATTATTTGAAATTGGAGTATAGTTGCGTTATTGTAGAACTCACTGGCTACGTCCTTCGTACTGGGATGACATTACTCACGCTTTAAATTATTAGGGCTAGTTTTTTTCAAACAAATATTTGTCTATCTATTAACAGGAAATAATTTGGGTCTAGGTCTACGTTTTTCTTTTACCAATAAGCCTTTATTCCAGAAGCAACTTTTTTTTGCATTTAATAATTTTTATTACTTCGTAAACCAAACGGTGAATGATTGTTTGAGACAACCTCAAAGTTATCTACACACTTCAGCAGCAAACTAATCAGCCATTTTGCAGTAAAGGGGACAAAATACCTGTACAATCATTTAACATTAGGTTTTTAATCGTTCGCCATGTAGACTCATGTAGACATGGCGGATTTTTTTTTTATATTTCGAATTACATTCTTGCGGCTCTGTAGATAAAAGAAAAAAGTTATTCAAGTTATATTACGTTCGTAATATTGTTTTTTTTAGGTAACAGGCTACATGAGGGTAATCCTCATGGTGGCAACTCCCCTTTAATAGCATAGGAAGGGATTTGAAAGGGGGGATACGGAAGGTTAAAAAGTTAAATATAGGAGTTTAATATTCCTAAACACCTAGCGGTTCTATTTCACAACGAAAAACGTTTGAACCGATTAGGTCAGTTTGTATTCTTGTGGAAAGCAAACAACGTAGCTAGATAGATAGACATGAAGATGCGATAGATTTCGAATCCAATAAAGAAGTATATGAAAAATGTGATATTACAATAATATGTAAAATTTCAATCAGTACTAAAAATATTTTTTATCGCCGTAAGTTCAGCTCGTCCCCCTTATTTCTGAAACCTCCACCTTTTCCATTTCCTTTGGGTAACTATACCTTAGGAACTGAAATTTAGCAATTATAACAATCTGACATAATACTTAATTAAATAATAAAAATAGCAGCCTGTCAGTGAAAAAAAGTACTCATTCAATTTAAAACATAACAAATATCATACTCGACGTTTCGTTCCTTAAGGGACCTCTTCATATTTATAGATGTTACATTCTGTTACCTAAAAAAATAAATTGAGAAACAAAGTCTTGCATACATAATACTTTTGAAAAATACAATTATGTATAAATATAATTTATAGTGTTACAATTTATTATCACAAATTTTAAGTTGCCAAAATTTCTAACCTGCGGTTTGCGGTCTACCAGACTGTTATATTAGCACATCTGTTACCAGTATTATTCAATTTATGAAACACAATGGAAATACAAGTTTCATATATTGCAACAGATAGATCACAATAATAAAAAATTATAAATTATATTTTAATTCTTTGTGTCATTTTTAATATTAATGTCCGAAATATTAGATGTAATATGTAACATTTCACTCATCAATCTGGGATAATATTTGCATTCTTCATCTAAACTATTAACGTTGTTGCCAATCGAAATTATCTTGTTTAAATGAATATGCATGGACACAAATGAATAATGACGTTAAATTTCTAATTATTTTTGATTCTCCACATCGTTTCGTATGCCCGATTTCTAAACAATTAATTATGTAAATAACATTATGTTAATTTTGTCTTATATATTTTTAACTAAATTTAAATTTTTGGAAGTTTCAAAAATAATGCGGATGCCATAATTATTAAACAAGTCAAACAGTTTATATTTTATATTTTTCAAAAATTGTAGTCCAATAAAAAAACTGTTATTAGGCTTATTAATTGGTAACTTTTTATAATCGTACTTAATTTTAACCAATCTGATGTTGAAATTTTGGTTTATTATCCATAAATGTAAATTAATATATAAATTTTGTGGGTAACTACTAAAACCTTTTTCCCATTATATAAAATGTGTTCTACTGTTTCTCGAAATCATGCGGCGGCTTAAAACATAAAATTAATTGAATTTTGTCAGTGCTTCTAATAACAAGATAATTATTTCGTTTATTTTTAACATTAAATTTGTTATGTTTAATATTAGAAATATTTAATTACCAAAAGTGTTTTGATGAAAACAGAAAAAGAAAACTAGCGTTTTGTTGTGAAAGGAAAAGTTTTTTTTGTAGAGTGGCCAGCTACATGAGGCAAATGCACGGGGTTGCAACTCCCTTTTAATATTATAGAAAGCGCTTTGAAATAAAGGATGCGGAAGAGTGGGGTAAGGTAGTCAAAGGTTAACTACGGTTAACCCGAGTTATAGTTTAAGGATCCTTCCCGGAATTCCCATAAAAGTGATGCAGGACAAACCCTAGAAAATATTTATATAGTAGATCAGGCGTTAGGTACTTGTCTCGCGCCCTTCCGACGGTGGGAGAGGGGTTTGTTGTGGGGACGCAGAATTACATTCCCCGTGCCTCGAGCAGTTTAGAAGGCAGCTGGTCGACTGTTTCAATGGGAACAGCGGACAAATCTTGTCGTATGTCCAAGGCCTGTGACCCCGGAACATACACCTCTCAAAATAGGCCGAGGTGCTTCGGCTTGTAGGAACCTTAGTTCAAAAACGGAAAAAGAGGAAAAAGCATCCCCAAATGTTGCCCTCTCCGTCTCTCCAGAAAGGTTCTGCCAGCGGGATATGGAAACGAAAGGATTTTTTTAGAGTAACATTCTACATTATGATAATCCACGTGTTGGCAACTCCCCTTTAATACCATAGGAAGGGATTTGAAAAGGAGGATGCGAAAGTAGGTACTTGTCCCTCGCCCTTCAGATGGCGAGAGAGGATGCAGTTTCAACTAAGAATAAAATATATGTTTGTAACTTAAATTTTGTATTTTATACACGTCTCATTTATGCATTTACGTAACTTACACTTTTCATCTACGGCAATGATTAATCTGGCCCACCGACGTCTTGCAAATTTAGGCAGGACCCGCGGCGTGACTGTGACAAAATTAATTATGAGTGTATTCTGGAATGAGTTAACAGTACGTGTTGGCCAATGAAAGTTTTCAAAGTGTTACCCAAGTGGTTTGTAACAAACTACGAAAATAGAACATTATAAACTTTTATGACACATACTTTTTGTGTTAACAGATTTACAATTTCCATTACATATCTCTTTTGATTTAGAACTTATGAAGTTGAGCCAAAGTAAAAGCTGCCAAAATAATTGAAAATTTGAACCATTCTAATTGTCAGAACTCAATCTGACTGACGGAAGTGCTATTTTAAAACGTTTTACTTGTTATGGTTTTAGGATAGGATTTGTGAACTTTTCTGATTATATTACTTTTTGTGTCCTCTAGGGAAAGTTATTTAAATAGTGTAAATTCAGACATATACGTTCCAATATCACTCAACTCAAAAGGTTAAAATTATCAGGAATTACTGCTTCCAATATATTAGAAAATTAATGTAGCTATTAAAATCCTGTAGGTCAAGTAAAATTATACGTTAGTTCAGAACAGTAGTATGCGTATTTAAGTAAACACTAAGAATTATTATGATAAATAGAAACATAATTGATGTGTTCCCTTCAAACAATGAATAATTGCATTCAAAACTATTAAAGTTTGAGTATAAAGAGCTTGTGTGGTGGTTGCTCCGAGCCCGTTGAATCTCTTTGAGATCGCGTCTCAAACGCCTTTTTGAAGGCAACAAAACTTTGAGTGCCCTCCACTGTACTTTGAAGTCGCCTGTCGGCTAATTAATCTTTAATTCTGGCAAAGTTTATGTTTTGTTACATTAAATACGCTTTTATCACCTATTATTAAACAGTATACATACGGTTTGAAATTTAATAATACGTCAGTATATTATGAATCTTTAATGTATTTTAAGCGGAGATACTCCGAGTAAGAACCAAACAGAATTACTGTGTAGTCATCCTTTCAGATAAATATGGTACAGACATAACACAATGTTCAAGGAATCATCTGTCTTATTTGTCATATCAAAATCATAAAATAATTTAAATAAAAATGTATGCTAATTAGATAAATAAGTATTCAAATAAAAGACAAATTAAGAGATAAAATAAGTACCACACAACGTTTCTGCAATTCTTTTTGCTTTCGTTAGTTGAATCAGAAACGCAAGTGCCGTAAGAACTATACACCGCACATATCGACCTCGTTTTCAGCGAAATTTATTCAATATTCTATCAAATTGTAGTATTGGGTATTCTCTAATTTCTCTATCTATAAACTTAACAAATTCAGGTACCCTTATACATTAAAGTGGTGGTCAAATGAATAACTATAGAGTATCGATTTAAGTTACAAGAAGGTGCAACTGCTTGTGGGTTATGCACCTTATCCTACTGTTGCTACACAGTCGACTTGTGATTAAATGAATGTTAATTAGTTTTATTTTATATTTAGGTGCCATAAATTCATAATAGTCTTCGTATTTTACAATTTTATTATGTCGAAACAAAAGTGTACTTCCTATGCACGTTTTAAAGAACTGTACCGTTTTATTTCGTTGTTTTGTGTATCAGATGAGAAAGTTAGGTTTTAAGTTTGTCGATCGTAGTTTTCCGTCCAGCATGAAGGAAAAGAGAACATCCAGCAACACATCAATTCTAAAAAGCGTATGCCATCAAAAAATGCTGAAAAATACAAAAATGTTGGTTTCGATTCTTAAAAGTGACAAATTAAAAGGCGATGTCAAAATAGTGATTAATGCCGAACTGACATTTTCCTACCGTAATGTTGTTCACGATTCTAGTTTTAGATCTAACGATTGTATGTTTCATGAAATAAAGTGTAAGATCATAATTTTTGATTGGCAGGAAGTAAGACTGAATCATTAATTGTAAATGTTACTGAACCATTCGTAATATGGTATTAAAAATGAGTGGCGCAGGGAAATAGGATAATTGCTACAAACAACAAAATCATTGCTTGGGATAAAATATATATAATTCTGAGTATGAGCTTGTAAAAAAGGGAATAATGACATTATCATGATAGCTTCTTCCACAAAAAAAATATTTATTTTTTAAATTTATTGTTAACATACCTACTACATTAAATTATTACAGTTAATTCATATTAACTATACATTTTATTCTTAGTCTCAGATTCATTGACTATTTAGATTAGATCTCGAATGCCGGTTTCCTCGCTAAACTTTAGTAGGTTATTTATTTCCGCTGCTGAGGTACATATCTCCCTTCCCGTGAATTTCAGAATTATGGCTTCTCTCGTCCTGTCGTGCTTTGATCAGTCGTAGAGGATATGCTGCATCGTCAGGGCAGCCCTACATACGTCACATGTAGGTTGTGGTGACCCAGAGAATAGATAGGGGTGCGTGAGGTTCGAATGGAGAGTTCTTAACCTAGCAACAACCACCTGCTGTCTCCGTGACAGATTGATAGCGTAGCTTGAAGTTTTCGACTTCATTGTGAAAAATCCCTTTAGTCATTCCTCTTCTACACTTGTATCATTTTTCTCCAGTATACTGGCATAGGCTTGTCCCCCATCATTTTTAGTGCATATTGGACTGTTGTTTTTATTATTTTGTTGACATGCCTCCATCTTTGCACTTTTGTCCGCCCTTTCGTTTCCCTCTATTCCTCTGTGTGCCGGTATTCATCCTATCATTTATTACCTTATTATTGCCATTTAGAATAGCCATAAGGTTTTCCCTGATTTTATTGGCGGTACCATTACATATATTTTCGTTGGTACAGAAAACAACTATTTGCTGTAGCGTTCTCTAGTATCGGTCAATAAATATAATTTATGTAAGAAAAATTAAATTTTTCTTTTACTTTTCCTTAGTTACGAGAGAAGGACGAAGAATGAATGTTTGAAATAAATATTTCGTCCGATATGTTCTCTTTTTCGGATCAGAAAAATATGGTATCGCTAGTTCAACGCAAAGACAAATTGAAACGTTGCCGATAAATAAGGAATCCTATCCATTGTTTAGTTTCACAGTAATAATTTGTAAGTTAATTTCGAAGACACATTTATTCTGAAGAATTTAGGATATAATTCTATAATATTACCAAGTATCAACTTCTAAAATCTCAGCATTATTCCAATCAAATGATTGTTTCAAATTGATGATATGTTAGGAGATTGTTTATCAATGGGAGGTTTCAGATTTGGCAAATGTACTTTTATAGGGGCAATAAGTGATCGTTTTGTTTGCCATATCTAATACTAATTACGACAAGAGCATAAGATTTTGTAAACTGCACAATGTTCGCTAAGGCGTAAAGTGGGTCCTTGTGAATTTTATCAAGAACGAAAAAGTAATAGTAGATATTGTAATGCCAATTAATCAATCAATTAATTGTTTTTAAATAAATTTGAATTGTTAGCGAACAGTTTGTATTATAGCGAGAGCGAGCAGAGCGACAATGAGCTCTGTTCCTATTATTGAGAACGCGGAATGGCGTTTACGCGCGCAAAAGCATAGTCAGTTGGCAGTCAGCAGCAAAGAGCAAAAGTCAAAAGTCTAATTCGAGGAGCGAAAGAGTAAAGTCTACAGAAAGGAGCGGAATAGAGAAGTCGATGTCTAAGGATAGACATTTTAAAATAAATCTTTACTGAGCTATTTTGCAGTTTCAAACCAAACCGATAAGTAAATCGGTAAAAGACTATAAAAAATCTGCAACTCGTAAGATTCCTGTAAGCAAGCAGTCATCAGATAGCTGTCCAATTTGGAGAGGATCATCCGAGTTCCTGGGGGTCTAGTAATTCCATAAGTGTAGAATCTGTGTAAAAAATTTTCAATATAGTGTACTTTTGAAGCCATAAAAGAATGCTGGTACCAGCCGAACAATGCGTAAGTAACCAAAACCTTAATAAAAATCTGTAAACGCTAACTAGAAGGTTAAAGTCAGATTTCGTTCGTTTTCCTTGTAGTTTTTCTTTCACTTATCAGCATATTATTTTTCAAGTAATTTATCATTTGTATTGTTAATCATATCATTCACTAATTTTCACTGTAAATCATCAAACCCAGTAAAGGGCCTGGGAGAACAGATCTCAAATTTTGTTTGTAATTGTCTTTTACCACTGAAAGCCACTAAAGGAAAATAAATTTGTTTGTTTGTTAATTTTTTATCTTTTTCATTTCAATAAACTCACATTGTTAATTATTGCATTACATTAAATTCATTAAATTAATAAATCGTTAAATTGTTGGTTATTACAAATTGGCACCACAACGTGGGAAAATTAAAATGTAAAATTTGTTAATTATTACATTTTGGCACCACAACGTGGGGCAAATTAAACGACTAAATTGTTGATTATTACATACTAGCTGGGTGCCCGGCGTTGCCCGAGATGTCATTTATCCATAACCCCCGATACACTCAAATTTCGGTTGCTTTTGCGCTATTTTTATGTAACACTCCTCGAACCCTATCCCTAAATGTGCTCACCTCCGATGCCGAAGGGGGTTGGACTCATTGACCAAATATAACGGCCGTTTTTACATGTCAGAAGATGACCACCCCCACAAATGTGCGATAATCAAAAAGTATTTATTGCACGTAAAAATCGACCAATTACATTTAAAACAATTATTAAATTTGTAGACATATAATTTTTCCATCTGAAATTTAACTATTTGGTGGTTTTAGCAATCTGCAGGTGGTAGCATTGTATAAAATTAATGCAAAACATTACGAAATACGCTGTCTTCAATAAAAAAATATCAATTTTGAACATTTAAGTATTGTTTTTATCATAATTCTATGTATCTTCCAGTGCGTATTGCAAGATATAATTGGGAAACATATTGGTCCCTGATCCCGTTAAATATTCCACGTCAAAAGTCAAGTTATTTAAAAGAAAATTAATGCCATGGATTGTATAACCTTTCATAATAAATTATATTTATCACTCGATGTGGTATTGGTAGATTTAATTATACTTATTATTCAATCAAAATATTTTTGCTCAGCTTCATTTCTCAGAAATTGAACATCTATAACGTCGTTCCCAAAAATGGAAAACAAATATTGCTATCCTAACCTCAAATTTTTGTTTCACGACACAAATTGCACGCAATAATTTGCTTACATTAATACAAATTTATATAAATACGTTGCGTAAAGTATAATTAATTGTACTTTTAATTCAATTTAAATGTTCCTATTTCTGTACATACCTTTGACTGAGAGTGCATTAATTGAATAACGACCATAAAAACTTTCGGAGTTCCGTACGTCATTTTCAATACTTTTATAGTTACAAACATATAATTCAGCAGGCGTACCTTAGGCAAATCTTATTATCTTCTGAAATATTATACAGGATACAATAGTACGTTATATTATGAAATTTTATAAATCTCGACCGACACACATTTGAATGTATTATAAGGCGCCATATTGGCTTTATCAAAGATAGCGGGATAATTAACTATTCCAAATTAACTTTCCGCAAGGATGGTAAAGTTTTTTTATTACTATTCGATGGAGTATTACTGGAAAAAATTTTACTTTTTATTCAATCAAAATATTACTGCTTTATTTCATTACGAAATACAGAACTATATTTAGGATGCGTGAATGTCTTGAAAACTTGTGACGTCATCGTGTCGCGCAGTAATTTAACACAAATTCGTAACTTATTTCAATTATAATTATTTCCACGTTTATTCTAGGGGTTTCTCACCCCCACAGTACCGGTTCTCGATTTTGGCAGAATTTATATACCAATTTTTGTTGAATTCTGTCCACGCGATAAAATTTGTATAAAGAACAACGTAAATACATACATACATACATACATACATACAAATATACATCCTTCTTTATTATATAGGTTGGCGGCCAACGTTGGGCAAATTAAACTAAATTGTTGATTATTACAATATTTAAACGATAAATATTTGATTTTCTTTAAAAATTTGGACTAAATTATTATATAAAAATTAATAATAATGGAGAAAAACTTTTTATTGAAGTGATTGGGGACGAGTAACCGTAGGGTGTTGAATTTTTTCAATGTAATATTCATGTGTTTATTAATAAAAATATACTCATCAGAATTTAAAATGTTACAGACAATATTTTGTTTTGATGGAATTTGGACTTTGTCTACTAAGCTCTCTTAATTTTGTCTATAAATTGGATTTTAAATTACCTGATTAAAATAATTTAATTTAGAGAGAAACAAACAATCTGCATAGCCGGTTTTTTTGCGAGCAATCCATATTCATCAACGTTGGAATGGTTACATTTACAAATATAATAACTAGCTTTTATTGAATTCCACATTACAGTAATTAGCAAGGAGGTCAATGAATTTTTTTTGGACAATATTTTTAAATATAATAACAACACTGGATCATATGGAAAAAATTATCTTACATCATATAACAGAGGTTATATCGGTCCAAAGGCAGCATGAATCCGTTTTTTATATATTATAATGAACCGCACGTATATATACAAAACCATTTTTTTTATTCAATGTAATTGCATATTTTCACAAGTAACATATAAGAACACACATAAAAATATAATTATGGAAAGAAAATAATTTTAAAAAATTTTATAAATAAATTTCAAATATAATATAAATTAAATATAGTAAAATTAAATTTATTAATAAAAAGTATAATAACATCTAACCACAAACAAAGCTACACCCGTGGAGAACATGTGATCAAATTTTGTACAGTTGATCCTTTCGAACCGGAAAGAAACACTGTAAGAGACAAGACACACGCTAGTAGTGGGAGTGGACTATTTTCAAAGATGCTAAAACGGACAATATTTTTTTTCTGGGTTAATGAGATTATTAGTGGATCTACCGATGACGTTTGTGTGCCTTTCGGCATGCTGGAAGGCATTACACAAAAATAACGCGAAACCAACCAAGAGTTTTACTTCAGCTCCTACGAGAGGGTTTTAAGGGGATAACAAAGTTCCGCGTACAATCTTATCCACGTTGAACAATTTAGACGAAATTTTGTTGTGTATATTTGTCTCGCTAAAGATACTGGGTGTGTTTTTTACGCTTTTGGATTAGAGACAGTATTTTTGTATTTATGGTACCGGGATTATTCTTTACTCTCTGAATGAGTATTTCCGTCTCTCTTAAGATATCTGGAGTATTTTTTACTCTAAAAGGAACCGGGATTTTTGCTGACGTTCATACGGTTCGTAAAGAAATTTTGATGCTCTTAATTAAGGTACCGGGAGTATTGTTTTTATGATCAGTGGTATCGGGAGTATTTCTTAAACTCTTAAGGGAGGCTTACTTGTATAAACTTAGAGCACCGGGAGTTTAATTAAGTCTCATACGATAGTGCGTGTATTTTTTACTGTATTAGGGTACCGAGTATATTTTACAAGTGTTTAAAGGTAGCCTACGAAGATCGTATTTGATTTTCTAGTCGCCCATAAGGCACTAAGAGTATTTTTTATATATTTGGTATCCGGAGTATTTATAGTTCTCTAAAGACATTGGGAGGGGTTAATTTGCATTCCATATGCATAGGTAAGTTGAATCACTTTTTGACTAATAGATAATTGTAGAATTAAACACATTATCGGGCTTATATAAATACATACCCGGACAACGCTGCGCATCGAGCTAGTTATCAATAAAACCATAATTTTCAACCATTCTTTTGGAAATATCTGTATTTGTCTTCGTACTTTCGTTTTTTGCAATTTTTAATTGACATGTTATTCAAAACAATTAAATAAATTTCATTCATAAATGTCAAACTGAAACAAAATAATTTATTTACGGCTATGATAAATTAAACTCGTAAATAATTTAAAATTTGAATGAATCTATGCATTTTATTTAATTAGAAAAAGTGGCAAATCCTAGTTCAAAATTTTGCGTAGTTCGATGCTACACAAATTGGCTGAAGTACGAAGTAGCACTAGCAGTGTAAATGAGTGTATAGTCCGTTTTAAAATAGATGTCTACTGGCGTGTCCGCCCGGAGGAGTGTCGTGATGCCACGTACGACACTAGACTTACACAGCTCACTGAAAACCGCTATTGTTCGGCAACGCTGCTTTATTTCAAGCATTGTGATTGGTTTATTCCCTCGCGGGAACTAGCCACCATAGGTCTTCTAATTTAAAACAGACTATAGTGCAATTCCTACCACCACTACTATAAGGTGGTATTGAAAACGAGAGAGAAAGAACCAAGAAATAGTTTATTTTCTGAAATGGATAAAGGAAACGAAGGTAAAAACAAGTTTATACGATATTTGTATATTTTCATTATTTTTCTTAAAGATTGAATGATTGATATCAGTTTCAGTAATGTGCGCAATCACAGTGTTGTTCATTTTCTACGATCTGGAATGAAATGCTTTGAAAAATTTAACCTGAAGCAAATTCGAAAAATGGCCTGTCGTACGATTCAGGAATATTCAATAGTAATGGTAAATTTTTCTTTATTACAAAAGCTAGTTATTTGTTACTAAATAATATTTGTGTAAAAGTAACACGCTGCCATTATACTAAACAGCACAAGTATTCATTTTCATTATGGTCAGATATATTAGTAGAGCTTCAGTAGAACCACAACCATAATATGAACTCTTCAAATATAATTTTCATAAAATTTAATAGCCTAGTTTAAAAGTGATGCACTTTTGAGTTTGGTAAACATGTTTCTTTGAAAACTACAAGCATCACACTGGGATTGGAGGGAAGTTTACCTTCCACAATTCCACCATCAATCTCTGCTAAGCCCAGACCAGCAACGACAACCCAGCAAGCAACGGAGACCTATCGATCTTAGATCAACCTGATGCACATGTTACGAATGTTAAATATTTAAAACCGATGCGTAGGAGTCACTGCTAAGTTCAGGAATTCGTAATCGGGAAGTTCATTGTTCAAAAATTATTTCGTCATTGTTAAGAAAATGCTGCAATGGAAGTCGTAAGAATCGAATATTTATTCATAGCGTTTATAATCAAGGATATGACTGAAATTAAACCGGCATTGTCTTTATGCGTTTGTGTCCCTAATAATTTGGCTACTAATCAGACGTTTAGATGATACGGTCCAGCAAATATTCATGAAATATACTTCGGCATGTGTAATAACAATTCTGTTGGAATGAATGAAGAATTTATTTAATTTTCCGTCAATAATAATGAGGCCAACAGTTTCTAATTCAGTAAGTATTATAATATACCTGTACACACGAACATTACATACATAAGATGGCAGTCCTAGAAGTACCCAATCTGACGTATAGATGGCGGGTTGGTATTTTCAAAACAAAAAGGTTAAATACCAACTTCATAAAGCTTAAGTTAGACAGCCATCAATAATGAAAGGTCTCAGTGAATTTGTGGACATGGAAAAATTGGTCATAGTTATGTGATACAATACTTTCAATTTAAAGGTCACAGACCAACCAATATCAGCTTCTTTGGGCGAATCTGCTCCCTCACTTACAAGAATAAAATATTTGATAGCAGAGTTTAAACGAGACATTACGAGCTGCCAATACGAACATCACAGATATCGAACAACTGAAGTGGCCACGCGAAAATCAGTAAAATGGTATTGAGAAACCGTCGACTAAACGTGCGGGTGCTAGCAGACATGGTAGTGCCTTACATCGCAGTTTGACTGAAAATTTGGAAATTAGAAAGCTGTCTGTAACTCTTTAATGGTCTATTCTATTAAAATTAATTAATTGTGAAAAACGATACGTTTGGGCTATATGTTACTGATATCAGGTGGAACAAATTCGTATTTATCAATATATTGTAATATTCAACTAATAGCCTTGAATTAAATCAAATTAAATCAAAAGGATAGGCGTTAATTAAATGAATAATTAAACAAGAATTTACAAATAAAATACAATTTATTATCAAATTGTGGCTTCAAGAATCAAAACAATTACAATTAAATTTTAATATCTCAGGGTCTTTACTGGGTTTGATGATTAGGACAAGATAAAAGTAGAATTTGACTAATTAACTTTTCAAAATATTATTTGCTTAAAATTAAATCAATAAGTCGATCAAAAAGAAAACTAGAAGAAAGCTAACGAACGATATCTGACTTTATCCTTTAATTAGCGTTTACAATATTATGATAGTTTTGGTTTTTGTTACTTACATACTGTTTGGCTGGTACCAGCATTTTCGGTAGCTTCAGAAGTACACTATTGCAAAATTTTACACTGATTCTAAGTGTCGACTAATAGATTCTACACTATTTGAATCGAAATGGAATTTCTTGGCTCCCAGGAACTCGGATGATCCTCCTAATTATCAGTTATCTGATGTCTGCTTGCCTTACAGGAATCTTACGAGTTGCTAATTTATTAGTCTTTTACTGATTTGGATTTAAACTGCAACGTAGTTTTAAATGTTTATTCTCTCGTGGCTGGTCCTAAATGTAGACTCTGCTATTCCGCTCCTTGCTGCTGACCGAAACTAGCTTTACTTTTAAATACTTTAGATTGTCTCGACTATGTTTCTGACACGACCACTTGCTGTCCTTTCTGGCTGCTGACTCAAAAATTCATCCGTCCACATCAATCTTTCGGCACCAACTAACTATCCTAGTGCCTCTCGAGTTTGAGCGCGCATTTCCATTTCGGCATTTTCTACAAAGCAACAGAGTTCAGCGCTATTGTCGCTTTTTGTCGCTCAAAATACCGCTAACCATTTATTCGCTAACAATTTAATTTCTAATACAAACAATTAATGGCCTAATTAATTGGCATTACAATATATTATAGCAAATATATATTATTTACCATTTCAGGTAGTATGGTGAAAAATGCCTGAGATACACTTTTGATATTTTATCTGGTTTTATAGTTATTGTAATATACAAAAAGGAGGGCGTTAATTAAATGAAAAATTATTCAACTTTACAAACAAACAAATTTATTATCAATGTTTAAAAACAATTACACAGTTTAAAAATTTATCTCAGGGTCATTACTGGGTTTGATAACGGCTAAACATTTTATTTCTCAACTTAAACACAAATTCCAATTTAAAAGAGAAAAGATTTACTCATCAATAAGAATGACGAAATTTACTTGTCAGCAAAATTAAACTAAAAAGATGGATTCTAATTAACAAATTTTATTAAAAGAAGGGAACGAAATCTGACGTATATCTTTTAATCAGGTTTACATACTTGGTTGATTGTAAATTGTACTCACGGCTGCCCAGCATTCCGGGATACCTTTGATTTACGAAGCACTATGACGGGTTTTTGCACTTCTTTTAAACTCACAGATTCTAAATTTAATATTTTTAGATAAAAAATCAGGAACCAGGATAATCTTCCTTTCGTCTCTCTCTCTCTCTCTCTCTCTCTCTCTCTCTATTGACTTCTGCTACTTCTGCTCGGCTATGTGCACCAAAAACTGTTTGTTTTTAGCAGGTTTCGTAGTTATGCTCAAGTGAATATTTCGTTTTGAGCAAACTGTTCATGGGCCAATCAAAGCTGTTGATTGGTAATTATCGATGTTTCTCTGCAAGTTTCCTTTGAATATTTGAAATTGTCTTGTCTATTTCAACTCGAACAATTTCTGTCGTGTCTGACTGCTCACTGCTTCTACATAACTTTACTTTTTAAAAGAATATCTCGTCTATTTTTATACGACCTGTACTTGACCAAACCTTCCAGCCAACTGAACAACCATCTCGCAATTTTGAGCGCGCATACCTCTTCATTGACTACATTGTTGCTGTGTTCTGTACCGCCGTAAGAATATATTTCTCAAACAATTTATATTTTCAAATTTACAATTAATGTCATAATTAATTGGCATTATTAATATATTTTTGCGTGAATCCGAATCTCTTCCCACGGAGATTATGGCTTATTAATCTTGACAGCAATTTCATGGATTATGCTTACATTTCAAGACATACGAAGCCTAAATCTCACGGGTCCATACTTTCCAACTATCGCAATTCTTGATATCACGATGGATTGATGAAATTATTTACCTCATAACCCTGTATCTTTATTCAAACGTGTTAGAAACCAGAAGGTGAGTATATAGGAAAAGATAAAATGAGACTCGACACTTTCTTCCTTATTATATAAATTTCTCGCCACATGTGAATACGAAATGTTCTATTAAAATTTCAAATAATTTCTTATTCCTCAACTTCAGTTGGAACGATTAGTTGATTAGCGTTACTTCTTTATTACAGCACTTCAGTTTTCTAGGAGCCAGTTGGTAAAATGGAGGAAAATTGAACCTGAGATGAAAACTTTTTCCAAACACACTTTAGTCATCATTCTTCTAATTTTAATTTTGAGAACTGTAGTAACACAACCATTAAACCCATTTTTTACATCTATTGGAATTCACACCAATTATTATTGGAACTTTTCAGTTGTAATCGATTTAAGTTCTGAATCTTAAAATTGCAAAGAATATTTTATGGTCACATGTATTTGTACAGTTTTCAATTTAACGAATAAAAGGCATTCGTATTGATAACTAATTGAATGCTTTCCTAGCGACTGCTCTGCGCTTCTGGGCAGTGTCTTACAGCAGGCACCGTTGTCGCTTCCAGGAGCAGAGCTGGTATTGTACGTATCTTGCTAAAAAAAAGAAGATAATTCGGCGCTGCAGAGAGAGCAGGGAATAGGGGAATCTCACAATGGCGTAGTCAACTGGGATGTTAATCCCTTGGCCGCAAGACCGCCAGATAATTGCAGCAAAGAGCATGTTCTAAGCCAAGGGATCTTCCACGGAGCGTACGCTTTACTTATTCAATCTTATTTAGAATCTTGCAATAGGTGTAAGGTTCTTATGTTTACCCTTCTGTCTCATTATGGGAGGTTCAGAGACTAATTAACGCATTTAAATTTACAAAAATTATTTCAAACAAGATATTTTTTGTTTTGATGAATTCGTGGAGAATGGGTAATATTTATAAATTAAATACGTAAATTATACTCGGATAAGTCTTATCTGTACCGAAGTTCTTGACGTCTGCTGCCTGTGAACTGCATTATTCTAAGTTACTGCTGTACCACGTATACTCCGCCTTAATATTGTTGTTCCTTGAACTCAAATTCCTCTGAGACACAGCCATACAGTTTAATCACTCTCATTGCGTGGTCTTAACAAAAAACTAATGACTTTACAGAAAGAAATTAAAGGAAAGAAAACTTTGTTTATTCACCTCCGGCTAAGGCCGCAGTTTAGAAAGGATAGAGGGTTGCAAAGAAAATGTCTGACACAAGACTTTTAAATGAAGCCGTCCGCACTGGCAACGACCATATCACTCCCACTGTCCTCGACCAAGAATAGGCACGCCAATTCTTTCCTCACTCTACACGTGTCTCATCAACTATTTGCCTTTTTTAATACTGTATTTTAAACGAATCTGTTAACGAACAAAAAATATTTGCGCTGTTGAAAATACCCGCAAAATTAACTCAACTGACATGAAAAATAACGGAAAATATGTCCAATTGTTGTAATAGGTGAATGCTATTTCCTGATAAAGTATTTATTATCTCACTTTAATATTGTAATTTTATGTTTATTATATTCATTACTTTTTATTGTCTATGTAACGAGTACCACGAAATTTGGAATATAATTTGCAGAATATTGTAGCGTTATCGATTTATTATTTGACTGAATAATAACGAACAACTTTTGGAACGCTTCCGTTAATACATTTTATAAGTTAAAATTATAGGTATAACTTAAATAATTGAAAATTCATGTTGGTTTGGATTATACGTACCCGATGGTAAAAATGAGGCGAAGTTAAACAGAAATCGGTTTCGTTGTAACAACTATTTTCTTGATTACACCTATAGGAACTGCGTGAACAACTGATTTATAAGAAAAACAACTAATTTATTAATAATTAGAATTGGACTGTTTATTTTTTAAAAAAATAGCAATTTTCTTTACATTAAATTAACAATGAAATCTCACAAAGGATCTGGGCATTGGAGCAGAGGCAACCAAAATACTTGAAAAAATATTAATGTCAAACATTATCCTGGATTAATCTCACCAATGTCCGGGTAATTTTGCTCTGTCAAATTACGTAATCAATCGTGCTTCTTCGCAGCTGCCGTCTCCCCAGTCCAAACATCTGACCTCTCTGAACAATCACACTCTTCTCTTTACCTCAATGATATCTCCACATTCCACGATAATCTCGGACAATCACCGCTGACATTCACATCTCACACAAATATATCACTGGCTTGCACCATCCTGAAAAATATATACTACACAGTAAACTAGAGGTAATTCAATTTTGGAACGTATTTTATAGATAAGGTGGTGAAGGGACTCAACACGCATCCATGCATAACTGTAAAATTTGTGTGGTCTCATGTTTTGACATATACTTATTTATCTAATTTCAAATCACGAACCAACAAATTTCCCTTTATGATTACGATTTGAATATTTTTAGAGAATACTATTCGTTGTCGTAGATCCTTAGAAGAAGCAACGTTTCAAAAATGGTAAAGTGTTAAGTCATACAGAGTTATTAACGAATAATTCATTTTTCAGTGAGAAACTGAATAATTACGTTATTTCAGTTGTATTAAATATTTCTATTTTACAGTAAATAATAGTCTATGCTTACAATTTCAACTATTCTTAATATCATAATAATACGTACAACCAGTATTTATGACAGGGGCCTGTCTTAGAAGGACGTGCCATATTATTTTTGGAAAGAGTCGTGGTACAAAATTCGTCAACCACACTCATTTGACGGTAGGAATAGTGCGGTCACATACAATATCCCTACCACGACTATTCCTCTCTAACCTAGACTATCCAACAGTAGGTTTCTTGGAAACAGGATACTTCAATTGACTATTCTCGGTAGTGTGAGGAATCCTGCTGATAATAGAACTCTGGTTGAGAAGCCTTTCCGCGGTTGCGGCATTTGGGAAGGAAAGGAGGAAGGGAGGGCGCAAGGTTCTCTTGGGGGTATTTCTCAGAAGCTACCATTCTGCCCGGCCAGGAGTTGGTGGAGATTGACTCAAGGCGGTCGTCCAGTCTTCTGGAGTATGGAAGGTGTTGGTGATAGCCAACCGGGAGGTTAAGGTGTCGAGTGGTGGGGACTGTCTCTACCTCTTAGTTATCCGATGACGAATGACGAAACCGCCTGGTCATAATTCTCCTCATAGCAATAGCTTGTTGCTATGTGAGAAAGATAGCCCTAACTTGAGAGGCATTCTGGGAAACTAGAGTGTGCCGACAACTTTCAACAGCCTTCGGGCAAGTGCATCTCCACCCTGCGGGACGACCCTGAGCACTCGAGCTAACGGAGCTATGTGCGCGGCCGACAAAAGCCGCTTTTGTGTAATTTGCTACCTCGGGGTGCGTTGGGTCTCTGGTATATCCTCCAGGGTCCCTGTAACCGAGGTGGGTTTGGTTACCCATGTTCCAGCCCAATATACGTTGGAGTTTGACTCGAAGGGGTCTGTGTTTTCGTACGCAAAACTTTTCTTCTGTCCTCCCCTGGGTGCAGGGCCGAGACCGCCTGAATTAAGAAGACAAGATCCCCGTTCCCTCCTTGGAGAAATCAACTACATACATACTTCAGATTAGTCCACGTTGTGGCCACATTCCTTTAATAACATAAGAAGGGATAGATAGGGGACTTGGAAGAAAGAATAAGGTAGGCAAGGGTTAACTTTGGTCCCTGGTTTTAGGGCCTACCCCTCATTCTACAAAGTGTGATGCAATGAAAACCCTAGAATAACCATTATGTAGGTTGGGCGGGCAGTCAATACTTATCCCTCGTCCTTATGATGATTGGAGTTAGGATTGCAATCTCAACTTCATGTTCACCACGTCTGTGAACCCAGCCTCCAATACCTCGGAAGCCTGACCTATAAGTCATGGTTTATGGGACCTTCATTAAAATACTTACCATTAACATTATTTTCTTTCGATATGTTTCCTTATCCAGCTCGCAGTGCTCCCTTAGTGGATGTAAAACCATTGTTGGTATGCGTATTAAGCTTCATCTGCATAATTTTCGTGAATATATAAAAACCCAAAATTACAAACTATACCTGATTAAACAAGAAATTTGATACATAAGAATATGAACGCTATTGCGAATCACGGCAGTACATATGTAAAAAATGAATGGTCTAATGCTAATGCAAATTTTGTTTTTCGCACAAAAGCAAATTAATTGAAACTCTGAACGATTCCAGGTCAGTTGGAAATTCGGTTAGTCGAAGCAAGTGGCTTGTTACTACAAAAGGGGAAACAATTTTTTATAAATCAATTGTTAATCGCAGAGCTATGGGAGAAGAGAAACGGATATGCTAAAATTGCGTTAATAATGCTAATTCATGAGAGCTTGTAGGAAACGGTTGCTGGTTCCATTGTTGAGCAGAGCGCTAAGTCACGTTAGGAACTAATTAAAGCGCTGCGTGCGCACTGGGTAATTTAACCGCAGACAGTCAAAAGGGTAATCAGTTCAGTGACAGAACACGCGCAGCTTATATTAAACATGTAAATGCTATCAGACATGTACAATAGTAATATAGTCAGAGAAATATTTTACTAAACAATGAAATGGTAACAAACAAAATTTCACGAAAGAATAATAACAAATGAAATGACGTTTTTCAACTAGAGCCATTTGTGTACAGTCAGTATTTTAACGTATATACATTTATTTAAATACATTTAACACGCGTAATTTTCAAAGAAATTATTATAAGAAGTAAAATTATATCTTTATTAATATAAATTGAGGTTGAAGAGCCAAGAAAATATTGTTTAAAGGCAACCAGATGGCTCCATCCAGCCTGTCAAGTCTAAAAGACGTGTACTCGATATGGACCATAGTGCGTCACAGATGTCGCTGACCTAGAGATGGTTCGTGGACCCCAAAATAAATTTTGAGATCTGTTGAAACTCCACTAAGACGCCAAACTTTGCCACCTACAGTTTTTAATAATTGAAGTACCTAAAATGAATATAATCTGTGGTCACTAACTCGTGACATGAAAACGCTCCTAAAAGAAGTTGAGTTCGGAGCAGACGATAAATCATGACAGGCAGTTTTTGACGAGCGATTGAAAGAGACCACTGAGTTTAATATCGAAAACAGAAAGTATCCCTAAGATAGGTTGAGAATAATTTCTGGAGGTTCTCTAAGGAGTTATACTCTTGCTTCAAGAAATTCACGGAACTGTTCAACCAGACACGAGACTCGCCATCAAGGAAAGGGGCTCCTCGTAAAATACCGGCAGATAACGTCCTCATCTTCTCTTCCGACGAAATGTCATATATTTTCAAACGTCGCAGAGAAAAATTCAAAGGGGACACATAGACAGATGTATAGTATGTATGATCCTATATTATTTCTTTGCTTCACGGCCCTTAATTACGAATCCTTAAATTATATATATAATGTTCAGCAAAATAAATAATCATTTATTATTATTATATATAGTCTGATGCTAGTTTATTTGACATTTATAAATAATATTGTCGAGTAAATTTCAATTTCATAATAAAGTTTCCTTCACGATTAGTGTTGTAAAATATTAAGTATAAATACAGGCTTGAGCGAGAACACGCCATTCCCCTGTCTATATTGTGACCGCCGGATATATTCCACGTTCGTGATGGCCCTCCGGAACTTATACAGAACTGATGCTCCTTAGATTGGCTTCGTCATCAGTTCCACATCTATAGCTGCTTTTACGGATTGGTCGCGAAAATAACCTTGTCTAGACTGGACCTAACCATGCCTGCTTATTAATTTTACAACAGATGATTTTTTATACCAATAAACAAATCTTTGTACCATGCAATTTTGTCTTTTACACAATAACACAGTCAGGCGCAGACCCTAATTATGAATCAATTCTATAATATGCGCCCTGCCTGCGCGCTGCGACAAAATATAATTATAAATTCTTTTTATTAGACACAGAAATACAAAATTATATATACCTAATATTTAATAAACCTTTGTGGAATAACGATTCAGCAATTTTTATAAATCAATGCAAACACTCCTTTACAGCTGTAATATATATTACATATTGTAATAATCAAACGATTACTTATTAATTTGCCCCACGTTGTGGTAGCCAAAATGTAATAAACAAACGGGTGTCTAAATAAAAAGATTAATATTTATAAACAACAAACACTTTTATTGTAATTTTTGAACACTTATACAATTAAACAAATATAAAAAGGATCTCATTCTCTCAAAGGTCTTAACTGGGTTTGATAACGGCAGAACATTTAAACATAATCAAAGAAACAAAAATTTACATTTACTTTAAAAAAAATCTTTACTCGTCTAGACATAGACGAAATTAATTATCGACGAGCTTATTCTATAAGATTGATTTTAAATTTAAAGAGTTTATTTTATCAACACAAAAGAAAAGAACGATATCTGGCTTTATCTTTTAATTCGGTTTACATATATGAATACAATGAAATTTTAACTTACGATTACTCAGGAAAATTTGGCTCGTTCGTACACACACACCTTATATACTGGCCGTTTTAAACACTGATTCTAACACACACTGTTGGTTTGACAAAAGTTGGTTCTCCGTTCGTGAAGGACATATCATTTGCTCGTTCTGAAGATTACTAGACGCTGGATGCAGTGTCCTGGTCTCCTACAATCGAAGACAGTGGTCTAATTTGAGGATAGAATAGATCAGACTTCAGCATACAAAATGTTTATCGATGAATATTTGGCTATTTCTCTCGCAGACTGCAACTTATAACACATTCTCCTCCCTTAACCGATGTCTCTCCTAGTCACATTCTCCAGCTTCACTGATCACAGCACGACTGACTTCTTAAACACATTCACCATCTTCGGTGGTCGCAGAATAACTCACTTCTTAAACACATTCACCATCTTCGGTGGTCGCAGAACAACTCACTTCTTAAACACATTCACCATCTTCGGTGGTCGCAGAATAACTCCCTTCTTAAACACATTCACCATCTTCGGTGGTCGCAGAATAACTCCCTCTCAAAAGCTTATCTCCCGCTTATATACCCCAGTCTTTTCCTTTTTCCATTGTTCCAAAACTTCGTCGCAAATGCCCGTTGACAGTTTCTTCCATTATCCCGAGATTTATATTATGCAGCTGCAGTTCCTTAGTCAGCAAATGGCTAACTACTCTGTCATGTCCAAAAGCCTACAATCGAGACAGGAATATTTATCTTTTTGCACCCTCACATACCCAGCTTTTCAAAACGAAGAAATACTCAGTCCGTCACAGTCATAAATAAACACGTTACAAACTGCCCCTCGGACAGTCCAGGCTATCCATCAGAAACAATGCCTCACTTACCAGGCATTACAATATATATAAGGTCTGCCTTTGTAGGCTCAGGAATCTCTGAGTAAGCATCAGACACCACGTGTCTTTATAGGTACTGAGGAATCTCCGAGTAAGCATCAGAGATAAACAAGACTCCACGTTTCCTCCTGAGTAAGGGGCACGTGTTGATGACGAGGCTCTGTGAAGAAGGTATGCCTCCAACACAGATCGGAAGATTCTTGAATGCCATTGGTGGATGACTTGTATAAAAAGAAAAGGTTTCTCTGATGTAGCTAAGTCTCTGCCTATTAGTTCAACGTGGTACCTATGCCACTCTATCTTCTATTTTCATATTATTGTCTTTGCTCTCGGCTGTAGACTAAGGTTAATAAAACTTCTGTCTTATTCTAATGGACTAAAGCCTCATGTTATTTCTCTAAGTCCTTTAAGCTATTATATAGTGCGACTTAGCGCGCACTCCGGACCCCAAGTTTCAATTTCTTCTTAAATATCTCATGGTAGCGAGACCAGGAGAAATTCGAATATTATATGGTGGCAGCGGTGGGATCTTAACCACCGACACCAGAAGAAGAATTATATTATTACACAGCATATATGATTAATTTTCTCGGGGAAATATTGAGAGTGGATAGAGCAAGTAAATAATTGTATAAGTAAAAATCAGCGGATAAAGTAAAGGATTGGATGGCATGTTTGAACGACACATAATTACTGCTAATTTCAGTTACGTAATATTTTTACCAATCTTAAAAGTAATTTATAAAATGAAACATGTACTTCATTGTATTAGCCCACATTACCGTTAAAAGCATTACTGGGAAAACCCCAACGTTTTTACGCAAAAAGAACGATGCAATAAATGTAATGAATACTGAATACGATAAAGCCCACGTTTTCCAATTTACCCTAAACCCGAGTGATTGTAAATTTTTGAACGGTTTGTAAATAATTAGTATCATCATATTTATTCGATTCTTTCGAAAGCGACTGTCTATGATTTTTTTTCTATTTTAGACATACATTGTCTCAGGCTGACAAATATGAGCTTTGACAACGGCCTTATTGTTTGTATTGTTTTAATTGGAGAGCTTATGTGTTAGAGAGTGTAAATACTAAATGATGAGCCCATGGTCCATATGAACAACATTTTCGTAATAGATAATTGTAACTACTGAACGATTTATCTAATACGACAATTGCGACCTGTTCTTCGAATTCAGAACTATTTCTAATTGGAGCCGTTCTCGCTGTCAGCGAATGTGAGCAGAGAATTAGACAAACGTTACCACATCGTCAATTATGCCTTCCTGCAGCATCGTGGACTATAATATGTCTCAACTAAGCACAAATTTGACTCGACGGCGCACGGAAGTTCTAATTGGTTACCTTTTAAAAAGAACTATCCTTGCTACAGTACCAAATGTGGAGTGTTGCTCCTGAAGATCGACAGCTTCTGTTTTCTTCACATCTATCATCTTTCATTTAGCTTCACGAGTAGAAGAGAATAAAATCTATAACGAGAAATGTGCAAATAAATACTGCGTAAGAATACTGCGTCAGAATTGATATGTATCTGCATTATATCGAATTTATTTTTAATACGTCTCTTAGGTTATTCCCGGTTTTAGTTAATTACACAATGGTTTTCATATATGGGATAATTAACGTATTAATAACATATACCACATTATTACCACCTTAAAAGGTATTCCACTAACAGTTAACTTAAATATTTCCGCATGCACACTTTTTTAACACTAACGCTGTTCCTGAATTAATTTTTTGTGAGTGCCCTATCGCCATAGGTGATTTATTGCAATGATTGATTGATATTATATTTAGAAATGAATATTTTCTACATCACTGTTTTTCTCCCCTTGGATTGATTTTTGTTTCCTGAACTCCCCATCTTCAATTAGTCTGAGTATCACGAATATAGGACAACGACTTGGGAATACTATTTAAATAAAGCACATAACCGATATTTTTACCATTGATTTTCCAAACAACTCTAAATTTGATTAAATCCTTTTGGAATACCAATGTTGTCATTAATATAAGTTTCAGAATAGTTCAATTATAGTTTGTTGCGTAATGTTGCGAACACAAGGGAGCGGCGAGGCTCGAGGTTAGCAGAGAGACAACCAGGGAAATGGGTCGTAAACAAAGGGGCTCGTCTCGTGGCGAAACATAACATTTCCTCCTACATTTATAACATGATTCATAAAGCCCTCAATGAAGAAAACAATTATTCTGATAAAAATTCTTGCAAATTTATTGATAAAATCAACCACCACATCATTCCTCATGACCACCCTTTAATTTCTCTTTATGTCGTTTCCTTATTCAACTCTATTCCCAATGATTTAGTCATTAACAGTTTCTAAAATACATGGCCCATTATCAGTCAATATACTAAATTTCCACTTCATGATATTTTATGCATTATAAATATTATCCTCAACTCCACTTATTTCAAGTTTAATCAAGTCCAGTATCATCAAATCAAAGGTTCTCCTATGGGAAGCCCCCTTAGTCCTTTTTTTTCTAAGATAGCCATGAGAGATTTAGAAAATTCTTGTCTTTTTCTACTTCCTGTCCAACTTCTTTGCTACATTAGATATGTAGATGACATTTTTTGGATTGTCAATACCTCTCAAATCAACCTTATAGTCAATACTTTCAATAATTATCATCCCAACAAACAATTCACCCGTGAACTTGAATTTAACCATTCTCTTAATTTCCCTGATGTCACCGTATCCGTTCACAATACTTCCATTCTCACCAATTTGTTCAGAAAACCTATATACTATGGACGCGTTCTCATTTATCGTTCTGATCATCCTCCAAACCAAAAGAGAGCTATAGTATAAATCTTGTAGACACAGCTATATTACTTTCTAACTACAAGTTCCATCAACACAACTAAAAAATATATTCCGAACCATTTTAATCTCCAATGAGTACCCTTAAAATTTTATTGTTAAACACACAAATAGCAGGTTGAAAAAATCCAATATCCTACTGTCACTCGTCCCCAAACACCTCAAGCCTTATTACAAATTTCTACATCACAAATTTATCCAAATATTCAACGAATATCAACTATCCAACATTTACAGATCCACTAATCCCCTTTCTTACTTGATTAAACATCACAAGGTCCCACTTGACACCTACAGCAAACATTGTGTTGTTTACAGAATCTCTTGCTCTAATTGTAATTCCTGCTACATAGGGCAAACAAAACGTTCCCTTAATGCACGTATCAAGGAACATATATCTAATATCGCACTTCCCATTGATAAACAATCTGTAGTATCCAAACATATAATCAATTCTAAACATGCATTTGATTGGAAAAATGCCAAGATTTTAGACATTGACACCAGCAACAATTCCAGGCATTTAACAGATGCTTCACATTAAATAAAACATCACATCTATCAATGTACAAACAGACACTATGAAACTGTATAATTGCTATGTTCCTTTACCATTACGCTAAACCTTCAGTTTTCCAAGTGTCGTTGCTCCCTCATTGTTACGGTAACCCTTCGGCTCTCCCATTGTTGTAGCGTTTTCGTCGCTTTTGAGTTTTGTCAACTTACAAGTGCAGTTGTGTCGCTCTTTGCTCTTCTACGCACCTGACGAAAGGCACAAGGATCCCAGTAACGTAGTGTGATATTTATATCATCTCTTTTTTGTCTGAATTGGCTAACTTTCTTATTCATTATTTTCAATCAGACGTAAATTTTTTCATCATAAACAAGAAGTTTCACGAAGCTCTATCCACAATATTGTGTAAAGGTTACAAGTTGGTTAACAATTAGTGACTGAGTATTGGACTAATTGCATATTCTTATACAGTTATAGCACCAGGAAAAAAATTATTTCTTCATAAGGACGCGGCAAACAGACGTCAGAGGGAGCCAAGCCTCTATGTAAAAATGAGCCATTTAATCAATAGGCATGAACATTAAAACTGAGCTGCGATGTGGACGGAAAGCCTAGAGGTTTCAGGTTAGAAATGGTCTGCATATTTACCTCTCTTTCGCACATCGGGACTGAAAACCCCCTGATCTCCGCTTACCATATAACCATATATGCTCCCAGAATACCTTGAGGAATTCTCCAGTAGCTAGCTTGTTCGTGATTATTTGCCATAAAAATGCAAGAACCCGTAAATATTGAAAAATTAATCTCGCTCATTTCTGAGAAGTGCATGTGTGACGAGACTTCTTCACGTCTCAACAGATACGTATTTCTTTTGTCTGAAAGGATACACTATACACTTCAGTTTAAAAAATAATACTTCAGAAGAGGGATGTAAAATAATCTGTGACGAAAAAGAAGTAAATTTAGTTACGACCATCAAGTTTCTATGTTGTTATGCCTATTGTGAACTGTCATAGGGGAACACATACAATTATGCAATAAAATTAACAGATTTACTTATGCAATGAAACGACCATCATCCAGAACACTTAAATAACATATTATAATGATGAATCAATTACTTATTAATTTGCCCCACGTTAGGCGCCATTTTGTAATATTTAATAAAGGGTGGCTTACAATAAAAAGATTATATTTTACTTTTACAAACAAACAATTTTATTTAACAAAAGATTAGTACAATTTATACAATTTAATAAAAAAAACTCTCAGGGTCTCAACTAGATTTGATAACGGCAGAACATTTAAACATAATCAAAGAACACAAAATTTCGATTTAATTTAAAAAGAAATATTTATTCGTCTAGACATAGACGAAATTAATTATCGACGAACTTATACTACAAGATGGATTTTAAATTTAAACAGTTTATTTTATCAACACTCTGACATTATCTTTTAAGTCGGTTTACAAAAAAAAATTTACTGTTCTCTTGCTACTTACGGCTGCTCAGGAACTTTTACCTTTCGAACACAGTGGTGGGGGTTTCACAGCTTCTATTACATTCACAAATTCTACTAAGTACTGTTGGTTTGAAAAAGAAAGTTTGTTATATCTCGACGACTTTACACTGCTGTATCTCGATGAATTTATTCTGCTGTATCTCGATGAATTTATTCTGCTGTATCTCTACCTTACAACTTTACACAGCAATTTTTCGACAACTTTCTGTCCTTTCTGACCACCGACCTTAATACCACCGTCATCTCAGCCAACGTACCACGACTCTGCTTAAACAATGTCTCTCTTAATCACATCCACGAGCTTCGGTGAGCGCTGAACAACTGCTCCTCAAAAGCTTATCTCCTCCCTTATATCCTGGAGAAAAAGTAAAAGACTGGGAGCCCAGTCTTTTCCTTTTTCCATTGTTCGAAAACTTCGTCGCAAATGCTAGTTGACAGATTCTTCCATTATCACAAGATTTATATTACGCAGCTGCAGTTCCGTAGTCAACAAATGGCTAACTACTCTGTCATGTCAAAGCCAAGCATTGTTTTCTTTGTCGGAAGCCCTGCAAAATGACGTATGCGGTGCTCGGATTTGGAAGACGATATGATATGGTATGGTAGAGTTCAGTTCGCAGTATTAGAGTTGGCAGGAAGGTTTAGCGAGATAAAGGTCGCATTAAAACATTGAAGAGTTATCAGGAAAGCTTGGACAGAGGCAGGTCGCAGAAAAATATTGAGAGGTGGGAGTTGGCAGTCAGACGCGACGGAAATTGGTCGTGTTGAAATAGACAAGACCATTTCAAATATTTACGAAACCTGCTAAGCACAAACAGTCTTGTGAACAATAGCCGGGCAGAATTAGCAATCAACCGAGTGAGAGACGAAAGGAGGATCATCCTGGTTCCTGAGTTGTGATCTAAAAATATTAAATTTCGAATCTGTGAGTTTTAAAAGAAGCGCAATAACCCGTCATTGTGCTTCGTAAATCAAAGGTATCCCGGAATGCTGGTCAGCCGTGAGTACAATTTACAAACAACCAAGTATGTAAACCTGATTAAAAGATAGCGTCAGATTTCGTTCTCTTCTTTTGTTTAAAATTTGTTAATTAGAATACATCTTTTAATTTAATTTCGTTGACAAGTAAATTTCGTCCTAGTTAATTGAAGAGTAAATCTTTTCTCTGTTGAATTGGAATTTGTGTTTAAGATTAGAAATAAAATGATTCGCCATTATCAAACCCAGTAATTACCCTGAGATAAATTTTAAATTGTGTTTAAATGATTGAAAATAAATCTATTGTTTGTTAAAGTTTATAATCTTCCATTCATTTAAAAGTACATCTTTATTTAATTATTACATTTTGTCTACCACAACGTGGGGCAAATTAAAGGTCTCGTTTAAATTATTACAATATATATATATATATATATATATATATATATATATTCCTGTAGATAATACAGTCTTCGGAGAAGTTTCACTTTATATTTGATGTTTGTGAGTAAATCGTTAAGATATATTAGAAATAATAATATCTCAATAACAGGTCCTTACGGAAAACCCCATAGAAACTTTATCTGGTACACTGCTGAAATAAAATTTCCTATTTTATAAAAGTAATCCAATCAGTTTTATTCAAATTATTTTCAGCTTAGTTGCTACTGCACATTTCAAAAGTTTTAGAATACGTACGACTTCTGCCACCATTATTCGTGTAAGCGCGATGTAGTCATCCGCGAAAAGTTGAATGTGCGGCATTCTTCCGTCTGTAGCATTATTTATGAACGCTAAGAACATAAACGGTCCCAACGCACCAGAATGTGACATATAACACAATGTCATACCGAAACAGTTATACAGAAACTATTAAAATATACTAATAAGATAAAGGTTTCTTTTCTCTGGCTTCTCCAATTCTATATAATTTAAATCTGGATGAAATAATTACATTGTCACTCTCATATTTATTTTATAAAGTACAATTTCATAGATGTTAAATACCGACTTATGTGTCACAAATGTCCCATTAAGCTAACCGAGGCAATAAATATCAACATTTCAGTTCATCTAAGAAAAAAACGCTTTCAATTATTAAATTAATAACTTCCTACAAATTATTATTCTTAGATTATATTTATCCTTTGAAACACTTCTAATAAATTTATATATGAGCAGAAATTAAAATAAAAGGTTTTGGTAAGATGTTAAAAAATTATCAACAGAGGTATAAGTCGCTTTGAAGCACGTTCCAAAATCTCAGTTTGAAATAATTTATATGCTGTGATTTTTTTTTCTTCTTTCCAAGCTTCCGTGGCTTTGATCTTTCCTGTTTTTCCCCTTTCGCAGTACGCTACAGCACTAGCCTTTGTCGACTACAATGAGCCGTGCGATTATCTTTTTGCAGATGGCTCTAACATGTAGAGGACGGGTCAAAGCATTGGATTTAGAGTACGAGGGAAAACGCTCCAAAAACAACATATGCGAATTTAGTGTTTCCATAACCTTGCAAGACAATTCACGGAGTGACCGTTCGTTAAGAATATGGCATAAAACGTTTTGAACAAATAAATGGTAGCACACTAGCATGGTACCGAATATCACAGCCGCTGATCATTGGTAACAAAATATAATTATTTCATTTTATGAAAGTAAATAATTTTTAATTTAACGTCTGTTTTTAATTAATAAGACAATGATTATCTTATACGACACTTTTCATTTAATTTTTTATTATGACGACGTTTAGATACGTATTTTAATCTTCTTCAGGTATTTTCCTACAGACGAGGTATTTACAATTGATTAGATTTATAGTATAATTGTACAAAGTAAACAAAGTCAAACTAAACTACACAAAAAGAAATAACAAACAACTTACGAAATTAATATAAACTAGCACAACTAAACGATTAACAAGTAATCAAATTCACACAGTTTTTGAACGGGGGTCCGAGGCGTAGTATTCACTTAACGCTAACAAGTTTGAAGCAAGACCAAATGACATGCTGTAGCTTTGAGGGTTTGACCTGACATCTGGAGGTATAGTAGTACCGGTCTGAGGATATACGTAGGAGGACCGTAGCCGAATTCTCCGGAGAAGACTTCTGCACACACACCACGGCGATTAAGAGTCTCCTTGAGTTCGTCTCCGACGCAAAACTGACAACCGCAGTTTGTCACAAATGAAAATTTCAAACTCACTGTAATATAACTATGTAAACACTATTAGAGGGTCGCCAATAATCAACAAGTTGACGCGATGAAAAAAAAATACCAGTCCCGTGACCATGGGGGTTTGCCCTGTGATTGTCCACCCTCAGTAACGTTGATAAATAACGGTTGAGTAAATAAATAGAAACACTAATTTACAGAAAAAAAAACTTACAGATACAATTTATATTAACAAAACAGAATAAACAATTTAGAAAAAACTTACAGATAAGGAGTTGTAAACATTGCTTAAACTTAATTGTACTGTTGGACGAACTGTCTATGTGTATCATTTCTGATAGGTTACGTTTGTGTAAATTTGGTTCAACATCTAACACATTAACATTATCCCATTTAAAATCGTGATTTTTCTCCAATCTATGGTATGTTACAACATTTTGGTTGGTCGTTTTATAATTATTCTTATGCTCTTTTAGTCATGTTTCTAATGCAAGGTTTGGTCTCACAAATATAGGATTTACCACAGTTAATTTCGCTACAAATAATGTTATAGATTTGGATTTATTATTCATTCCATTAGTTTTGGTCGAGGAAATAGGATGTCACAATATAAGATTACATGATGATAATAATTATTATAAATGTAAAGTTTAAAAAACATTGTACTTTACAAAAAATATATGATTTAAAACTACGTTAAATATATTAACATACCAGTAATTATTGATAAAAGAAATTATGTGTTTTAATTCACCTTCAATTTCCATTCGACGGAGTTTCCAGTAGAAAATCTGACATCAATTCCCGTCGAACATGGAAAAGAAAATAAGCAACAGTTCAATTCTAGATTATTATCGTCGTAAAATAATAGCGTAACTTGATAGGAAACCAGAAAACTATTTTATTGTAAAGAGGATCTAATCTGTCCTTCCTTTCCACGAACTCTTTCACCGAGTAATATGCTCCATTAATTAACACAGATTTACAACTCTTTATAAATAAATTTTGTATACTTAAAGTTTTTATTTCTTCCAGAAGAATATTATGTAGATTTATCCAGGAATAATAAATGCTTGATTCAAAATGGCTTACGCGATGCTTTTCTATGCGGAGTTGAGAGCGATTTCTAGTGCTTTATAAATGATTTGTTCCGTTTAGGGCATATAAATTGATGTTTCTCCAGACAAACTTTAAAATTTCTAGAATATACGAACAAGAGAATGTTAAAATCACAAGATTCCGAAACAAAGGCTTGTAACTGTCATTACAATCCGCAACCGATATGATTCGTGCGGCCCTCTTTTCAAGTTTAAAAATTTGCAACGCGTGATGTGAACAGCACAGTTTGCCATGTCGTAAGACATGACAATGAAAATATGCATGATATTCCATTTTAGATGTAAATTGCTGTTATTACTATGATTAAGTTTATTAATTCTTATTGAGATTTGTTTATTGTATACGCATTAGGAATTAAAATATTTTTAACTATTTTTATGTTATCAAAAATTAAACAAAAAGCGTCTGTATAAATGACTTCATTACATTTTAATGAAACAACGAGTTAACTTGTTCTTTGATGCTCCAACCTATTTTATATATATATATATATATATATATACATGATGTGTAGACTTTTGTATCTTTTAGGTTAATACTTGTATTTGATGGTTTTATAGTCAATAAACAAACTACAAAAGCCAAATAAAATGCCAGTCATATTATAAAATATTAGCATTGACTTATTAACAGTCTTAGTGATCTGATATAACATCAATACAAACAAGTACTACGAGCACATAAATATAGTTACTGATATATCGAAGGTTACGTGATCAGTGAACAAGATAAGTCAACACCGAAGACGAATACATTGTTTACATTGGTTGTCATAATACTGCCAAGTGTGGTATAACCAGCTTCTGCTTATATCTGATTTCGATAGGACCCCACCATCATCATTATAGTGGTGTACAGAACTATAACCATGCATAGTATATTTACATAACTCGTACTTCGGAAAGTTATACAATGCAAATTATCTGTAATCTGACTTAAAATTATTACCTAGTATTGTATCCTCCATATACTTATATAGGGCTACTCGATCTGTTATTTCCAGTTAGCAATGATATTCCAGTAATACACATAATTATTAAATTTTATTAATGGCTTCTAAATATACAGCAACCTCGTTTCTTTTATTAACCACGTTATCAATATTTTTATGAATCCACATTTCTTCTATTATGTTACGTTTAAATAAACTATTTTCATTAAGAAATATCATAGCACTCTCGAAATCTTCACTGTAATTATCGCTTGTGCTGATAGAGCCGTCTCTGCCTTAGTATACTTATTGTCGAAGGTTTGTAATGCAGAACAGGCGTGGTAATCCTATTATGTCTGATGCTGTGTTGATAATAAATAAAGGTACAAAGAGATCAGCAGAAACGGCTAACTTCCTATTTCAGGATTTTCCACTCCTTGGTTTTAAACCTGGGAATCTATGTTACGGTTGCCATAAGCAGTGACACCTAGGCTGAGAGTTGTGAGTCATGGAGTGGCAGAATTTCGGCATTCTAAAAGAGTTGTTCGCTGTTTTCATTGGACCAGTTGACCAGTTAGCCCCCAAATATAGCTGGGAAAGTTTTGTCTCAATATAAAACCCAGATCTCCCATTAAAGGTGGTGCAGGAAAAATCTTGGTACTTGTCCCACGCCGTTCCCAACGCGGCAGAGGGGGTTTGCTGTGGGGTCGCATCATTCCCTTCTCCGTGCCTCGACCGCTTTAGGAGGCTGTTTGCCGACTATTCCAATAGGAATAGCGGACAACTCTTACCGTTCGCCCAAGGTCTGTTGTTACACCTCTCGAAATTTTATCGGAAGGGCGTGAGACAAGTACCAAGAGTCCGACTTACCTGCTGTCGGTTTCTCTAGGATTTTTCCTGCGTTACATTTAGGCGAATGCCTTAAAATAGAGCCTGTGTGCCCTAGTTACACCTTGACTACCTTGGTCTCCCTTCCGCACTCTCCCTTTCCATCCCTTCCCATACTATTAAATGGGGATATCCCTCATGCAGCCTGTATCTGAAAAAAATAAAGTGAAATCGATGGTGTATTCCTCAAGCAAGTCCTTCCAATGGAAGAGAAACCAGCTCATGTTTGCTGTACAGCAAACATCATAGCTGAATAGTTGGGAAACAAACAAACATTATCAGCAAGAAAGGAGAACGTCGGAGTGCAAAATCAGAATTGGAAACAAGATTAAGAATTCAAGAGACGATGAAAAAAATCAGGCTGTATTTGGAAAAGAAATTCAACCAGGACAATAGACAAGTAAAAAATGTCTGGAAATTGTCCAGGAGAAAATCACGATAGTTGCGAAGAAAATATCCCAATACAACAATCGAATTGTCCAGTGCAAAGAAAACTTACTATTCCAAACGAATCACAATATAAAGAATGAGGATCCAAAGTGGAGAGAAAAAATTGTAAATACTAAAATAATGGAAATAACAATGTGATTAATCGAAGAATTTTAATAAGTAAGCGGAATATGTCCAATATGTGGAAAAAGTACTCAAAGGTAAACTTGCACAAACTTGTCATAACTAAAAAGTTGTTTGGGAAACGGGCTAGAAAGATAAAGAACTGGTCTGCTGCTTTGATGTACGAGTTGCACTTAAACATCTTTATACCCTCCAGCACGAATTTCTGTAACAAAAAAATATAATGTTACAAGAAGAAAAAATCGGATACTGGTTGAAAAGCGAGAAAAATTTACATTCTCCGTGAGGATCTGGAAATATAGGCAACTCCAAGAAATTTTCACCCAGTAAACTGTCTAACAACCACTATTAAATTTCTAATGGGGAAAATACCAGACGCTATACAGGATCGCTTGAAAAGGAACAACTTCTTCTCTACTCAAGAGAATGGAAGTAAACGAAACTCAAAACGAACAAAGCACAAAATTACTTAAGAAAGAAAAAGTCTTTGTCTCCTTATCGCTGGATACTTGAATGTTTTAAAGGAATTAGTGACAACGTCAGAATTTTTGTGAAACACTTATTGGGTTATTGGACAACGCAATGAAAAAATATGAAATAATAAATATATCAAGTGTAATAAATTATATGAAAAAATAGCCAATAACAGATAATTAAAAATTATTTATTTAAAATTATTGTTATACTTTTGCTGTTACCCTGTTACTTTTTCCTGAATAGGGTCCACATAAGGACCGAAACATGTTATTTAATTTAATTAATTAAATATCTTAGTGTTTTATTGGATATTTTTTCATAAAATTGAAGTAATAAGAATTAATAAAATGTGAATAAAGGCAACATCAGCGATTTTAACAATAAACCCAGGCAAACTCATGCATAGAGACGGAACAAAGTTGCCAGCAAATAAAATTAAAAGCCTTCAACCAGAATCTGGTTATAAGTCACTTGTCCAATCGGACAACATCAAACATGCAGAGGTCAAGGTAACGAATGTATACATTGGAAGGGAACAGAGTCAAAACTAAACGCTGGGAATGACAAGGGGAGTATCTATACATGGGCTAAAGTTACCCTGCAATAAACTGTAAAATGGATTGAAGCTGAGTTGGAAAACATAGACCGAAAAATCACAAGAGATGTTGACCATTAATCATGCACCACATTCACGAATTGATGTAAACAGATTTAATACCACACAGAGGAGGACACGGAATGATACAAGTACATCAAGCAGTTGAAGAGGATAATCGATTTGGCATAATATGTTGTAGCGCAATAGTTTTATTATTGATATATATACATTTATTTTTCATTTTAATATAATTAGATATTAGCAAGGGTTGAGAGCTTGGCAAGTTGGAATTTGACCAGGCGCCGCCGTGCCGGATAGATAATCCCTTCATCTGGACTTAGGCACGTAGAATGTTGACCCTCGGAAGTTACCTGGACTGTCGCACCGTAGGAAACGTCTCTGCAAAAACCCCAGAATTTGAATTAACACGTGACCGCCTGAACTAATCACATTTCTTGGTTCTGGAAAGATCGATCCAAAGATGATCGAGACCGTCGATTTTCACATCCAGCGAAGGGGTTGTAAAGAAAGTATAGTAGAGGACTCCTCGACGAACCGTCGCCACGGACGGACGTACAGCCCCAAACTTGCAGTTTTTCAGAGGACTCGGAGAGAACGAGGGTGCCACATGATCAACGCGAGGTAACTGCCAAGTGTGTCAATCCTTGACGCGCCGGGGAAATTACCGTAAACCATGGTTTAACTTGGGATTAAGGGATCCGATTGTTTTGCCCGGCTAGCTGAACACGCATAATTTGTATTTATTTTATTTTATTTTTCTCATGTTCAGTTAAATGATTATTAATTTCTGTAAAATATCCCTTTACTTCATCATTTAAAAAAACCTAGCACTACAATGTAGAAGCAAGTAAGGAAGACAACTTAAAGAGGTAAATGTGTAATGAAACAATGAAAGCCTACAAGGAGAAGATGGTCCAGAACAGAAGATAAAGGTGGAAGTTATAGTTTCAAAAGAAATGTAGCAATGGGTAAAGAAAGAAACACGTAAGAAAGAAACGGAGGGTCTCCATTGTTTAAAATTAAAATGCCAAGATCCCGTGGAACTTACTAATCCTTACAACGCCACTTTGAGTACAACACCTCAGCCATCATTGTGGCTGAGAAAAAAAGACGTCAAATCTTCAGAAATACCCAGATTGTACGGGTCTTCAGTTCATAATAACTGGTAAACTTCAAAATAGCATTATCACTCTATTAGGGTACGGATACTCATTTTGACTCGGCGTGAAATAATATTTTGACTTTCTCAAGTGAGTAGTCATGATTTTTTTAGCATAACGGGTCGTTTTTTAACTCTCTTAAGAAACTGAAAGTAATTTTGACTCCCTTAAAGTAGGGCAAAACATTTTGTTTTTTAAGGTACCGGGAGTGTTTTTTTATTCTCCATGGTACCGACAGCATTTTTTTCACTCTTGAATTACATGAAGAACATTTAAATCGCTTAGGTCACCGGAAGTATAATTAATATCTTAAGGTACGTGTATATTTTTTATTGGTACCGAGCATATTTTATAAAGAGTATTTTTTATAATATAATATATCGGGATTACTGATGGGATATGATGAAATTAGCTTTCCCTCTGCATAGGTAGGTTAAATCACTTTGTGACTATAGATTAAAATGGAATTAAATACTTTTTCGGCTTTATATAAATAAATACCTTGGCTACGCTGGCAACCAGCTAGTACGAAATATAATAATAAATATCGTCTGTATCATTCATCAAAATTAGAGGATTCTAATAACACGTTTACTCCATCAGTACATTAATAATAATGGAGAATTGAGTACTCGAAGTAGCTCAATAATGTTAAAACTAAATTATATTATACGAGACATTATCATTTGGATGCGTTTTACATTTCCAGTTTAATCAGTAGAGGGTGAAAGAAATAAAAAATATGTCTCCTTATACTTCAGTTTCGTATGCAATAAGCTCAATATATTTTATTTAATACATTTTCTTACGGCATTTTATTTGACTATGCGTCACATAAGCTCATTATTCACTGTACCTATGAGCCATATTACGTATTAAACTGTGAAATGCTTTTTTAATTAACCGCAAGAGAACCATGTTTCTGTGACAGCCTAGTGTTTTATATTTACGAGTACTTGTATTCTCATTTTCTGCTTATTTACGCCAACTATACAAAATTACATCCGCTGTAGAGGTACAAATTAGTGTCAACGCTGTGTAATTGCAGCCTCCGTTCCTGTTCCAACAACGAATTTGTGGCTCGCGCAGTTCCTACATCGGTTGTTTGCTGCAAGAATATATACCCAGAGAACATCGTATAATAATATTATAAGCATCCAATACGGGAGAGTTCGTAAACATAAAATTCATATCACCGAATAACTTGTTGACACTTTTATTACTCCATGTTAAATGCTCGAGAAGTAAGCCAAGTAACTCAGCTTTTTCTTGTCTTTCTGTGGCTCAACATGGCAACAAACGCTGTAACAATAATGTAGGATTTTTCAACGATTGAACAGTTCCAAAGCTTTTAAATATGTAACCTGGAATGAAGAACAAAAGTATTAGGCCCATAGATTAATGAAAAGAAAGGAAAAAAGTTGTCACACAGCTAGAATATTATTTACTTACAAAATAAGCGTTTTATTCTACGCTCATGAGTAATAGATAATTATGGTAACGCAGTAGAAAAATTATAAAAATGAAATTTTGTGAGTATAATACTTGTAATGATTCTAGGATCTTCGAGTTACTCTATTCGTAAACGCCCCTTCCTGAATGCGCTTCTGGTGCAGAGTATATGTACAACTCTAATTGGCTATAAAACGAAACACAAAAGCCATTACAGGAAAGATGTCTAACGTGAAATGCACGTTTCACTCAATTTTCCAAGTCAAATATACACTTATTTCATTTGTCAGTACTTAAAATATGTGATTCATAAATTTACAGAAATAATAAATATAACTAAATAATAATATAACAAAACAACAATTTTCGTGACTCTAATTGCATAATTAAGTCTTAGCCATCTGACTTGATAAATTCATGAATTTTGGAAAGAACCGTGTCCGGTATTTGTATACGTGACTGGACTACTTATGATGGAATGGCGACGTGGGAGGACTGGAGCAGTGATCGACTCTTGACACCTGTGCGTAGATTGCGCTATGAAATATTCATCTTTGAAACACGCTGTTGATTGCGCCACGTTCCACCCTTGAGATCGGAGCTCTTCGTCCGCGTTTTCTTTACCAAGAAAGAGATGGATATCTATGCAGTCGAGTTCAACTCGTACTTTAAACATTAAATTAATTATTGAAACAGCAATAAACGATGAACACTAATTTCTCACTTCAGAATTGAAATATACGAATTTCCACGAGTTCCGTCCATTGAAGGGTTCATTAATTTCATGAAGCATGTTCATATTATTAAACCGATGCGCGTATTACATTATGATAAATATTTAAATTACTTCCAATTGTAGTACGAAAAGACGAATGATTAAATCTATACTATCTATTTTTAAAATGGTTATAATAAGTATATATAAATTTTTCTCTCATTTGTCGATTTGTATAGTCTTGAAGTAGACTACTTTTTTTTGTAAAGTAGACTGAAATTAGTAGGTATATACCTCTAGCAGTCACAAACTCGTATTTCAAATATCTGAAACGTCAAAATGAAAAAATTTATTACTTTTTGAAAAGTAGGATTCTTTTTCCTCCTTTTGACGCTCTCTACTTAATTATACAATGGAATTTACCATAAAATTTCAAGGAATTAATAGCACATTATTGTCAAAAACATTCAAATTTAAGAATTTTATTTTTTGTGCAACGCTGTTATCCATTATCAGTAATAGTGTTTCCTGCAGTTTTTGAATTTTTTGAACAAAGTTATCAAGTTGTACATATGTGCATCCTCATGTAGCGGTAGGTCTGCGAGGACTATTATCTAGCAGGAAGATCCTGCGAGGGATGTTCTCTCATAGGCAGAACTTGGTAGGAGAGACGGACAGGGCTACCTTTGGGGATGCCTTTTCCTCTCTCCGTTTTTGAACTAAGGTTCCCACAAGCCGAGGCACCTCGGCCTGTTTTGAGAGGTGTATGTTCTGGGGTCACAGATCTTGGGCATACGGTAAAAGGTGTTTTCTCTGTTTCCATTGGAACAGTCGGCCAGCTGCCTCCTAAACTGGTCGAGGCACGGAGAAGGGAATGCTGCGTTCACGCAGCAAACTCCTCTCTCGCTATCGGAAGGGCGTGGGACAAGTACCCAATGCCCGACCTACCTGATGCAGGTTTTCTAGGATTTGTCCTGAATTACTTTTAGGCGAATGCCGGGTAGGATCCTTAAACTACAGCCCGGAGGCCCTAGTTAACCCTTGGCTACCTTCCTGTACCCTTCCGCATCCCCCCTTTCAAATCTCTTCCTATGCTATTATAGGGGAGTTGCCACCATGTGAATTACGCTCATGTAGCCTGTTACCCTAAAAATATATAAAAATAAACAAATCTCCAGAAAAATATGTTACTAGAACACTTATTATGTCTGCTCTCTATATATAAAAACGAATGTCTGTCTGTGTGTACTATGCGTCCTAGACCATTCATCCGATTGCGATAAAACTTTGGTGAGTTGTGGGCACCCCGGTTTCTAACGGGCTTTCAAAGCGGTAGGCATCTCTCATGGAGTGAACGGGGTTGAAATTAAAAACGTGATTAAACGGCCGATATTAGCGTCGATTAATGACTTTTCTTAGTTTCATGTGATTAATATATTCTATCCATATGCTTGTTAGTGTATAATTTCAAACCCTTAAAGCACCAATAAGGAAGGGGGTGGAGGGGCGTTATATAAACATAACGCGAAATCAGCGACATTTGTGTCAAATCCATTGTTGTAGATATATGCCAATGAGTTTAATTCTAACATTCACTATGTCAGTTAAGTTGTAGTTCAGCCCGTAGATGTGTGTGTGAGGGAGGATGTATGTGATAGGCCGTTACATTAAGTACTGAGTAAACAACAAACAACGGAGACTGGTATTGAACGTGGGGTTATGGAAGACACTGAATTTAATTCTGATATTTACCAGACTGGTTAAGATGTAGCTCAAGCCCTAGGAGTGGCAGTGGAATGGGGTGAAACAAACTTCCATTTACAACCTTAAATGCGTATATCAATTTCTACCAAACTGAATATACATGTTTCTTACGATCTAGGAACAAATACCGAGGGATTAAGACAATCCTACCACCTCTGTGGATGGGGGTGAAGAGGACGGTATTTGAAAACATTTCTGAACGGGACGGAATTTGCTAGCGTTATTCTAGAATTTTTAAGTGCTTACTTTCAACTCCAAAAGGCAACGATGGAAAGTAGCCTTACCGCATTAGTTGCGGTGAAAGGGGTTACATATAAAATAATGCAAAAAATGCAGAGATTGGTGTCGAATCCGGGGTTTAGGTAGTCGCTGAGTACAATTAACCGCGGAGGTTAATGAAATTATATGTTCTTTGTCTTGGAGGGGGACGTAGTTGACAAAGCTTCCCGGGGTATTTTTGACAGTCTTAACATACCGGGTATATGATTGATTTTGTGTGTAGTTAAAGGTTGTATTTATTTACTCCTTTAAAGTACCGGGAGTATTTTTGACTTTATTAAGATAACGAGTATTTTTCAATTTTAATTCAACGTGATTTTTTACACTCTTATTTTATGTAATAGAATTCCCGAGTTGTTTCATCATCATCTTCGTTTATTTGAAGAACATAAATGGGTATATGTTCCCAACGCTGACGCTATTGATGCTGGTTAAATTAAATGTTTACCAAGAGGTTAGTGTCGAATCTATTCCTTCTCTGGACTAATTTAAGTAAATACCCGGGCAACGCCGAATCAGTCAGCTAGTACATTATAAAAATACTCATACAAAATTCCGGATGAATATTTAAATACATAAATATATGTCAAATAATATTTATTTAGGAAAGGCTGTGGCATATACGACACACAAAGGTTTATATACAATTGGCAGACTCAGTAAAGTATCCGGTTTCAAATACATAGATTGATGCATTTTCCAAATTCAAAAAGAATAAAATGATTCTCTCATTGAAGCAAATGCTTAAATAGCGCATCTTAATAAAATAATTCCACACTGTATTTATTTACATACATTTACGTTACTGCGAACGTATCATACATGAACTGAATTCCCGATAATAATTTATCACTTGAGTGGCAACACGAATTCTTTAACGGCAGAATATGTTATGCCATCTAAATACCTTTTCACGTTCATGGTTTTCATGGGTTTTAAAGAGGATCGAATTACTTATTACTGTTTGATAACGTTCGGACATATTTTACGTCAGATTTTGGTTTCTTGAGAGAAATGTGACCACTGGAATGTTTCCATTTATTTTATACCTTATATGGATTGAATTGTTTAATCTAGTTGTATATTTATAGAAACTTATAAACGCTTGTAAATATTCATAAATTACACTATTTATATACGTCATTGTGTAGGGATATTATACATGTTTATTAAGGGTCAATCAGTTAATTTCGCAACCTGAAAATTACCACGCACATAACCAGAATCAACCAATATCAATGAACACTTAGAAAAATATAACGTATATTTGAAACAAAATGGCTTATCCTGTAACAGGTTAATATGAATAATTTAAGTCATTGTTTAAAAATATCTAACTTTTTGGAGTAAAGTATAAAGTGTATTGAATAAAACGACGACGGAAGGAAGGGGCGGATCGATAGTAACACAAAAAGGTGCCTCTCACCTGAGCAGAAAGAAAGGAGGCTTCAGGATCCGTCTCAAAGGACAGCGCCAGTTTCTCCATCATTGGTATCTCGAGACAACGAATTAACATATTTGAACCGATTTCTTCCAGAATTGATATGTCCCAGTCTCCGACATACGAAACATACTTTTGTTGTTAAGTATTTATTTTATTCAATGATGTGGAACTACACACGGAAAACTATAAAATAATGAAATATTAGGTTTTTATTGATGTTTTACCTACGTAATTCCAGACCAAAAAACAATCTAAGGATAATTGTATCTGTTGATTTTTGCAAAATATTCTTGGAGTATGGCATGATATGTCCAATTAAAAATGTTAGTCGCTCTATTTACCACGTCTTGGGTAATACATTGCTTCTCAATAAATTCCTGCACCTCACTGTACTAACTACAAATATGTTTAATTTTAGTGCTGCGGTAAAATACGCTTTAAGAAAGAGGAACGTTAACAGCACTCCTCTTATACCCATGACTGAGCAGCCAAGGGGGAGGGGGGGGGGATGACAGACTACGTGAGGGCCATCCACGTGGGGCCTATCCTCTTTAAGAACATAGGAAGGGATAAAAGGGGGTTATGCAAGATGCACCAAGGTAGTTAAGTGTTAACTAGGATCCCTAGACTGTAGTTAGAGGATTAGATTTCACTATCGTCACACAGAAAATCGCTGAAAATACTTAAACCTTAGTCTAGATAGGGATTAACTTTGTAATGACTGAAAAAGAAAATCATATATTTCACTACTCCCTGGAACGTAAAGTATTCATTCTCCTTGGCGCTACAATTCAATTAGCACCTAGGTCTACGTGGACGACTGATCTTCAAACTACAGTCTAGGAATGTTAGTTAACACTTAACCACCTTGATGAATCTTGCATCTATCCCTTCCTAAGTTCTTAAAGGGTATAGGCCCCACGTGGATGTCAAGTTACATGACAATTTCTCGATTTAGCATTAAAATGGTCTTCTTCATTCTTAACCCCATTACCATGAACGTGAAGCATGAGCAATTAAAAATTCAAAAATATTCTATTTGTACGGTAATTCATTTATTGTGTAGACAATACACAAATAAGACGAATAATTAATTCCTTCTAAAGTGCGTGTTCAAGTTTTGTGTCTACATTTTTTTATAGTTAATTCTCTAATCATTAATTATTTACCAGTACGTACTGAACTCTTTTTTAGAAATGTAAATATTATATTATACCCTTATTATAGTTAAAGAATTATTATTTTTGTTATTATTAATATATTTTACTTCGTATTCCCAAATTTTAGTATTTTTATGTTAACTTCTAATTATCTATAACTGTAACATCCAATTATTATATAGTAATTTTAAGTATTGACGTATCCTATTTGCTCATACGAGGACTAATGCAATAAAATAAATCAAATCAAATCGTTTTAATGTAATAATAATAATAATGTAATTTTATATATATAGTAGGAATTACTTTATTACTTAAAGGAAAAAATGAAAGGAAGTTGAAATTAATCCAAATATTTAAAAAGACAACAAATATATTTATTTAATAAAATTTATTCTTCGTTGAATTTACATGTTTAATATTATGCCTCGGCTTTTGTGAGAACTCAATTTCAGGGCCGCCTATTGGGCCTCGAATAAAGATAGTACAAAAATGAATTTAATTTACAATAAAAACAACTATTACTAATCTGAAAGTTATATAATTCTATTAAAGTTATCAAAATCAGACGGCAAGTGATATTTACATATAAGGTTTACAGATTAAAATTGGTTTGAATTACATACCATTGTCTGGTCTTCTGAGGCGTATGCAGACGTGATTTGCTTTTTAATAAATTTTCTTGTTACTTACTCCACTTATCACTAACAGGCCATTTGCAGTGATTCTACTTTCTTATCGTTTGCAATTACTTTGGAACACTGTCGACGTATTTCTGTTTCTGAATATCTAATTGTTTGTAGAACAAACACCGTTCGCTGACCTATCGCTTTGTACTGTTCACATTCTGTTCACTCTGAATAACTGGTCTAACTGTGTGACCACGCTAATTGTTTTACTGTTCTCTCGCTACATACTTGACAACTGGAGATTTGCGTAAAAACTCACCCTCGCAAAATATCCGAGCAACTAACTACATTCTGCTCTCAAACACATTCTCTCTCTGACAAAAACACTCTGCTCTGTATACTGGAAACTGAGAACTGGCAACTACCTACGTCTATACATGCCTTTTTGACAATCACTTTGTAGCAAGCATTATCGGCTCCGCATTCTCGCCAAACAATACAGTTACTAACAATACCATAGCCTCAGAGTTACGCCGCCAATAATGAAAGAACGAATTTATTAATTAGCTACATATTTGTAATAAATATGTATTGTAGTAAACAAAATACATTCATATTAAAATGAGCAGAAGATAAGCCCCACGCTGGAGTGCCAAATTATATAGTAATCAAAATTTAACCTCTAATAAAATATAGAACTATTACAATAAAACAACAAGATAAAATGCCAGCGCATTGTGACCAATTATGTAGTAAACAAAATTAATCCTTATGGAAATATGCTACCACATTGGTGCCAATTAATGTAATAATCAAAATTAATCAAGATTGAAATGAATAAAGGTTTGAAATTGAACAAAAGTTTCAAAGTTAACAATTTAATTAACAAATTTTATCGTAGTTAAAATTTCAAATTTATTAATATGCCTCGGCCTTTGTGAGAAACGAATTTCAGGGCCTTTTATCGGGCCTCCAATAAAGACGGTACCAAAACATGAAATTTATTTTACAACAATAAAAAAACTATTCATCCTCTGAAAGTTATATGTAATTAATTAAGTTATCGAAATCTGATTGAAATCATTTATATATAAGAAATTTGTTTACATTGCAAACTATTGTCTGGTCTTCTGGGGTTTGTTCACAAAATTTTATTTTTAACACTTTCACTGACAGACCATTTGCATTGATTCTATTTTATGACTGTTTCCGAACACATTAAAACACTGCCGACGACTATCTGATTTTGAATTAAATAATTGATTGTAGATTTAAGCAGCACTCACAGACCAATTGCTGTTTACTGTTTACTCGCTACATTCTGCTCCTTATACTGGTGACCACTGACAAACAATCATCAGGCTCCTAAATCACACTCAGCTACATTCTGCTCCTTATTCTGGAGACCACTAACACACAACACCAAAATACACTCTTATCATTCTCCTCCAAGTAACTCTCTCTGTATCCTAGTGACCACTGAACTTCTAAAGTTATGCACGTCTACTTCTGCCTTTGCCAACAATGCCCTTGATAACAAGAAATATTGGTTCCACATTCTCGTCAACAATACCGTAAGTCACAATAAAATGGCCTCAGAATTACGCCGCCAATACTGAATGATAAAATTTAGTAATTACACATTTAAGTTATCACAATATATATATATATATATATATATATATATATATATATATATTGTAATGAACACATTAAAAGATTAATTAATGATTTGAATTCATAGTTGGTTTATGAATCAATTATATTCATTTTTTTTATTTATTTAAAGTGAAGGATTGCAAAATAATTACGAAATTCTTTAGAAACTTTACAAGACAATTTACTTTTTATTGGGGTGAAATTACAATATTTTTTAAATGAGATTATTTACATTTAAGGTTTTTCAATTTTATAAATTTTACAACTCTTTTCTCAGGGTCATTTATCTGGGCCTTCTAAGTAAAGAAACAACCTTAATATATACGTTAAACAATCAAATTCCTTTACAACCTAAGAAGTTAAACAATCAAATAAACGTGAAATCGAAATCTGACGACTTTATCTTTAGTTATCGTTTACAAAACTTGATCAAATTTCTTTATACTTATAAAACGGCTGCTGGTACCAGGCTTAAACTCTCTTGGCTCGGGCTCACCTCACAATTCACATTAAAAGGCCATGAAATCACTAAATTTACATTTGATTAAGCAAAAACACGGTCGTAACTTTCGAGGCTCTCCGCTGGAAACTGGAAATTGCTGCTCCTTCCGGACTAATGGTTGGACGGATTGCCTCTCTGTTTAATTGATGCCGGTCACGGTACTTATGGATGTTTATTGTGGCGTGATTTATTAGGTTACTCCTTGTAATATTATTCGATGAATTTGACTGTCCAAAACTTTATACTCAAATTTAACTTATAACCTTTTCCGGCTAGACCTATCTGCCTGCCACGTTGCTCGTTGTCTTACTTACAACACCCGACTGTTCTGTAAACTCCGCGGTTCAGCACAACAAAACCCCGCCTGTCTATTGTCGCCTTTGAAATTTCCGCTAACAATCCACCATAACTATCCTATTATTAAAATCATTAATAGCCTCTAATTAGTATTACATTATATATATATATTAATGATTATTATACTTGACAGTTAATTAAATCGCCACGTCGGAGTGCATATTTGTAGTAATTAACAATAATTTAGGCCTCCATTAAAAAATGCAAAATGGCAATCAATTTTTACCAAGAAAGCTCCACGTTAACGATGCCAATTCGTGATTTTTTTTTTTTTAGGACATTTAAATAAACTGCACGTTGAAGCAAACAATTATGTACTAATTGGGCGTTGAATAATATGAAACGTAAAACAAGCAGTTTAAACAAACAATTAAAATTTATTACTAACAAACAATTACATTTACAAAAGTTATTTAGGCAATTAATTTAAACAACATTACAAATTAATATTTGGCAATAAAACATGACTATTTCTCAGGGTCGATTACTGGGACTTAAATAAATAAATTCTTGTTAGATAATCAAATTTTATCAAGCTATCAAGTGATTAATTCATCAATAGATTATTAAAATGCAAAATATAAGACATGAAATTTAAAATCTGAACGAAATCGGAAATCTGACGATAATATGTTTATTTACGTGTTTACAGATAATAATTTTGTGAAATTATACCTTAATATTTCTGGTATTCAAGGAAATTGGCTCGTGCACACACACACACACATTACACTTTATAGACAGGCCATTGTTATACACTGAATCTAATCAACACTTTTAGTTAATCGAAATGATTTGCAATGTTCGCTTAAACAAATCTTATTAACCCGTTCCAAAAATTTGTTAGCTGCTGGATGCAGTTACCTGGGCTTCCAAAATTGAAGAAAGTGGTCTAACTTGAGAATATAAGTTAGACTCAGAACTCTAAATAGTTAGCGTTGGATTGACGTAATTACCTGCTCACAGACGGCAACCTGTAGAAAGTTTTAAAATTTTTTAACTGTTAAGTTACATATATACCGACACTTTCTGTATTTTGTATCCTTTCACGGCTGTGAACTGCCATACTCTCGAGAACACTTTGCAGCACACTGGAGCACAGCTCCCCACAGATTCAGCTCTGCGCATCTAGCGAACCAACTTCTACAATCCTCGCAAGCGTTGCATTCCTGCCAATTTCTTGTATACGACGTGTGTGTTTTTAAGCCGCCAACAATGCGAGTCCAAATTTTGTTCCTTAATTAATTATTTCCTTTAATTACTTCAATATATATATATATATATATATATTGTAATAACCAGTAAAGAAGGACATGAGACTGGGGATCCTTGAGTGGTTGGTACACATTAAAAATAATGATAAAATTAGAGGAAGTGGACCCTTTTAGAGAGCAGGAATGGACAGATAATTAGAGCAATTTTGGCAGCCCTTAGGCCAAATTGTGTGACGGACGGAACCCTTAAAGGCCTCATAACAGATGGACGAGGCAATTATACTAAAAGGAGATGCTTATGGTAATTCGTTAAGTGACTCTCGGGGCGAGAGAAAGCTGACAGATGGTGTTTGTTATGGCGAACAAGTAATTTCAAAACAACTGAAAACAAGGGAATATCCGGGAGCTGCAATATAAATAAGAGAGCAGATAAAGGCAGAAGGATTCAATCTACCTGCGAGGGATTTTCTCTCGCAGGTAGAACCTTTTACGAGAGATACGAAGGGGCTACCTTTGGGTATGCCTTTTCCTCTCCGTTTTGAACTAAGGTTCCCACATGCCGACGCAACTCGGCCAGTTTAGAGAGGTGTATGTTTCGGGGTCGCAGACGTTGGGCATACGGTAAGAGTTGTCTGCTATTCCTATTGGAGTAGTCGGCCAGCTGCCTTCTAAACTGGTCGAGACACGGAGAAGGGAATGCTGCGACCCCACAGCAAACTCCTCTCCCGCTACCGGAAGGGCGTGGGACAAGTACCAAATGCCCGACCTACCTGATGCAGGTTTTCTAGGGTTTTTCCCTGCATCACTTTTAGGCGAATTGCCGGGTAGGATCCTTAAACCATAGCCCGGGGGCCCTAGTTAACCCTTGGCTGCCTTCTTCTACCTTACCGCATCCCCCCTTTCAAGTCCCTTCCTATGCTATTAAAGGGGAGTTGCCAGATCGTGGATTACCCTCATGTAGCCTATTACCCAAAAAAAAAAGGCAGAAGGACAGGCAGTTAGTTACAGAAGTCAAGTTGGAGTGAGTTAGTCGTGTGGACTGGAGACGGACGTGTAAGCGGGGAGAGATCATCGGATGGTAGGCCAAGCTACGCAGGCCGAGAGTAAACAGCTGGACATAAGTCCTCTACAGGTGGGAGGTACATCATGGTGGTCTGTCTGCCAGCAGAGGTGTTTGATTTCATCGAGAGGGTGACGTCGTCTAGAGTGTGGAGTGCAGCCTGGGGACTATTAAGCCGGTATAAAGTGAGTGTATGGACCCGAGAGCATGTATGTTTATATTTTCTGAATTAATAATTGTAAATTGCTAATAAAGGGTAAAAAGTGTCAGATTTCGTTTATTTCGTTACATTTCGTTTATTTAGTTACATTCGTTTAATGGATTACGTTAATTTCGTTTCATTTGTTTCAACCAATCATTTCGTTTTTTTCATTAAGTGTAACTGTATCTGTTTAATTGTAAATTTATGTTGTTTTCCTTATCAACCCAGTAAAGACCTTGAGGGTACCGAGTTCGATTATTTAAAATGTTTTCAAGATAAATAAAATTGTTTTTAATTTATAAAATTTCATTATTTATGTAATTGAAAAGTGATTTAATAAATGATAATTGTTTGTTTAAAATTTGTGGATATTATTTTAGTTATTACATAAAATAACTACCACAACCTGTGGAAAATTTCATTAAACTAAAATTTATTAGTGTTTACTACAATATATATTTTGTAATATTCAATTTAGGAGAAATCAAAGTCACCACGTTGCGGTGCCAATTATGATAATCGAACGTAATTAAATAATTTATTAAAAGGAACTATTATCTATTGATGGATTTGATAAAACAAATAATTACTAACACAGAAAATGTTAAACACAGAAAATTTATTACAATTTAATTAGTTTTTATACACAAATTTTATACATGAATTAGATTCTTTAAACCGTCAGGATCGCTTATCAGGCCTTATCAGACAGTAATAGGAACACTCAATGAAATATCCAAATTATATATATATATATATATATATATATATATATATATATGGAATAATCAGTAAAGAAGGACATGAAGTCGGTTCTTATTTTATCAGATTTATTTACAAACTCAGACTGGGGATCCTAGAGTAGTTGGTACATATAAAAGATAATGATAAAATGATGGATAAGTGGCTCTTAGCGAAGGGGAGGAATATAATTGAGCATTTTTGCGGCTCTTAGGGCTAAATGGTTGTGACCGACGGAACCCTGAAAGGCATCATAACAGATGGATGACGCAATTATATCAAAAGGAGATGCTTATTTTAATTGATTGAGTGGCCAACAGATGGTGTTGTTTGGCGAACATGGAATTTCAAACCAACTGTGAAAACAAGAGAATATTCTGGAGCCAGGATATAAATAAGAGGGCAGCTGGACGAAATAGCAGCACAGTTAGTCAGGGAGGAGAATTATTATGAGGAGTCAGTCAGGGAGGAGCATTATGAGGAGTTATTCAGGACAGGAGACGGCTGGGAGAGAGCGTTGGTGCAGGTCCGCAGGGACGGACGCAGGGCCAAGAAAGTGGTCGAAACAATGTTATGAACAGTTGGGAGTTTGCATTCAGGAGAGATCATCGGATGGTAGGCCAAGCTAGGTAGCCGAGAGTAATCAGCTGAACATCAGTCATCAAAAGTCGGTAGGAGTTCGTCGTGGAAATCTGTCTGCCAGCAGAGTTGGTTGAATTCGTCGTGAGGGTAATGTCATCAAGAAGAGGTGGCGGTGAAAGCAGAGTGTGAGCGCAACCTGGTGCTTTTTAACCTGTATGAAGTGAGTGTGCGGACCAGAGAGCTTGTAAGTTTCTTTTTCTGTATTCATAATTGTAAATTGTTAAATAATGGTAAAAAGTCAGATTTCGTTTCATTCGTTTCAATCATTTCATTTCGTTTTTCATTTATTTCAACTGTTTTGTTTCATTGTAAAAATTGTGTTCCGTTTCCTTATCAACCCAGTAAAGACCCTGGGGTACCGAGTCTAATTTATCAAATGTATTCAAGTTAAATAAAATTGTTTTGATTTTATAAAATTTCATTTCATTTTGTGTAATTGTAAATTTTGTCTTAATAAATAATAATTGTTTGTTTAAATTGGTAGTTTTTATTTTATTTGAGGTATTACAATATATTGCAAAATATTGAAATGAATTTACTTGAACCTGACAAATATCTGGCGGTAAGGAATATTATACTAGGTTAACAATAGATTTTTGTTTATACTAGACATCGGAGCAGTACTCGTATCTCGCTAATCTTTTACTTCACCAATTATTTTAACTTTTGACATTAGACCACAAATTAGTTAAATGAATTGAATTTAACAGGCCATAGTATTACACTTTTCACAACTTGAGCAATTAAGTGCCTAACATACCACAGACAGTCCACAGTTGAAAAGTAACAATGGTGACAGCAAGGGGAATTATATTACACTTTCCAAATATCACTTCTGTTCAACTCACGATAAACTGTACCAATGAAATTAATGTCTACAACAGCTAGTACAACTTTTCATACAAAACTTATACTTGTCTCCTTCAATCTGTAACGTCAACAACATCAATAAATTGTATTTTACTCGTCGACTTTTACAAACTCATTAACATGGTTTACAAGCAATCCTAAACATACATACCACTCCTCACTTTATGTCAAGTACAGTGACTAAAAAACCCTTTTTCCGATCAGCCCGTGTCAGAGATTGTGACCAACCTTCTCTGGTTCCGATTGTATCGCAGACTGCCATTTTCTTCAAAGCTTTCAACGTAACACATTGCCGACAATAATTCAGTTTGAAACACACCACATTATTACGCAATGCTGACTGTTGCCTACAATACCCGGACCACAATATTACGCTGACAGTACAAATATTAAATAATTTATAAAATCCTTTAATATATATATATATAATGAGATATTGGGAACAATTTTGTCACATAAATTTTAATTTTAAAAATAATTTTCTGCACGCCATAAGCAAAATTCAAGATACTTACATTTAAATCAAACTCTAGACACCTATTCTTTCTCGAATAAAATAAAATAAATTCTTCTGTTATAGTAAGAAATGGTTGTTTCATAAGAAACGCCTGTTACTGTATTAAACACGCAAGGTTTTGTGCTTGTGCAAATGACGGTTAAGATCTTCAACAAGATTATCGTGAGGAATTAGACGATTAATCATACAGAGTATAATTCCCTCATACGAGTTAGAAAATCTTTAGTAATACCAGCCCAAGGCACGTAATATGTTCGTTTTCGAAGTGAACATATACCACAGAGGATATATTGATTAATATAGTTAATAACTGTAAACAATACACTCATAATATATTAATGTATTAAAATGTCGAAGTGAATACTTTCTCAATGCATTCCGGTCACGATAAATATATTGGAGAGACATAAAAAGAATGTGAAACCGACCGTGGTTAATTTCTAAACCGTAGGTTTTTCGTGTCACGAACACTGACGCTCATGATGCCGGTTTAGTCACGTGTTCTGCTCCAGTCGATATGCGTCGGTGTGAGAAGCGGCAAATTATGAAATATTCGAAATGATACGGGGATTAAATTCTAATGTAGTATTGTAATAAATAAATACCCGAGCAGCACCGAGCAAGCGGCTATATAATTTGCGCATCACGTTGGGAATTGTATCTAAATACAAATTTTACATTCATTAATCGATTATGTTTTTGTACTGATTTATTACACTTGCTCTTTTTCTTCAAACCATATATATTCAGTGAAAAATTTAACATCCTACTTACAGCTAAGTTATTGTTTTTTTTATTCTTAACTGCCGCTAAATATTTCATATTTCGATTTTCAAAATATTACTATACCAACTGCAGACACTTTCAATGATTTGTTAAATTTTTTTAAGAATTTCATACTCAATATCTAAATTACGTAATGGAAATCCTCTCATCCATGTCGTTCTAAGAAATATCTATCGCCAGAAGGTATTTAACTGACTGGGATTTTTTAATCACAATAACTTCTAAAGAAGATGGTGCCAACATCATTAAAACTTGAGTGCATAGGCGAGTCAAAAGCATATTAAAGTATATGAATACGAATCTTATAAGTATTGCTGCTGTCTATTTCACGGCAATAGAACAGATAAATGGAGGCTATATGCAGATCAATGGATGAAAACGACACTTGGATTATAAAAGGCGTCCTCACAAGCGTATGATGTTCACAAACAATTCTGAGAATGAAAGAGAACTGTAGAAGTCAAAGGCACTTGTGATTAGAATAGAATCATTTTCTGCAGACATCCATGTCAAGCAAAGCTTGGAAACTGTGACAAGTATTAGGATAATTATTATATTAACGTACAATATTAAAGATTATTAAACTTCTTAATTATTAGATAAATAAATATAAAACAAAAATAAGTGATAAATAAATACCACACAACGTTTATGCAAAACTTTCCCTTTGGTCAGATAATTCAAGTAATTGGAGAACCATAAGAACGACTCACTACACAAACCAGTTGACAAACTCAATAACAAAGCTAATACGAAGTTAAACGCAATGATAATGGAAGTTCAGATAATGATTAGCCTAACAATAATTGTTGAGTTTCACAGTATCATTTTGTACGTTAATTGCAGCCATGTTCGATGTAATATGAAGCATGTCTGATATCTGGAATAGTACCCGGTGTCAACATCTAAAACCTTTGAATATTGCCAATCAATTGAATGATTCCAACCGATGATATTTCTAGAGACTTCAGATTTTTTTCTCAATGCACACATGTTCCTTGATACGCGTATTAAGTAATCTTTTCGTTTGACCTATGTAGCTGGAATTATAATCAGAGGAAGAGATTTTGTAATCTACAAAAAGCTTCCTATAGATGTCAAAAAAATTTCGACGAACTTATGATGTAAACATTTATAATAAGGGATAAAAACTTTGGAATGGAATTCAAGTGTTTGGGGACGAGGAGCAGTATGGTGTTGGATTTTGCTCAATATAATATTCATGTGTTTATTAATATAACTGAAATGGAACTCTTTATAAATTCAAATTTTATATAGAGAAGTCCTAAGGAAATTTTTTAACAAAATCACATACAACAACCTAAAATAATTATATTGTACTGCTGCTTTTCGTTATCTTTATTGTATGCCGTTGATAGGATTAATAAATTGCAAAATAGAGCATTACGAAATATCTTATGTAAAAATAAAATACATAGTGTAAAGCTTAGGGTAAGAGAAATAAATTGGTTCTGTTTTCGAGACTTTTTAAAGTTTAATGCTCCGGTATTGATTTATAAAAGCAACAACAAGTTGTAAATAAGATAGAAACACATACAATGTTATAAGAAAGCTAGAGATGGACACTACTGCGGCTAAGTGAGCTTTAAAAAAATTATATTTGACAAAGGGTTTCGACAATTGCCGAAAAAAATAGGAACTGCTATACAATTAGTAAATTTAACATTTCCTTATGTAGATACTGAATTTCATGGATTAAAAAATTGTATAGGTAAATTTTTTGCTAAAGAAATTATTATTATTATTATAAAAATAAACCAATAACCTTCTGCAATCGCCAATTTCTACATGGAATGGTTTGAAGAAGAAGCCCTCAGAACTACACCCCAGCAACCGAGTTGTTTTTATAGATACGTCGATGACACCTTTGTCATTTGGCCTCATGGATTAGAGACTTTGAAGGACTCCCTACACCACTTGAACAGCCAACTCCCGAGTATCCAGTTTACCATGGAATTGGAGCAAGATGGCAAACTCCCGTTCCTAGATGTACTAGTAAAGAGGAAACAGGATTGATCACTGGGACACACGGACTTATACCTCAACGCGGCCAGTTTCCACCACCCTGCGCAGAAGGCAGCAATCATCAATACCTTGATACATAGGGCAAAGACGATTACTGATCAAGAAAGCTTCAGAAACGAAATAGAATACCTTAGATTAATGACACGCTGAAGAGAGACGTTAACAACTGTAAACGGAAATTAGATACAACAGTGAGGACAGCCTATCTACCGTTCTTCGGCCATGCCAGTGGACAAATCAGTAGATTACTTAGACGTCATAACATCAAGACGACTTTCAAGCCACAAATAAAAATTAGAAATCTACTGAAGTCTGTTAAGGATAATATTGGTCTTAAGAAACAAGGAATTTACCATATTCCTTGCTCCTGCGGCCAAAAATACGTCGGCCAAACAATAAGGACGGTAGAAGAAAGACTGACCGAACACGAACGGAACATCCATCTTAAACAAATGGCTGTATCAGCGGTAGCAGAACATGCTCTCATGACGGGACATAGGATGGATTTTGCCGGAACCACAATACTGGACTCTGCTAGCCATCTCTGTGACAGTATTGTACTTGAAGCGGTTGCCATCAGAACTTCCAATTGCCAACTGTTTAACAAGGGCTCGGGTTTAAACTTGAGCAAGGCTTGGAATCCTGTCCTACGAAGAATGCGTGAAACCCGGGTGGGTAAGGAGGCACCGGCCGAAGACACCAATCAGGATGCGGAAGACGCACGAGCAACGAAACTCTCGCAGGCGATGCGCTTGCATGTATTCCCAACACACCTGCCCGTATTGTTGACGGAATACATACATACATATATATATATATATGTATACCATTTACAAAAATTTATTTTTATCAAACTCCCCCCCCCCTTCCCTAATCCGAAAAATTAGAAAGAAGGGAGAGCGGCGGCCGGAAGGCGAAGCGGAAGCGAAGCGGAAGGCGAAGAAGCAACTACAACAGCAGCGGTATAAGTGAGAATGAATGAGTGTATGAATGAGAGTGTGAATCCAACAATTTGGTAGCCGTAAATGCATTTACAATTGTTATGTATGAATGTTTTAACCCAAATAATGACATTTTAGTAATGACAGAATATTAGTATGTTATAGGCATAATATCTCGTCATCGCGGAGCAGATTCCACGAGGAAGGAACTCAGACAACTAGAAGAGGAGGCTGGACCTCCAGTTATGTCACCGCTGCTGCATCTCGACAACAGTTCACCTGACGAAGATGGCGGTGTCAGTCATGGAAACGTTGTGCTCAAATCGCGTTATTCAACTGGAAACCCGAGAACTCTTTATACAGAATTTCTTGTCAGAAACTCAGCATCCTACGTTTTACGACAGAGTAACTAGTATTTGTCATGATAAAAATGAATTAAGTGTAATGAAAGTTTCGATTATAATCAAATAAAGGAAATATTAAATATAATATACGTTTACTCTGTTTACACATTTAAGTGTATTTATTATTATTCTAAAATAACTTGTTAGTCATTTATTTATGTAAACGCTTGGTTTTGTATACTGTATATGTGTGTGTGTGTTTATTAAATATTGTTAAAAACTAATTCGTATTTTAAAATACACACTTTAAATATTAAATGAAAGCGTTACGTAACTGAAACCCAGTAGAATAATTTCTAGTTATTACAACCAGTTGTCTTATTTATTGAAGATCATGAATAGTTTTCGTTTGAGCTCCAGTATATAATCCACTTTGCAGTCAAATTATGTAATAAAAATAAAGCTCCGAAAGCACAAAGTTCAAATTTATGCGCGTAGCTTTTTCCCGAGGGTAGGGCTTTTGCAGAGATAAAGGGCTAAGGAAACATTCGCTACCAGCAAACTAAATATATGTCGAGATTTCGTTGCCCACACCACTAAAAAGCTGGCAGAAAGTGCAACCTATTTTATAAATGTCTGCGGCTGGGACAAAATATTCCAAAGGTGTAATTGTTACACATTAACTTAATTCACAGACCGTAAAATTGTATTCATAATTTACCATTTCATCATAGATTTATATGTAAGCTAATATGCGTAAACATATTGCGAAACAAATAATTTTTTTTTTAAGTTAACAGGCTACATGAAGGTAATCCACGTGGCGGCAACTCCCCTTTAATAATAATAATAATCTGAAAGGGGGGATGCGGAAGGGTAGAGGAAGGTAGCCAAGGGTTAACTAGGGCCCCCAGACTATAGTTTAAGGATCCTACCCGGCATTCGCCTAAAAGTAATGCAGGGAAAACCCTAGAAAAACCTGCATCAGGTAGGTCGGGCATTGGGTTCTTGTCCCACGCCCTTCCGATAGCGGGAGAGGAGTTTGCTGTGGGGACGCAGCATTCCCTTTCTCCGTGCCTCGACCAGTTTAGGAGGCAGCTGGCCGACTGTTCCAATGGGAACAGAGAAAAACTCTTACCGTATGCCCAAGGTCTGTGTCTCCTCTCTAAACAGGCCGAGGTGCCTCGGCTTGTGGGAACCTTAGTTCAAAAACGGAGAGGAAAAGGCATCCCCAAAGGTAGCCCCTTCGTATCTCTCCTACAAGGTTCATCCTGCGAGAGAAAATCCGCAGGTATTGCCTGCGAGAGAATAGCCCTCGCAGTAAACATATAAAAGATTCGTCTCAAAATTTATCATTGATAATTTTACTAATTGATTACGAGAAAAATATAATACTGAAATCTAAAAATATTCTTATATCATTCAGCAGAATCACAACTATTTCAGTGGCTGTCAGTATGATGTAACTATGATTTATTCCCATTGTCTCAATTATAATTATGAAACATGGTTCTATGCGAATAAAATCATAAGAGATCAAGACCGAATTTAAAATTTAGTCATTATCTTTTCATGATTTTTAACATTTATAAGTTCATAAATTATATAATTTTGACGTTTAATTAATGGCAGAATATCGGTGTGACAAAGATGATATTGTCTAGTTTATAAGGGTTGCAAAAGTTAAACTGAGTGAAAATATTGAGGACTGATGAGGGGGTAACGTCAATACAAAACGAATTAAGAATTATTTCAATAACAGAAAAATTGAAGCTGGGCAATATTCAGAAGAGACAGCTCTATCCGTAGGACAGACTTAATTTATGGATACAGGTGATCAGACTCGTTTCTCAGTATTCATGGTCCTTCTCTTCTGATATTTTATGTCTTTTTTTAACCACGAAAAAATTCTTGGACTACATTTTCAGCTTTACTTTCGCAACACTTACAAAAAATTTAGTTTGAAACAAGTAAACAATAATTTTTGTTCACACAGATTTCCATGTTTCACTGTTCTTAAGAATGTCTTTCGTTCTTACTTATACTAACGCATAATTAGCAACTGTTCCATTGTCCCTGCGGATATCGTAGAGATATTTCAATTTTCTCTGAGATATTTCTCCGTTACTAATTTGGGACGTCTTCCGATTCATAATTAAGTTTTGACGGATGATTAGTCATGTTACAAAAAACTAAAAGAAAATTAATAAATCAGTTTCACAACTTTCAAATTAGTTTGCAAGAAGTAATGCATAAAAAATTCTACATATCAAGCGATTCAACAAATGAAAGAAAAATTGACTGTCTCGCAAATATAAGAATTCACTATTTAACACTCATTAACATTTTTTTCTCCTTTTTGAGAGAGACATTCAAAACCCCACAACCGAACGCTCACATTTTCCCGTATATATATATAGTGTAGTGTGACAAATGGGCACTGCAGAGTTTTGATCTTTATTGAATTGCAATCCTTTAGTATAAAGTCGTGTGTCGAAAGAGAAACATTATTTCTGATCAAGTGCGTTTAGTCGGCAGATCGAAGCATTTCACATCAACAGGGTCAGACAACGGGCTTTGGGGATTCGGAGACGAATATAAAAGACGAAGCATGATTTGAAAACTATTGTTAATAATTTACCAATGGCCAATTTCGATGGTTAATACGTCCAGTTGAAAAACAGGTCATTCGTATCTTCGAAGCAAAGTAGAAGAAAAATTATTTGTCTCATAGATTTCAAAGAGGGAGAAACATTGGAGTATGGAGTTCTCCCGTCAATTATTTTGGGTGGAGCAAAGCAAGATAAATTAACATTAGGACAATGAATATTTAGACGCTCACTTCTTGATAATATATTGATAACTCATGAGTTTTGATAACTTAAGTATTTGTGTCAATATGAGGGTTGGGAAGGGATTAATTATAAAATGCCCGAATGGTCCGAGAATTGTGCTAGATAGAGACATTCATCATACATATTAATTTGAATTACAGTCTCTATCAGCACGTGTTGGAAAGTGAGAAGAGAATAAAATCACAGCTATGGCCCGATAGTGAAATTAGTTCTAATAGTTTTTGTTATTGGTATAAAATTTTGTTATTGTAAATTTAAATTCATTTTTACTCTCTTTCTTAGAGGCCCGATAAGCGGCCCTGAAAGTTAGATTCTCATAAAAGCTGAGGTCAACGAAGACCAAATATGACAAATAAATAAATTTTGTTATCTCTTTAAAATGTATAATTTCAACGTAAACTTTTTTTCCTTTAATAAAATAGTGTTTACCACATTATTTGGCGCTCAACGTGCTGGCAATTTCCTTTTATAGCAACTTTTGTATATTACATAATTTGTCCTAACGTGCTGCCATTTTCTTTAATAATAATTTGAATATCACAACATATATATTTATATATTGTAATAATTTATAACCAGCTTTTGTTATCTTTTGAGAATAATTCTGATATGAATTATGTGGCGTTTTTAAATGAAAAGAACAATTACGTGAAACCTATTAAACAAGATTTATTAACAAATTTAAAACAAGTATTCAAATTACAAAAATATTTGGGATCTCAGGGTCTTGAACTGGGTTTGATAAATGGCAGAATTTATATAATCAAAATCACAAAAATTACATTTGCTTTATCTGGGAATCAATGCGTCTGAACATAGACGAAATTTGGTGCTGAATAAATAATGCTAAAGATTGAATTAAAACTATTTCAATTTTTATCAAGAAATGAAGAATTATCTGAATAATTAAATATCTCATTTTATCGATAATTAAAGAACGATCTGACGTTTATCTTTTAAACGTGGTTTACAATGATTTTAAAGTTTTCTTTCTACTTACGGCAGCCCAGGTCTCATTTTAACTTTTCGTGCACAATTTTGGGGATATCACTGATTTTAAGTTCTCACAGACTCTAAATGTTCACAGACTCTAATTAGCGTAGTTTGTTAGTTGGTTTAAAAATAAATTTGTCGATTCTCGATGATTTACTGCAAACTGGATTCATAGATCTCGTGAGTCATGTTGAAAATGCCACTCACTGGTTTTGTCTGTTGACTGAAGATTGATTTAGTTTCTGCAATTTGATATAACAGCGTACATATTACTGGAACACATTCTCTCGTTCTTTAAATTAGACCTTTTTCATTCCCGCTGCTGACTGACTAAATTGTTCAACTTTTCGTGTATTAGAATTTTGTGGTCTTTACACATCGCCGTTCATTGCCTGACTGTACTACTTTTGTAAAATAGACTTTGCTGGTCTTTATGCCTCGCCGTTCATTGCCTGACTGTACTACTTTTGTAAAATAGACTTTGCTGGTCTTTATGCCTCGCCGTTCATTGCCTGACTGTTCGTTCATTTCGTTTGTTCTATTTGCTGTCTGCTGTCCGACTGTTCGTTCGTCTCGTAAATTTTGAGCGCGTAAAACCTTCTCGACCGATCAACAATACTTTCTTTGCATTGCCGGTTTGTTGCGGCGTCCGCTATATCCACCAATAATGAGTCCTCTACAATTCAACTTTTCAATTAGAACAATGCCTTAATTACCAATTACTACAATATATATAGGTTTATAACAGTGAAGAGAGGTAATTTCGTAGCCATTTTGTGAATTATAAAGAGTTATTTGCGTCTTAACTCATTCGAGGCATTTTGATTAATTAATTTACCAATTAACATTCTGATTTTAATTTAAAATCGTTAACACATGATAAATTTATATGTTATAATTGATTGACTATGATGCATTGCAGACGCTTGGAAATTGATCAGCAATGCAATAATATGTTAAAGTATGACGCAATTTCTTAATAATGTTTTCTTCGAAGCACCTTCACGTCACTTTGATCTTCTGAAGTTTGGACTTAGAAAAATTCCAATCTTTTCGTGAAATATTTCAATGAGTTGAGATACTCTCAGCACTTAGAAACAATTCGGTTTCTTACGCAAGCTTTTTAAGTATGACAGATTGCCAGGCAGCGACCTGCTGCGGGAGTGCAGAGAAGCGAGCCGTAGACAACACCCGGACCAGCCGGTCTTTCGGGAAAACCCCTCCAGACATCAACGCCGAATTGCGACGCTGCTTCATGGACGTTACCTGACGTAGCCTGACCGACCACCCAGCAGTAGACCTGCATTTATTCGGCGAAGTAGGCCAGCTGTGCTAGCTGTTTACTTCGCGAAACCAGTGAATTTCAACGGCCTGCATGCCATAAACGTTTAACCAGCTGTGGACATCGCCTGAAACAAATACGTCAGAACTACTGAAGATAGCAGTAAAATGTCAATTTTTATAAACTACTAGCTGGGAGCCCGGAGTTGCCCGGGTTGTCATATATCTATAACCCCCCGATTTGATTCCAATCTCAATTGCTTTTGCGTTATTTTTTTGTAACGCACATCGACCCCTATCCCTAAATGTGATCACCTCCTATGACGAAAGGGGTTGAAATTATACTCTAATAACATCGATAGAAATAATATCAATGTCACTGATACCGACAAATGTTTATTCTACGCAAATCGACCAGCCACGCTTGGGGGAGTTAAACAGCAAGTTGAATATCATAATAAACTCAGTGACTACCATAACCCCGGATTCAACTCCAATCTCGATTGTTTTGGCGTTATTTGTATTTAATGCCACTCCACCCCTACCCTTAAGGGTGCTCCCCTCCAAAGCCGGAAAGGGATTGAAATTATACACAGAGAACATGTAGAGAAATTTTATGATTATCATTTATCCAGAAATATATTTATTCGAAGCAAAAATCGGCCGGTTACCATGTTTGAAAATTTCTACCCTTGCCACTCCCCCTACGCCCAGCACCTCCCACCCCTGCACGTTGCCCAGGTTCTCATAAATGAACTCAGCGAGATCCATAACCCCGATTTGACTCGAATCTCGTTTTCGCATTATTTATTTGTAACGCCCCTACACCCCCTCCATTATTCGTGCTTTAATGGGTTCAAATTATACACGAAGTACACCTGGATAGAAAGCATTCAACCCATAGACCCCAAAAAGTAACTAATCAACGATAATATTGGCCGTTATAGCATGTTTGTGTAAACGTCCAGTCTACAAAGTGTGTGTGTAATGAACGAGCCAAATGTTCCTGAGTAATCGTGAGTTGAAATTTATGGTATTAATATGTGTAAACGGAATTAAAAGATACAGTCAGATATCGTTCTCTTCTTTTTGTTAATAAAATAAACTCTTTTAAATTTAGAAGCAATCTGGTAATTCTAAGTTCGTTAATAAGTTTCGTCGATGTCTAGACGATTAAATATTTCTGTCTAATTTAAAGATAAATGTTGATTATTTAAGTGTTCTGTCCGTTACCAAACCCAGTAAAGACCCATGAGAGAAAAAAATACTTTTTATAATATTAAATTGTATAATTAAAGAGTTATGATAATTTTTGAGAAATAAATTGTTTGTTTGTTAAAGAAATATAATTTTTTTTATATTTTTATTTAGACGCCTTTTTGTGTATTACAATATATATATATATATATATATATATATATATATATATATATATATATATATTGAATAATAGTAATAGTGCTCGAAGACGATGGCAGTGAACATCACCGAAACGTCTCAAAATAGTTGTGTACTCATTTAGAAGCCCGAGAAGACTTTATTCATTGTCTGCACCTATAAAGACAACATATAGTAATTTTATTGATTTTCAATTAATATATATATTATTATAATATATATATTATATATGTTATTATATATACATATATATTTATAAATTAAATTATATCCTTACGTCTGAATTATTTATATAAAATAATTACATTTATTTATTTAATTTCATTTTGTGTAATTTAATATATCTGCCTCAGGCAAACTGCCAATTTGTGGATTAAACAAATACATACATCTACGAACAAACCCTGTGGGGGTGAAACACCCATAATTCTGTAGGTATATATGAAAAATAATGCCAAACGATGTGGACTAAGGTTTATTTAATATTTTACGGGATTTCTAAATTTAATAGTGTCACTTTCTCTCCAGTTTAAGTCCAAGTTCAACCTCTATCACCATGGATTAAAATGAAATACTTAAAATGGCTGCCATAATTATATTTTAGGGGGTCTTTGTTTAAATAGTTACTTGTTTTATAACATTTTAATCGAACGATATAAACGTTAAAAGTTAAAACATTAATAAATGAAAGTCAGTATCAAAAGTACTTATATATTCAATCATTTTTGCTTTCCTGAAATATAACTGTTATTTTTTGTAGACTACTATAATCTCTTTCCTTTCTGGAATTGAACTCTAAGAATTACAGAACGTGGATTGAAAGGAACGCAAGTAGCCTTAATATATTTTTTATTAAAGGTTTATAAAGGCCGCGTCGACATCGTGGTCCTTGGCGACCCATACATAATTTGCAGAGTACTTATTTGCATGATATTTGTTGTTATACAGTACTGATTCCAATTATAAACATAGAAATACGAAGTTTAACATGTTATTGAAAGAGAACATCATCAAATATTGTAAATGCTTTTTTACTTTCAGATATTGTTACTCAATTTTGTGTTCATTGGAATATTATTTATTAACACCAGTGGAGATTAATTATACATTTCAAAGTATACATATACATATACAGTAAGAAATTGCATTTTTAGATGATTTAGCACATATTTGAATAATATTAAGTACAAAAGATAATTTTACATTATTCAAATTAAATTGTTTGAAACTGTTGTGATTCCACTGTTCTATTCTCACAGTCTGTTTTTATTAGGAGGAGGCGTCTGCTTCTCAATATGAGTGATAGGGAGTGAACATGAGTGAATATGGAGTTCCCTTGTTATTTAACTAATTTTATGAGTCTTTTAATTATACTTTTTGTATGTGTGGGTAAATGATAATAATATATTTATGAATTATCTAGAGGCTATTTGGTAGTCACTAATAATGGTCCTTGAACTCTTTGAGTCCATAGCATTTAGTATAAGTCTTTAACCGCTCCAAAGGGAACAGTGGAGCACTGTTTTCTAACTTGTAAAGGGTCGTACATGTTAAGTTTCATTTATTTTTAATATTATATATATTTTAATTCCAATTAATTAAGTCATTAGTTGTTTTTAAATAATTTAAATTGTTAGCGAATAAATGAATTGTAGAGGTGAGAACGATCAAAGCATAAGCGGCGGGCTCTGTTACTTTCTTGAGGAATTGGAATGGCGATTACGCGCGTAAAAGTTTAGTTAGTTTGCAGTCTACGGCGAGGAGCGAAAGAGAAAAGTCGACGTCTACGATCAGCCACGAGAGGAGAGACATTGTAAAAACAAATCTTTACCCAGATATTTAGCAGTCCAATCCAAATTGATAAATAAATCAGTAAAAGACTAAAATCTGCAAATCGTGAGTTCCTGTAAGCAAGCAGTTAGTTGGACAGAGAGATGTTCTAACAACTAGCCAACGGAGAAGCAAGGGTTGCTTCATTATAAAGAACTTGAACAATTTCGCGTTGAGGGAAAACGACATCCGATAGCTGACCAATTAGGAGAGGATAATCCGATTTTCCTGGGAGGTGAGTAATTGCATTTCGACTTCATATTTGTAGAATCTGTGAGGAAATTTAGAATCAGTGTAATAAAATTTGCATTATAGTGTACTTTTGAAGCAACAAAAGAATGCTGGTACCAGTCGAACAATATGTGAGTAACAAAACTTTGATAATAATATTTGTAAACGATAACTAAAACGGAAAAGTCAGATTTCGTTCATCTTTCATTTCGTTCGCTTTTCATTTAGCTTTTTTTCATTTATCGACTTATTGTTTTTAGGTAAATTTTAAACTGAATTGTTAATCCGATTATTAAATCATTTTCTCTGTTAATTATCAAACCCAGTGAAGGCCCTGAGATGAGAGATATTAAATTTTGTTTGTAATTGTTTTTAATATTTGGAAAGCCACAAATTGATAATAAATTATTTTTTTGTTAATTTTTTTTATAATATTTTCATTTAATTACCCTTTCATTTTGATTATTACATTAAATGGCTACCACAACCTGGGACAAATAAATTAAACGCATAAATGGTTTGTTTATTACAATATCAATACGCAAGCTTTCTCTTCCAGAGATCATACAAATATATTTTATTGGTTGTCTGTGCTTTGACATAGGGCATTATCGTTGGAATCGGAAAATCGGGAGAGCAACATTATTTTAAAAAATCTGGAAATTAAGGAAGCCAGCCGCCATTTTTAGAATCGGATCGGTTATGTAATTAAGTCTTACAATTATTGCATCAGTATTCTTACTCATGCCGATTCCAGAAAAAAAGGCATAAGTAGGATCACTTGTTCATAAACTGACGTGGATTGACTCTCCATATTTACTCGCCGGTTGTGAGGAGTCGCAGCTGACACCTGCCTTCGTCTCCGTGGCTGGTTTCGGTGTTTCAACTCGTTGGATCTCCACCATAAACGATAATTTAGTTCTAAAATTTGTTGTTTTTTTGGTGCCGAAATTTGTTTTTTATTTATGTTTCAATTTGCAAATTGTAATTGTTGAGATATATATGTTGAACACCATAAACAGTGATTTATTAGTTGTAATATATCTGATACCGTCACTGTGAACAATATTATATTATATTTCGTATTAAACTGTATCAGTGTTTTTCTTTCCCGAGTATTGCAAACTGATGTATATTTTAAAAACCAACTTTCCCTCTAGTAGGACTTTGCCACCCCAAGTGTTCTGCCGGCTGTTGGCTTGGGTAAGAGGGAGTTATTAAAACCTCATATAATATATTTACTGCATCTAATGTTTGACTAAGCGCCTTATATTTATTATCATGAATGATTTGTTTGGTTTTCTTGGGCGATTAGTACTTGAATTCTGTTCAGGATTACTGCCGTCTGTCTCATCGACTTGCCTTGTCGAGTTCGTCGATGCAGTTCTTTTTTATTTGTTTATTGAGAATTATCCGTCTCCGTTATTTGAGAGTTAGTTATTTGAATCGTGGACGCCGGATTTTTACACTTAATTTGGTCATATTTGTCATTTGCGGTCAGATTATTCTTCAGTAGTGCATCTCTATTAGGACAGTTTATCGCGAAAGGGTCCGGGATTTTTACAATTATTAGTATCGTTCTACGCTGCTAGGTACACCCTATTGTTAGTGTTTTCATATTGCACCATTATCGTATCGGAGATTGGCTTCTCCGGGTTAATGAAGAATTGGCGTCTGAAACTTTTAATGTGAGAAAATCTTCGATCACCAGTACTTATTCCAATAACCGATATTTTAGAGTCTGGAATGATATTTAGATTTTTAGTTCTAGCAGTATAATCTCATTTAGGATAAATGAACAAACGATATTTCTAAGATAATCTAAAGGGCAAGGAAAATAATCTGGTGGGTTAACGAATTTACAGACAGCTACAATAGTTGTTATGTACCAAACCACAAGTTCTCTTCATATCTTTATTTTCTTAGATATATAAACCACAGGAGCTTCCGTCGTTTGCCATAATCATCTGCTTTTTAAAAAACATCAATCATACATACATAATTTTACATACAAAATATAATTATTATTTTTTACATTACATCACAATACATTTTCATTAGTATTTTCATACTTGTCATCTACCGTAAAATATCTTCAATGACTTTTGTCAAGTGCATTACGTCAATTTTTTCCTCGTTCATAGTATACGATTACGTCTATTACTGTATCTGGTTAATAAATTTCTCGTACTTCAAACTTATCACTCTCTTTCATTTACGATAATCAACTATCACGGAACGCCTTACATAAAGGCATTATCAGAAAAGTTTGGGAAATTAATGAAAGACAACGGATTCTGGAAAGAAAATATTGCGTGAAAACCGATGAGTAAAATAAAGAATATGATGCACAATATGAAGGATGAGAATGAAAAGAACAAATTGCATATATAAAATTTTTGTCACTTGACAGTGTTTTCTTAAAACCAAAACAATAGTTTGCAGTGTTCTATAACATGCCACATTATGTTCAATATGAACAATCATATAAAAATGTGTATGTTTATTAAAATAAAGAACTGATGCGAGCCAAATAATCGTATTGTTTTAATTAAAATTTGATTAGATTCTGCGTTCTCCATTTTGAGGGTAGAGACAACCAGTTTAATTACAAACGAACTAAAAAAAGGATAATAAAGAGGCGTTGAATAGCCTATCTGGGATTCACAGAATGCACATGTTGTACAAAAGGATTACATTATGTAGATTGAACACGTATTTCTGTTTTAAATATATATTACACTTCTAGTCAGTTATTTTGTCCATTTTAAAACTGGCAATTTCCATGTAAAACTCAGCCATGATTTCGATATTTCACGTCAGATGTTAATTAAAGGAATATAACAAATTATTGCGTTGCTGATTACATTTTAAAAAACTACAATAGACTTATTCGTAAGTTCCCTACGACTCATAATAATTTTTGGCACAGAATACGAAATATAATGAAAGAACCGACTCGTTAAGGAGTATTGACCACTTGTTAAAATTAAATGCCAGACAGCAAAAAACATGTGTTGAAAAATACTCGTTCTTAAATAGGAAAATAAATAATGCCTTAAATCTTTATCCTCGGGTTATGAAACAATTTTTATTTTGGCAGTTATTGTCTGGCTAAGGAAAACAAAGACGTCAAGGCAACTATAAGCAAAAGTAAATCAACTACGAAGACAGTAGAATTACAAAATCAACAAGTAGAATAAATTAAAAATTCAGTTTGAGTGAAATAGAAGAACAATAAATGTAGAGGAGAAAAGTAGGTTAAATGATAGTATAAATTCCTCTAACGTTTCAAACAGCAAGAAAATCTCCGTTCGACCTCTGCAGGGCGTTTTGTGTGACTAAGTTTAATGCAAGATAATTGTGGCCCGTTAATATTGCCCTATTATATGGTTATAAATTAACAATTGTACTTGTTCTCCATGATTTAGAATCAATTTTGTCATGTTAGTAAAAGTTTCTCGGGCTTCCAGCCGGGTAAACTCGTCGATAGCACGCGACGTTTCGATGACATTCAGCGTCATCATCTTCTGGCCCGAGAAACTTTTACTAACTTTCTACACCGGGAAAACCTTCGTTCTACAATTTTGTCATGCTTTGTTTATGGTGTCTTTGGGTTATTTAATTACCTTTCGCCTACTTCAGGAGATGTTCAGTTCAAGTTTTAACAAAGCAAACCTAAGTTATAATACTGAACAAAACTACTTAATATTAAAACATATCCGGATGTGGTAGAAGAAGTCTAATATTAGGCAAATATGAGTACCCATAATGAGTCGTTAATGACCTGAAAAGTCCATGCGACGATAAATAAATAAATTTTAAAAAGTCAAACATTTTAGTAAATTAGCCGAGGAACGTAATAAATTATGAGAGACGGAAGGAATCTAGCATATGAAATGAAATCTAGTTTTGCTTAATCTTGACATTTACCATAACTGCCGGTAAAAGTCTAAATTCAAAATATTGAAAATTATGTTTAAAAATTTGATAACACAAAACGTCCAACGGTAAGGTATACAGGAAAATTTTGAAGAATTTACTTACTTGATACTTATACCGTTGCATAGACAATATGAGTTAACGTGCGTTCGGATCACTGGAAAGATGCGCTAAGCCAACATCTCGCAGATGTTAAAGAGGAACTCCTGTCACACTGCGTGGGTGGCAATCTTTATAGGGTATACTAAATGTTTCATTCATCGCGTATGTAGTTTTAATGTAAGTTAATATAATTTAATAATGAACAACTGTAAATTCAACAGCCTACTAAATGTAAACTTCACTTGCACGACTGCACACTGAATTACTCAATAGAAATTAATTTGTTTTCCTTTTCATCATCGCTGGTGTACCATATTATAACAGCCATTTTCAACACGAAATATGAAGTTTTATTTAACTGTGCGGTAGTGTTTGTTTTATACACATTTGCCATTATATTTCATCGATTGATATTGATTTTCCGATATCAATATTTTTCTACAATAATGTAAGACTTTAAACCGTCCATATGCTTGCGTATGTAATTATTATGGTGAAATAGGGTAAATTAACAAGATCAACTAACCATTGTCTTTGTTTTTATTAATCTTTCGTGGGGCGATAAAGAAGAATTTATTAATTTTTTGTATTTCCAAGGCTTATTCATTGTTTTCAGAAATATTGATATATTTATAATTATTATATAAACCTGAACATATTTTAATCTGATGAACTACGAATAACGGTGTAGTTTCTTCAATGTCTAAGAATGGTCACGTCCCTTTTCAAGTTAAGAAATAGAAAAACATCTATTTATATGAGCTTATATTCAAGGCTCATAACAAAATTATAAACCTGTAAATTTTCGTTATGTTTATCCTACCGCAGATTTACGGTTAAAATTTATTTATTATATATTTTAAAATTTTATAGGGTAAATTATAAAAAAATAGCTAAAATAAATGAATTAAGTAAAAAAAAACCGGAAAAGTCAGGGTCAAGGCTCTCAAAAGGAACGAAGTCATGAGGGTATTGGATGAGTCAGTCAGAAGATATTCCACGTAGTTAAGATTTGAGGAAAGTAAAAATTGTGAGAGTACACTTAGATAGCACAAGATTAAGAAACCCTGCCCGTTATCAGGGAAGTTAGTGTGGCAGTACGTCATAACTTTTCTACTTACCTCATCTCAAATTTCTGAATTCTGGCTTTATGTGAACATCAGACATAAATATTTGTCTGTAGTAAGGTATTCTTCGGTTAGGAAGGGAACCGTTAATGATGAGGAATAACTCAGTGGAGAACTAAGAGTATAATCTAAGTTCCTTTTCTTATAAACAAGGTTAAATGACACGTAATATTTGCATGTCGTAATCAGTGCAGGTGCTGTTCACTTGGCGCTGGCCTCCGTGGCACTCGACAGCAGGGACAAAGACCTCGCGCTTCGGGCTTCGGGCGCCTTCATTACGTCATAGCGCTGCAACGCCCCAGGGCCTAATCAAAACATTTCCATATACATCTGACGTACAATAATTCGCTTCACCTTACGGCACTCTTTAAATGGTGTATAGTTAAGCTTCCAAATTCGCAATCTTAAATATTACAGAAATGGAGCGAGTCTCCTTTCTGTCCCCGATAACACTGGAAACAGTTTCTGTTTCTTATGTATTTTTAAGGCAGATTCTGAATCCGTCGTCATAAGACTACAGTCACCCTTTTACGGAAGTTTCATTTTCCATTGTTGTGCGTTAGCCTAACCAGCCTTAATATCCAATTAAAATTAACATTTTTAGCCTAAACATGGATATTATGGAATAGAACATCAAGATTCTTTGTGGAGGTACCTCTGATCATTTGTTAGTTATGAGGACGTGGTAATTACGAGTACGATTCCCCATTTATGTCTACCAAGGAGACGCTGTCGTATTATGGCCAGCCCTGAGCGGACAACAGTCCCTTCCTCAATCCTGACCGCTGAGCGTGTAGGAATAAAGTTTTCGGAAGAGCAGCTTTATCAGTCTTCGTTTTAACATTAAGTGAATGTAATACAAGTTTAATTTATAACATTTCTGAAACTTATCTGCATTTATAATTTTTACCTCCATCTATAATAATATGGAAACTTAGCCAATTGGTAGTGATTCCTTTAATAAGTATGCTTAGAAATTATCAATTAAGATAAAAATATTTTAACAGTTGTATTTATCTAGCCTCATTAAATAAATGAAAACATCAATCTGTTTAGTTATAAATTTATTATTAATTTAAATTTTTAAACATTGTAATAGAAAAAGAATTCTCAAAGCTTCATCCCTAATTTATTAGGACCTCTTTAGAAGTTTAAAAGTCAATTCAATTATATAAATTCAAAATCCGTGTTTCTAAAAATTCCGCCAAACAAGATTTTACAAAATGATAATTTAAATACAATTAATTAAAATTTTATTGAACATTACTAAAATTATTATTTATTTATTATTTTATTTTTTTAGGTAACAGGCTACATGAGGGTAATCCACATGGTGGCAACTCCCCTTTAATAGCATAGGAAGGGATTTGAAAGCGGGGATGCGGAAGTAGAGGAAGGTAGCCAAGGGTTAACTAGGGCCCCCGAGCTATGGTTTAAGGATCCTACCCGGCAATTCGCCTAAAAGTGATGCAGGAAAACCCCTAGAAAAACCTGCATCATGTAGGTCGGGCATTTGGTACTTGTCCCACGCTTTTCGATGGCGGGAGAGGTGTTATCTGTGGGGTCGCAGCTTTCCCTTCTCCGCGCCTTGACCGGTTTAGGAGGCTGCTGGCCGACTATTGCAATAGGAATAGCGGAGAACTCTTACCGTATGCCCAAGGTCTTCGACCCCGGAACATACACCTCTCAAAACAGGCCGAGGTGCCTTGGCATGTGGGAACCTTAATTCAAAAAACCTTTTTTTTTTTTTTTTTTTTTTTTTAGGGCAACAGGCTACATGAGGGTAATCCACTATGGGCAACTCCCCTTTAATAGCATAGGAAGGGACTTGAAAGGGGGGGATGCGGAAGGGTAGTGGAAGGTAGCCAAGGGTTAACCATTTTCCCACACTATATATGGAACAATTTCCCTATTATACATAGAGATAGAAATTATAAATCCAAATAAGTTTCAGAAGTTATACATTAAACTTGTTTTACATTCACTTAATGTTAAAACCAAGACTGATAAAGTTCCTCTTCGGAAAACTTTATAACTGCTTTCTCAGCGGACAGGATTGAGGAAGAGACGATTGAGTAAGAGACAGTTGTCCGCTCAGGGCACGGCCGCTCATAATACGGCGCCAAGGAGACAGCTAGTTCCGGCATCCAAAAATGTCAGCACTCAACCATTAGTGAATACCCAGCTCCCGCTTCACATTAATGGAATTCATTAAAATATTTATTAAACTAATGGATAAAAACAGCGACGGTTTCAGCTTTTTTAAAAAAAACAAATATCCACGGTGATATCAAGGTGATTGAAAACTTTGCATTCAGGTTCTCATATTAGCGTTTGCAAAATTATTTTCTTCACCCTAATATAAATTTTGCTACTAATGATTTTTATATCTCTAGGTATTTTCTGAGGTACAAAATGTTTGCATCATTTGAAAGATTCGGCACAAATAAATTTATTAAAGCAGTGTTGAAGTACCAAGAATACGAAATACCCTGTGAGTGAAAATCAGGCCCCTAGTAAAAACACTAAAAAACACCTTAAGTACACAACGTGAAAAATAGTTCAATACAGTGGATAAAAGTTCTCTGAAATTATTATCAAAGATGAAATTTAATAGCACTTAACTTTAGATGTGGTTATAGTTATGGGTTGAAAACCAACTGTCGTTTTTACGAGGATTTCCTTGGGATTGAATCAGTCAGATAAAACACAATGATTGGAAGTCAGCTGTAGAGTTTCAATTGAACTATTTTAGCTCTCAAGGAACATGTAAATTCCTCCACTGTTCTTTATATTCCGCTTTATATGAACAATTTTCAATCCATGGTGGGGACGTTAATTCATCTTATTAATTTTTTGTCAAATTCGAGAATTAATTAACTATACTGAGTTCGATGCCGCCATGACTGAGCAAGAAACACCAGCATAAGAGTCATTCAAGAAAGTAGTCCACAGCTTTCTTGGAAATAGCAACAACAAGAACCTCGTGGAAAAATTGCTTCAGTATTTCAACTCTCTCATTTGCAATATTTGACTGATTATACATTATCTTCATGCAAATTTACATTTTACCCCACAAAAACTATGTTACGGTGAGCGATTCCACGAGGGCATTTCGATCACGGAATCAAGTTATCAAGGCAAGTGGAGCCCACAAATACTGGTTTTATTACCGTTGAAAATGAAAAAGAGATATTACTGCTGAAAAGTTCAGAAGAAAATGATGTACCTATACCTTTTGAACTGTCATTAATATTACAATTAAACCACTTTCAAATTATAAGAAAATGCGAAAAATTAACGTATTTCAATCTTTTAAACGCGCGGTACTCACAAACTTTAACTGACACACAAATATGGAAAGCATATTCAGGATTAGTGGATAAAATAATGTAAGATATACGAAAAATGTGTAACTTCACACACAACCACGCCACCATGTAGACTTTTTCCCAGCCAAACAACGTTATTGGACTGTTTTAATACTATACTCAAATATATGTCTGAATTATTTGGGAGAATGTCAATAGTGCTTCTATTTTTATAAATTGACTTGGAATCAAAACGACGACGCATATTGACGTCAATCATGTACTCGTACCGTAACTTAATTCTTTAATACAATAAATGTATTTTGCTATAAAGTTTTATTTACTTTAATTGTTAAACAAAAATTATAAGAAACTGTGTTTGGAGTCACAAAAATATACTGGTATAAAAACGAGAGTGTTTCACACATATTGCGTTACATAGTAGGGGGTTCTGTCCCCATGACGCCTTCGGCGCCAATCCCCCGAAGTGCTCGCTTCCCTCTCTTGTCCCTCGCACATTATTAATACAATGGGCTATGTAGATCATAATTGTCACAATTACGTCGCAGGAGAAACATCGGTCAGAGTAGCATCAAGTGGCAGCGAGTGAAAGTACATGATGGCAGAGGCGAAATGGCGACTCAGTCTTCACAACTCATCTATTTTAATTCACATCTAGCTGGATGCGCGTCCTTTATACGGAGATGAAAACATTGCGCACAGTTTGTTACATAAGGGTTAGCTTTTGGATCAAAGATACGTATAAAACGTCTACTACAGACAGAATAGGACTTTATCGGGTGACATCACTCATTCTTCCAACATTTTTGATTTAATAATTTTTACTACTAATATAATGATTTATTGTCATTGAAGTTAGAAAAAATTATTAAATGAATTGATTAATAAAAAATTACATATAATATATTTTAACTATATTAGGTCATTATACTTAAATTCATTACTCTGTTGTTAATTATGAAATTTTGGAGGTATTTTTAAAGTTTTTATTTTAGTACATATATTTGAAAGATACACAATTTTTACAACATAATTAGTTCTTATTTACAAATTAAATAATTTTTTCTGACTTAATTGGCCAAAAATCATTATATTAATTTAAAAATTGTCAGACAATGTTTAAATTTATTTTATATTAGATCTCTTATATATTAACATCTCAGCTACTCTCCAGACGTTTTGCTGTAAAGCTAACAAAATAGTTTCGAGATCTTTTTTAATCATGATTTTGAACGTTTCAATAATGCGGATGTCTGTTTGATATTTCTAGATATATTCTTACGCGTCTATATAACAACTAAGAATAATTTAATCCAAATCGGTTTGAAAGTTTTCTTGCAAGAAACGAATGAAATCAATGAATGTACATTCAGAAAATTTGTCTCCAGACGGAGATGTTAGATGTCACTAAGAACATATTGTGGAAGTACAGAAGGTAAACTGTTCGACCGGTATGTAATAAGTGAACAAAGAGTTAAAGTCAGGCACGAATATAGATGTCCTATTACGCATGAAACGTAAAATCACTCGGATCTAAGACATTTTTTTAATTGTTTAGTCCTCTCAAATCAATATTATAGTCTATACTTCCAATACTTATCATCCCAATTTACGGTTCACCCGTGGACTTGAATTGAAACTTTCTCTTAATTCCCGTGATGTCACCGTATCCATTTACAGTACTTCCCTTCTCACTTTCTAATTCCAAGTTCCATCAACACAACTTAAATATTGACCAAAACATTTTAATCTCCAATGAGAACCCTTTACATTTTATTATTAAACACATAAACAGCAGATTGAAAAAAATCCAATATCCTACTGTCAATTGTCCCCAAACACCTCAAGACAAATTTTTTCTTGTACTCCCTTATTTCAAATTTCTACATCATATTTTCATCGAAATTTTTAAAGAAAGTGAAATATCCATCACTTACAGATTTACTAATCCTTGATTAAAGCACACAAGGACCCACTTGACATCTACAGAAAAGATTCTCTTACTCTAAATGTAATTCCTGCTACATAGGGCAAACAAAACGTCCCCTTAATATTCGTATCAAGTAGCATGTCTAATATAAAACTTCCCAATGAAAAAACAACTGTAGTCTCCAAACATATCATCAATTCGAAACACTCATTTGATTGGCAATAACACTTTCCAATGGAATCTATTACAGCTGTTACAACATTCCAGACTTACAACAGAGATGATTCACATTAAATTCAACATCACAACATAAAACTGCTTTTATGAAACTCAATTTTTACGCTAAACTTTATGTTTTCCGATTGTCGTTGCGTTCTGCTTCGGTTTTTAGTTTTTCAACTGTATTATGCAATTGTGTCGCTCATGGCTCTTGATTTTTTTAAGCACCAGAATAAAGGAACTAAGTTTCTAGAAAAGTTGTGTGGTATCACTTCATTTTGTCTCTCTTTTGTCTTTTTTATCTTTTTATTATATTTCAAAACAGACGTGTTGTACATTAGAAGAAATACAATCGAAAAACACCACATCTCAGACCTCTGTACTTCAACGACAGCTGCATTGGAGATCAACAAATTTGTCGAGGAAGCAAACACAAGTGAAGAGATATAGAAACCCAATTGCTAATAATGTTAAGATTTTGTAAATAATTACGCTAAGAAACTATTGTAAATAACATACGGGTAGTCAATGACCACGATGTCGACGCGACCGTTATAAGCTTTAATTTGAAAAAAAAGCAGACGTATAATATTTTTGTTTCAATAATCTCTACTTCTCCATTAGTGACTTGAACCGTATCAATAACAATCATAAATCCGGATATTGAGAGTATTATAATTATTGCATATTCCTTGTTACCAACGGATGATTGTGTACATTCCTGCCGTTCTTCTAAAGTATATTTCCTCGCGCAACGGCGCTCGTCACGTAGTCAAGACACTTTCCACTCATCATGTGTAAACCATGAAGCCAGTACTTCTCGATATATTTTAACATGTTGGCTGCGGAGTCAGTCCCGGTGGGTGGTCTCTGAACTTTTCGTTTGGTTGGCGTCGGTTTCTAGGGACCAACTTAGCACTTCTCGTTTCGGTGCCGATCCCCGCGGACGCAATAACACTTTCCAATGGAATCTATTACAGCTGTTACAACATAATTTTTTTCCTTTCGTCAAGATACGAACAAGAAAATTTTCATTTTCTCCTGCATCATTCACTCAAAATTTTTATTTACAGGCTGTTCTCAAATTCTTTGGATATATTTTTTAGAATGCTTAGTGGGTAAAAACGTAAGGAACGTTGAAACCTTATTAAAATATATTTTTCATACTGCACAATTTATTTGTATGTCTGCACATAATCAGAAAATTGTTTTAAAAATAATATATTTTTCAGTTCAAACTAATTACACGCAGAGTGTAATGAATCGATTTGACAATGTAACTTTGCGGCCCTCCTGTGGTGTAGGGGTCAGTGTGACTGCCTCGCATCAAAGAAGTACCGGGGTCGAATACCGGCGAGGACATAGATGTTTGTGTGCGTGAGACAAACTCTAAATTAGTCCTCCGACAAAGGTAAAACGAGTATCAAATCGCTTATGTCGATTCAACTGAAAATAAATGCATAAAAAATTTAACTTCAATGTATTTCAAAGCAATTTTGTAATTACTTGGGAGTCCCACAGACCTAGCACCTTCGGGGCCAACGTGTTAGCGTTCACCCCCTTATAATGAAAAGCCTTAATGGCCATAATTATCTCCTAAAAAATATTAGACTGTTATATGTTGACACAGGCAAGTTAACGGACTAGAGAATATGGCAGCTCAAGCTAAACATTTTAGCAATTTCAATTAAAATAAAAAACTAAATATATATTTTAAAATCAACTCAATACGGTTCTCTATAAATAAAATATTTTCGTAATTTTCGTTATAAAATGTATCCTGTAACCTAATAAAGTCCCAATGTGCTTATGCAAATGAAATCGGTGTGATGAAAATTGAATACGACGATTACTTGCTAAAGAGTGTGGTTTAAGTAAAATAAAAGTATATCGGTGACAGTGACGGAAACATAAAAAAAGTGTTCTTTGAGATAATTCTTCTGCAGCACAAGAAGAGTTAGAAAGAAAAAGAAATACTTACTCCCTAATGGCACACATAATTGTAGAAAGTAATCAGGCTGGCCAACATCTGTGGGGAACAGGGAATAACATGAATTCTGAATAGTGTAATTGTCCTTGAATGAAACTTTACGTAAGAGCGGGCTTAATTTTATAGACAAAATAACAATGTGAAAAGTAGTTATCAAGTCTGTTTTTTTTGTCATTCCTTAAGTCGTAAAAAATACAATTTAATGACTGAAATATATACATAGTAAATCTCCTTACTGTAGCAGTAATAATATCACGAAGGTTTGAGGAACGGTACTAAATCTTCGGTAGTATCATTAATATACATTTAAACTTAGACGAATTAACTACCATGTCACAATAACTGAGCGTCTTGAAGAATAACGATTTCAAATAACTGGGGACGAATTAACTATATCCAGATATGCAGATGATAATGATAAATTAAATGAAGATGTAGAATCAAATGTAGTCATCAGAGGTATGTTATTAAAAATTAATATTACGTACATTTATATAAACATAAATAAATAATACATTATAGCAGAGAAATTAAATGAATTGCAAATGCTTTGAAAATCATAGGATTCTGTCTAATAAAAATAACAATTTACTCAGTTATGAAAGTTCAGTTTAAAAAGCAGTGTAGTTTACGGAGTCGCATCTAATGAATATATAACGACTCAAAAATATGTTTTATAGTGTATATGTATAAATATAATATTATAATGAACAAGTATCGCCAATATAAAAATTAACCAATTACTTTTAAATTTTTTTAATGCAATAATTAATTGCCAAATTTATTAATATTGTAAGCATTAACGCTTAGGCATTGTTTGGTGAAATTTAAAGTAGCAGTAAATTATGACAGTTTAACATTGTTGGCTTGGTGCCACAGCTAAATTCTTACGTTAAGTGAAGCAGACAGTTTTATTGGGTAATTTTTAAATGTCGCAATGTGATAGAAATTATCTGATTGGTAAGAGCAGGATGATAAGAGAACTCATTCTGCGATGGGCACCTTAGTGAGGGAGGTCACGCTCGTCGGTGGTCGACGCCATGACCACAGCAGATACGGCAGTGAAAACGTTTAAATTGTATCATTTATCAGTGTACATCACAAATTTGCAATGCAAGATCTTGAAATTAATATCACAGTCATAGGTTGCATAGTGAGAGAGAGAACAGAAATCGTCTACGCAATAATTCGCACGTCTTCCTGTACGCTCTGACAAGGATTTCGAAATGGAGACCAACACGGGGGCATGTTCAGGAGCTGTACGGTGAAATACAGATCCACGGTTCTGTTTTGGGGGAAACAAATTTCAAGTCGATAGAAGACGTCGAAGAGGAACTATTCCCGATCAATGTACACATCAATTTTCCGTGTAAAATCCAAGGTGAAATATTCACTATTTTGAGAGCAATTAAATATAATCTAAAAAATTCATAATATTAATTTTTTGTCAAATATCTTCATCTATCTCAATTACAAGCTCTATTTTTTAATTAGCAAATTTTTATCTACATACGATGTAGAGAGAAGGGTCTCATAAATTTAATAGTAAATTTAAACCCGGAGTAATATTTTGTGTAAATTCATGTCACAAAATTTGTTGTGTAAAATAACATTTGCAGTCAATAATTAATTTTCTCCTTAATTATGCTTTAGTTAATATTTCTACTTTTCCATTCTAATATCAAAAATATACTGTGCTCCCTCAATTTCGGAGTTGTTATATGGAGTAAATCACACAGAGGTGGTGAATTCTTCATTGTTACATCATATTTTCTTATTTTAAGTTATTTATGAGGTAGTTTGTTTTATAGTGCATTTTGAAGTATATATATATTTGGAGGAAATCAAAATATTTTAGAAAACTGAATTGATTAATTTATTTATTAGTGAAATATTTGTTACTAGTGAAACTTCCCATGCGATAATATGTCGGTAATCGAGATAAATACGAAAAAATATTCAAGAATAGGCTTGAATATAATAAAGAAAACAGAGTGTTTGTATGTATGTTTGTTTGTATGTATGTTTGTTTGTATGTATGTTTGTTTGTATGTTCCGCATACAGAGTTACATCCGTGGAACAAATTTCACCAAATTTTGTAGACCTATTACTTGCGACCAGAAAACACATGTCTGGATGAGAAACATCTACCATCCCCAGAAGCGGGGATGGACGGGGCTGGAAGTATTTAAGCATGCTAAAACGGCCGATATTTAAGTGACTTAGATATTTTTAGGGGTCAAACAGATTGATAGCGTTTATACCGATATTACCCTTGCATATAATCAACCCCTTCACAGCACAGGAAAGGAGCGGGGGTGGCGGGATGTTACATGAAAATAACGCGAATACACCCGAGATTGGATTCAAATCCAGGTTTAAGAATGACACTGAGTTAATTATGACATTAAACTTTCCAGTTAAGCCCCAGGGGCGGGGATGAACGGCAATGTAAATTATAAACATACAAACAGGGTCGAAATTCAATTCAATTCAATTCAAGGCTAATTAGATTGGTGCCCATGTTATCTGTGTACAATTTCAACCCCTTACAGCATGGGGAATGAGCATCCTTAGCTGTAGGGGTGTATGGGCCTTACAAGAAAAAAACGCGAATATAAACGAGATTGGAGTCCAAATCCAGGGTTATGGATGTGGCTGAATTTATTTATGACAACCTGAACAACGCACGAGAGAACACGGTGGTGGGAGGGGCTGGGTGGAGGTAAGGGAGTGTAGAAATTTTCAAAAAAGTTAACCGGCAGATTTTTTCATCGAATAAATATATTTCGGAATCAATGAGATTCATAAAATCTCTCTACATGTTCTCCGTGCATAATTTCAACCCATTTTGAGACGGGGAGGGTGAAAACCCTTAAGGGTGGAGGTGAAGTAGCATTACATTAAAATAACGCAAAAATAAATGAGATTGGACTCGAATCCGGGGTTATGGATGTCACTGCGATCAATTACGATATTCAACTTGCAGTTTAACCCTCACCGACGGGAGTTAATGGGTATGGGAATTTCCAAATATATTAATCGTCCGATATTTGCTGGAATAAATATTTTGCGAGGTCAATTAAATTCATAATATTTATCTATACGTTCTCTGTGTCTAATTTCAAGCCCTATCGGCATTAAATAAAAATAACGCTAACACGATCGAGATTGGAGTCAAATGCTGAGATATGGATGTCGTTATTTTATGACAACTTCGGCAACGCTCGGTGATAGGGGAGGGGGCTGGGCGGAGGTAGAGTTTATAACATCAAAGATCGAAGGCTTTCCCGTTGTATTTGTTGAAGAAAAAGTTCTCGGCTTTCCACCCGGGTTACACAGCGATTGTAACGCGACATTTCGATGACCAAATGCACTGCCGTCATCTTCTAGGCGAAGTAGATCTTTTTATTCAGTTTCTTACATGTTATCCGGCCGATATTTGCGTCGAATAAATATTTTCAGCGTCAATTAAATTAATAATACAATATATGTTGTTTGTGTACAATTTCAGCATTGGAGGGGAACAAGGATATTGGGGGGGGGGGGATCTTTACATATAAAACGCCAAAGCAACCTCGATTGGAATCTAATCGGGGGTTATGGATATATGACAACCCGGGAAACCTCGGACCCAGCTAGCGTGGAATAAATTAAAGGGAGTCCAACGGTTAAATCGTTACTTTACGGTGAAAAATTAGATTTAGAGCAATTTTTAATATGATATAAGTTGCTGAGTGTGGAGCGTGGAAAAACAAATAAAGGTTTAAAGCAAGACAACCCTCCTTTGAAAACTGCTACAGCCCTATATGGAACATTAAAATATTTGATCTGTGCATAGTTTTAATGTCTTCAGCACCTTCCCCAATTCTTAGTCATTATGTATTACATAATTTTGAAGGTCTTTACGGACCCTTTGAATAATTTGATTCTTTAGATAGTTTAATAAAACGTAATTGAAGAAAACTCTTGGTGGTTTTGTAATATACAGCGGAAGAAAAGACTGCTGTACACAAAAATTTGATTTTTATATTCTATGTTTTAATATTTAGTTCTTAAAATTATTCACTTATTTTAAGATAACGATGTAAGATTTAACCACATTTTAAGTTCAGTGACGAACACTCCGCGTGCCAACATTCTTGGAGCGTTAGCAACTGAATAGATTCGCAATGTTTTATGAAATATTTTTGTCAAATGAATCACATAATTTTTATTGCCTCAGAGTTGCTCAGAGCCCCGGCCCCGTTGCGAATTATTAATGTCTTGCTAGTTGGATATCATCCGCAAACAATGCATGCACTGTCACGGACTGATTAGAGGTCAATTGGATTGCTGGTCAAACGGGATCAGCAAATAACCTTGGCTGCGCGCCAAAAATAATGGTGCCCAAAATGTGCACCTATCTCAAACAAATGGTTATCAACGCTCAATTTTTCCATTTGCTTTTAATTTCTACAAATATTAGACTAAGCATTAGGATATCCAGCTCGCATGTTGAAGCCCAAGTTACTTCTGGGAAAATATGATGCTTACTCCCAGCATTACAGAGATACCAAACCGCATGGTCCAATGAGATCAAAACATGTGTGATGTCTCCTCATGAGATTAATCGGTTAAAACAAGCATCAAACTTTTTAAAGACGTTTCGGTACGCTGAAGATATTTGTTTAGTTTCAGTAAATACTGCTATCATGTAACCTAATCTCCATGCTCTTTTCAGTGTAGTGTTTCTCGTCGAGTTCTCGGTAATATGTCCATAGCTTTACCGAACCTTTGATACTTGGTTGATTGGTCCTAGCAGCATTCACCATGTTCATTAGAATTACAAGACTTTACTATAAAATGAATATGATCCTAACTGCGCAGTCTTGAAGATGGTAAATAAAAACAAATAAAAGGAAATGACTATATCCTCTAAACAACCCGAGTTAAATGATGCAATAATTTTTAACTGCGGCTTTTCTGTATAACTTCCAAGCTAATGTTGTCCCGTGAAAGCTTTTATAGCCCTTTTTTCATCTTACGGAAGTAAAACGTTGACAGAGGCAAAGAAAGAAAATATTGAACTTGAACCAATTTAAACGGTCTAACACAAAACAATATTGAAGTGCAGTACGTTGACAGAATAGGAAATTAGTAACCATGAAGCTTTTTAAAATTTTATAAAAGGAATTCAAGGCCATGAAAATATAAAAAATCAGCAAATACAGTATACTGAAACTAACAATTAACACTTTAAACCCTGAATTATTTTTTCAAACCGTAATAATTATTCTTCCAAGTTATTTTCAATTTAGGTCTAAGTAAATATAGCTTCGTTGCAAATGTATCCTAGAGTGAAACTAAAATAAAAAAGGAACACCTACATAGTTTCCCAGCAATGATCACATCTATTTTAATAATAAAACAATGACACCGAATAGACAGGCTGCAGTCCCACGTTAAGAAAAATAATAATGGAGTCTTTCGTTCTTATTGAACAGATTTACGAATATTATATCTTAAATTAATTAAAATAACATTTTTATTAATTTCTTAATCATTTTTATTCGTTATGAAAATCATTATTAGAATCATATTTATAGGACATATAAAAAAGTACTGTTCTCGAATAATTACATAAATATTGAAGAAATATGGATAATGAAAATTAAATGATCTGAGAAGCATTCTATCGAAATGAATAGGTTTATACAGGTAAACGACTGTTCACTTCGGTACTCTATATCACCATTTAAACTTTAAACACGATTTGTATGATCGTATGTTGAATTACAAAATTTTTCTACTTTGATTTAAACGTTACACTCGATCACCTTTTAGCCTATTTCTTCATTTATTATTCTACTTCTCACACAACCGAAAATTATTCACTACATTTAATACCCAAGCCATGTTATTTATTCTATATGTAAGATTACATATTTACACGTTATTTTATGTTATTTCTCTACGATTGTAAGTTTTAATTATTTGATTAATGCACATTTTTTATCAAAAATTCACTAGTTCTATAAGTGCCTTCGGTCCCCAATAAATTTCATTATTATAAAACACTTTGTTTTCGACTGATATATAATTGATTTTTTTTAAATCGTCTTTCAAGCTTTCTGTACTTTCTCAGACACGTATCTCGTTTCCAGCATTGGTCATTTAGGAACAAATGTTTTTCATATAGTTTAATGTTATCTCTATTGCATTCGTGATAAAACAAGACACATGTCCTCAGACACTATTATTAATTGAATTCCTTTTTTTTGGGTGTAGACAGTCTTTGTATAGGGTAATCCACATAGGGGCAACTCCCCTCTTATAGCATAGAAAAGGGATTTGAAAGGGGGGATGCGGAAGGGTGGAGGAAGGTAGAAAGGGTTAACTAGGGCCCCCGGGCTATAGTTTAAGGATCCTACCCGGCATTCGCCTAAAAGTAATGCAGGACAAACCCTATAAAAACATGCATCAGGTAGGTCGGGCATTTGGTACTTGTCCCACACCATTCCGACGGGAAGTGAGGGGTTTTATGTGGGGTCGCAGCTTAGCCATCCCCATGTCTTGGCCAGTTTAGGAGGCAGCTGGCCGACTATATCAATAGGAATAGCAGACAACTCTTACCGTATACCCAAAGTCTGCGATCGCGGAACATACACCTCTCAAAACAGACCGAGGTGCCTCGGCATGTGGGAACTTTAGTTAAAAAAACCAGAGAGATGTGAAGGCATCCCCAAAGGTAGCCCCCGTCAGAGCTCTCTGGGATTGGTTCACCTGCGAGAAAACCCTCTCGCAGGATTCTAGCGATTTTAATTCTAATATACTTACGCTAAGGCAGTTGTCCGCTATTCCTATTGGAATAATCAGCCAGCTGCCTCCTAAACTGGCCAAGGCATGGCGAGGGGTAAGCTGCGACCCCACAGCAAATCCCTCTCCCGCCTTCGGAAGGGCGTGGGACAAGTACCAAATGCCCGATATATCTGTTGCAGGTTTTTATAGGGTTTGTTCTGCATTACTTTTAGGCGAATGCCGGGTAGGATCCTTAAACTATAGCAGGGGGCCCTAGTTAACCCTTGGCTACCTTCCGCATCCCCCCTTTCAAATCCCTTTCCTATACATAGTCTGTCTACACCCCCACCCACCCACAAGTCGAGTAAGCTAGGTCTGCGAGGGTTATTCTCTCGCAGGCAATACCTGCGAGGGATGTTCTCTCGCAGGCAGAAGCTTGTAGGAGAGATACGAAGGGGCTACCTTTGGGGATGCCTTTTCCTCTCCGTTTTTGAACTAAGGTTCCCACAAGCCGAGGCACCTCAGCCTGTTCTGAGAGGTGTACGTTCCGGGGTCACAGACCTTGGGCATACGGTAAGAGTTGTCCGCTATTCCTATTAGAATAGTCGGCCAGCTGCCTCCTAAACTGGTCGAGGCACGGAGAAGGGAATGCTGCGTCCCCACAGCAAACTCCTCTCCCGCTATCGGAAGGGCGTGGGACCAGTACTCAATGCCCAACCTACCTGATGCAGGTTTTTCTAGGGTTTCCCCTGCATTACTTTTAGGCGAATTTCGGGTAGGATCCTTAACATGTAGCCCGGGGGCCCTAGTTAACCCTTGGCTACCTTCCTCTACCCTTCCGCATCCCCCTTTCAAATCCCTTTCCTTGCTATAAGAGGGTAGTTGCCCCTATGTTGATTACCCTATATATAGCCTGTCTACACACACAAAAAAAAAAGTGAGGGTATGTATCAATGAGCATTTGCTTCTCATGCCGCAGCTTCTCATGCCGCAGCAGAAATTGGAAGCAAATATTTCCATTTTAAAGAATAATTTTGTCGCGATTTCAATCTTCAGGTGAAGAAGATGACGGTGCAAGCCATCGTGACGTTGTGGCAAACTAATGTCGTTACCCGATTGAAATCCCAAGAATATTAGGCCGGCAAAACCTACGTTGCCTATTACATTACATGGTGATATTTTATATGTAAACGTATGTTCTAAGGAGTGTTCGAGTCAATACCCCTGAAGTTTATTGGCGGCAATCTGTTACCTATTCAGTGTTGTCGGCACGTAAAGTGAGTAGGGTATTTAATAAATAAATGAGCGCAACAAACTTGAATGTATTTTCAACTGTAATTTACTTTTGTAAAAACGGCAACATAGCTGCATTTGTCCTTGTAGAATCGCGTTGGAAAATGCGCGGTCGCAAACTCCAGAACTTTTTAACAGTTAAATATTAACTAGTAATTTGTCATATTACATCGCTTCTACCGTAATGTCGACAGAAATTAATTGTCAAGTTTGACCAGGCGAACTACGTTCACCTCAGCTTGTCGACTCTGCCTTATTCTCGAAATTAGTCCTGCTACTAACATAGATATAGAGGCATTTTTACTTTGTAGCAGCTTGTGATACGTTTTCGCTTTAACATATTGAATATATTTCAATATGTTACCCTCTTAAGGGAAAATTATTCCAAACATTACACTATCATTATTTACTTTTTCTCAATTATATTCTATTCTTTGTCATTTTATTAAGGCGACCGGGACATGAAAATCTTGAAAAAAAATTATTTTTATTGCATCATTTTAAGGTATAACTTTTCATAATTTCAACCACATGTAATACTTTAACATTTTTGATACATATATAAGCTTTTAAAGTGCTAAATGGTAACATGAATTTTATTTTTATTTTACGGGAAACCTCATTTTTCAACATTTAGGTACATTATCTGATGAACAATATAAAATACAGCTCTAAACTTTTTTGAGCTATATTATTATTATATGTTGCACCTATGTAGTCTATTTTTTTTTATTGACAAAAAAGTTTATAAGTATAGGTCACATAATTTTTGGAAAAATATAGTATTTTTAAACTACGTAGTAAATATTTTCGATTTATTTGACAAGTATCGTAGTTTCAACCAGGCTACACATATTCAACAATTATTTATTTATGACTAGAACAAATTTTTTGTCTATAACTTGACTGATTATTTTAAAAAATGTATTTAAATGATGCCATGCAGTTTTATTGGGATTTTTCAGGTTGCATTTATTATTTTATTGTGTTAGTATTATAAATTTTATCAATTTAATGTTTTACAGAAATCAAATTCTATTGCTTTGATCATATTGTTAACCACATTTCACAATAAAATATTATACAGTTCCTGAGTAAGTCTCTTTTCCAAACATATGTATCTAAAGTAGCTGAGTCCAGATCCCCTTAATCGATTAAAAACATTACTTAGATATCTTTCCCAAAATCGCAGTATAATCAATAATTTGGACTTTCCGGTCTGATTCATTTCTTCTCACTTATTATATACGCTCATAATCCATGATTTGGTAATGTAGGGAAATTTAAAATATTTATATTAAGAATTGTCTCAGTGTTTTCAGCGCCGGGAATAAGATTTGGCATGCAATTCCCACTAATGTATTTCATTTCCCGGCCTGCTGTGGGTATGGATGTTTGTATTCGGCCTGGTCGCGGAAACTGGGGTTAAGACTGAGGGGTAATCGTCAATAATAACAAAAGTAATTAAATATATCTTGGAATTTTGAAAAATGAATCTGTAGAACAATAGAAAATATACACCGGGTAACAAATAAAGAAGATAGTAAATATAGATTTTAGGACAGTAATTTGGAGGAGAGCAGTTAACTTGATAGAAAACATTCTGAGGAGAGAAGGAGCTGTTTGCCATAGTGATACAAATAACAATTAAGAATTGTATAGGACCTGGGAAGAAGGAACAGGTAGAAGAATGACATTTTGAAAGACGAAGAATTTGAAACTAATAAAATGACAAAGAATAAAATACGAGGGTGAGTCAATAATATTTTTTTTAATTTTTCTCTTTTATTTGTGAAGACAATTAAATGTAATTTACATAGGATAAACCCTCAACATAAATCATTACATCTTCCTTGCTTATGTCTTCATGTGAACACGTGTCACTTTTAAATATAGAAAGTATCATGTAAGATGACAGCCGCCGGTCGTTCCGGAAGGCCAAGGCCCTCAATGGTCTTTCGAGCCAACAAAGAATACAATAAAAAATTAAAGGTTTTGGGCCATCACTGAATAAAATTTCTTTGGAGCACAGGTTTTATATTTGCGGAGGAGTGTAATGGATATTTTAAAGTCATTACCATGCAAGCCGAGAGCTCAGTAAAAATGAATGCATCGAATCAAGAGCCAAGACATCATTATTGGGAGTGTAATTCAGAGAAACATAGTTGTACTGTAACTTTCCCTCCATACTGCAAGCTTCACCTGCACTAGTTATTAGTAATAACATTTTCAGAAATTACGAGTAACTTTAGATTTCACATATATCAACCGATTGAGGCAAATTCGATCTTCTTGCTAGGTAAGCACTAATTATTGAAATTTCAATAATCGTATTATTAATATCTTTAATCTATTTAACCATGGTCTAGTTTGAAGAAATGCGTTATTCAGTTTATTTTCATTGCTACTGTGAAATGATCTGGAACTATTTACTGCAAAACGGTCAAGCCGATATAATTGCTTAGAGATTTCTCATACACAGTCGGATGAATTATGGTTTCATTAAATCTATTTGCGAACGTATGATTTAGTGTCCACACCAAAACGTGATGCAATAACAGAATTTGCTTGCTTTAGTTGTACCAATAAATTATTTACCAGTTATTTCATTTACTTTTCTTGGGTTGTCTTCTAAATATGATAAAGGTAAAAACCGTACGAAATGGAACGAAACAAAGCTTTTAAGAAATAATCGTATGTCACCAAAACCTCTGTTATTAATTATACAAATTCGCTTGAAGTCCTCTTTACAAAATCACTGTATTAATAGATTATTAAATACTTCACATTTGATAGAAACGTCCGTCACAAATGGTCCTAAAGGACAAAAGAGGGTGATTTGAAAGTACAGTATTATAAATTTGGAATTAAACACTAGTCTAGAACGTCAATTTAACTTTTCATTTCTCGACATTCAAATCCACAAAATAGACGATTTAAAATTACTATAAACTAAAATAGTATGTGTCTTCACATATATTTCTGCTGAATCCTACTTCCAGCTACTTCAAATTTTCTCGAGGGACCAGGTTAGTCTGACAACTTGTATGAAGTAGAGGGGATTCTAAATTAAACTCCTTATAATACAAAATCTTTACATCAACAATTGTATTCAAATATTTACATGTACGCCTTTGATCACTTTTCTTTCCTTCAATCTTGCTATATCCGTTTTCCTCATAGTAATATATTAGAAAGGCATACATTAAAGTTTATGCATACACAAATATATAACATTTTGCTATATATTTTTCGTTACATATTATTTCTCATTACAAATAGTTTAAAACAATTATCATGGAAAAATTCTTACAATTCTGGCGATCTCATTTACACATAACTTATCGTTACACATAATTTAAACCAATTATCCTGGAGTAATTATTACATTTGTTACTATTTTATTAACTGCATACTCCTTTATCTGACCCTTCAGTTTAAAAGTTCATAGCTAAATGGTTTCATTGGCCATTAATCCTCTACGAAGTTTTGCTCACTGCTATCTTTTTCACGTCCCACTACTTAAGCGATTATAATACTCTAAAAAATAAGTTCAATCTTTTTTTCAGTCTTTCTGACAGTAGCTATTTCTTCTAAATTGCAACAATATAAAAATTTTTCGAACTCGATTAGACTGTTTTCTTGTGGTTAGCGAACTAAGTTAATTTAGATGGCATTACTTTCGGATGCATGAAACGTAATGAGGATAAACCACTTTATTACAGGTAAAAATACTGTTTCATGTAAATGGATTAGTGTCTGCTAACCCCAAGTATCTATATGTATACCCGTACAAAATGCCACCTCATTTCGTAATGAAACTAACCACAATTCATGCTTGAACTATATTTTAGATGAATTTATTCGACCATAATTCTAATAAAGCTGTCATGTTCTGATTACAGTGGAATTTTCAGAAGTTTAATTATTTGTTATCCATTGAAAATATTCATTAATGATGTCTTTCTTCATAATATGAGTTCATATTGTGAATTATTTTGAGTCGCCAGGAATAATAATTTAGAGTAATTACTTACAAGAAAATCATATAATTATGGTGAGTAATGCAATATAAAATTTAAATGTTGGAAAAAATTATTTTAACCACTAAAATAAGATATGACTCCATAAGTTAATGGTTAAGGTAATGCATTTCAAATTAAAAGCTAGAAATAAAAGACCCCGTCAGGTCGATTTAGCTGATCCTCATTCAGCGATCGGTTCAATTATATCCTAAACGAGAGTGACGACACGTTGAACGAAACGTACTGAAAAATACTATAAACTTAGATTTATAGACATTTAAAATAAAAATGTTCTTAATTTTTATTCGAATTCTTGATTACGGAAACCAAATAAATTTATAATTTTTTGTTTCCTTAAAATATTGTAGTGAACGAAACTTCAATTGATTCGTTCTTAGGTTTATTTCTTTATTCAAAGTAATACTAATGTATGATTAAAATAGTGTTGGGTGTCTGATAAAAACTCGATGCTTGATAAGGCTTCTCTGTATTGTTGAAATACAGTGAATCCTTACATATGAAGCGCCAGCAGCTATTCAGATTGGAGTGATGTTTTATGTCGCGGTGGAAAGGGATTTTGATGATTGGTTTAACTCTCAAAAGCCTATGTGAATAGTGACGAGAGAAGAAGAAGGCTGGTGGAGTTTGAATTGGGTGGACCAGATAAGTCGATGTTATTTTGATTGGTCTTTCTGACAATCAGTTACGGTGTTGCTTAATCTGATTAAAAAGTAGTACAAGATATTGATTCCAGTTTTCGAACTGAATTGCCAGAAGCTGGAAGCTTCAGGGGCGACTACACACGAATCCTGTTCGCCCCGCTGTTTATTTCTCATGGATCGACCCTAATTGCTGAGCCCGGTTCTTGATCGTTCGAGTGCAGTAAGAGGGAGCATTCTTCCTTGCACCTGTGTCACCCACCGTGCAGTTTTTATGTGACCTTACCGGAAAACGCGTAAAATTAAAACAATGATTAAAATGTTCTGTGAAACAGTTTCATAAATAATTATTTTCTGAACCGACTCAAAATTTTTTATAATAAAATTTATGTATTTTTAAGATTTTTTGGGATCATTTACACTTTTGCTTTCAATACGACGATTTATATTATAATAACAGAAGTTTAATTGTAATTATTATTGCAATATAACGTAAATGTGGCACGTGTTTCAATTATTTCAGTATGGTGTCAATGGGACTGTTTAGTCTTGCCTTCATCAATGAAATTCATGTCACTTGTGGCACGTTATTTTACGCCAGTCACCGTTTTCCAAATTTAGTCTGTTTTGTGTCTTTATAATTTTTTTATCGTGTTTATTTCTTTCGTGCGCTAAACATATATGTCTATGATACTAATCTCCTCGGGGTAGATATCGCGATATTCTATACCGCTGTAATTAGTATTTTTTTCTTACTTTTACGACAAAATAACTTGTCAATAAATTTGAATTATTACATTTTTAAATATGCCGATTACTTGTTAAATTTCTGGTGAGAGTTTTATTTAGACTTATTTATTTTTAACAATTAATCAAGCCACGATTATAAACATCGGGGCTAGACATTGTTGCCCCTTGGCAAGGAAGATGTATTTTTATCGGAGAGATAAGAATGTGTTACAGCTGCGAAAGGAGATATGTCTGTATTACATTTTATTGTTTTTCGAGTCAGCAGTAAAACTACTCGTTTTTTTTGATTTTTTGATTTTTTGATTTAAAGGAATTCTTGTTTTGTTAATATGCTTGATCCATCTAATTAATTTTTGTATTGCATGTAAGTGGGAGAATGGCATGCTATATGATAAACCCGGGCGACGCTTGATGACGACAAAGGACGAACAAAAAGCCGTCACCGGATCCCGCAGAGCTTGCCGCCATCAGAAACGGTATGGTGAACTAAATGGTGTGGGTGGCAAAACCATTGGCTTGAAGAGACATTATCCAACGAGACCCTGGTGAAATAGCTAAGTTTGTTCTTCGAACGGGAAATTTTTGTTATTATTTATTTTGGTATTTTTGGACATTAAAGTTGTGTATTTACATACGTATCTTAAACACTGAAAGATGAAGAGTTTCCTTTTAAAGTTATCGCTATTGGTGAAACTGGCTTGCATTATTTTTAATTATGAGAGAAAAATAACAAAACCCTGTGTCGGCATCACGAACGCCAACGAAAGAAACTTTGGTGACGTTCTCTGCGATAGGTATGGTCATTGTTTTGATGTTTAGGAAATTGTGTCATGTCATTAAAATCTCACTCAACCTTAAGTTGAGCATACTACAGATATATACGGAAAAAATCTTCCGTCCTAAAGGACATACTGGAAGTAAGCTACAGCGTGGATGCTGCATGAGGATTAACGCAATTCACGGAATTATTTTGCAAAAGTCAATTCGGCGTAATTTATTTGAAATATTATGAAGAAACGTCATCCAGGAAAACCTTTTTCATCATCAGAGGCAGTGGTGAATGCAGCGGAGTCTATCTGGAAAACGGCCCTCACTATGTCGTAGACTATTGCAAAAAACGTGGGAAAATGTAACTCATGTAAATGGTAATAGTTGAGATGGATGATCAAATATAAGAATGAGAATAATTAACGTACTGACAAATAAATTTAAGTTCATTTCTTTATTCAACAGTTCGTGTATACTCATATACCTATCTATTTACCTATATCTGTGTGTGTTTGTGCGCGACAGTGTCTCTACACATATTTCAAGCTGTATCGCCTTTTCCTCACACCTTACTGCTTTCATATACTAATGGCTGATGTTATTTTGTCAAAATTTTCGCACTTGTATCCATCGTTCTACTCTTACATAACCACTTAAAGAGCACCTGAGCTTGTGTGTTTATGATCTCTTGGGTTCCCGCTGACAACCCAATCTCTCATGCTATAGCGCGGTTTCAGACGTTTAAAGAACTATTATTCACAGAATCGTAGAGTAAGAGATGTTTTCTAGTAATACTCAAAACAGCGTAACATTTTTTAGAAATCTTTAACACGGTACATTACTCAGATTCTAGCACAAATTTTATATTTTTATATTTCATATTCTACAGTTCTTAAATGCACGACAATAAACTCATAGTGCGTGCTTATTCATCAGATGTCTATGTATTTAGTTCTAATAGCAATTTAGATTTTATTATCATTAAATTTCTTTAGATTATAATTTAATTGGCATTTTCTTTAATTAACCTTTCATAAATATAATTAATACCGGAGTAACTGTGTTGTTTATATATATAAATTCAAACTATATGATTTATCTTATATCTTATAAATAAAAAAGAGTGTATGTATGTTTGTATGTTTGTTTGTTTGTTTGTATGTTTGTATGTTTGTATGTTTGTATATTTGTATGTTCGTTATACAAATCTACACCGTTAGAGCAAATTTCACCAAATTTCGTACACGTGTTCTTTACGACCAGGAAACAAACACTGTCGGGGTGAGACATGTCTACCACCCCCAGAAGCGGGGGTGCACGGGGGTTGAAATATTTAAACATGCTAAAAAAGCCGATATTTTAGTCGGATAATAATTTTTAGGGGTCCAAGATATTGATGGTGTTTCTACCGATGTTTTCTGAATATAATTTTCATCCCCTACACCCTGGGAAAAGGGCACCCTTAGAGTTTGGGGTGGAGAATACAAATCTATACCGGTGGATCAAATTTCACCAAATTTCGTACACGTGTTCTTTGCGACCAGGAAAACAACACTGTCGGGGTGAGACGCGCCTACCACTCCCAGAAGCGGGGGTGGACGGGGGTGGAAATATTTGAACATGCTAAAACAGTCGATATTTCAGTCGGATAAATATTTTTAGGGGTCAAAGGTATTTATAGTCTTTCCACTAATGATATCTGAATATAATTTTCAACCTCTACACCCTGGGGAAAGAGCACCCCTAGCGTTTGGGGTGGAGAGTACAAATATACACCGCTGGAGCAAATTTCACCAAATTTCGTACACGTGTTCTTTACAACCAGGAAACAAACACCGTCGGGGTGAGACGCGTCTACCAATCCCAGAAGCGGGGGTGGACGGGGGTTGAAATACTTAAACATGCTAAAACAGCAGGTATTAGATTTGGATAAATATTTTCGGGGTCAAAGATATTGATTGTGTTTCTACCGATGTTATCTGAATATAATATTCATCTCCTACGCCCTGGGAAAAGGACACCCTTAGGGTTTGGGGTGGAGTTGCTTTACAGAAAAATAACGCGAATACAACCGAGTTTGGAGTCAAATCGAAGGTTATGGATGTCAGTGAGTTTACTTCGGATAAATATTTTTAATTGCCCATTTAACCCGAAAGGGTGGGGGTTGGAAGGGAAGATAAATAGTCAGTTCTTGCGCGTTCTTGGAGGAGAATTACGTGAATACTATTTCAACGGGTGTTGTTGAAAATATAAATCCCTTTAGACATTACTGGTGAGCTTGCTTAGGGCTGGGGGTGAGAATTGTCTATTATTCTAAAACTGCCAAAATGTTATGTGTTTATGGGTAAACTAGATTGATAGTGTTTCTACCGATGTGATATGAGTAAAAATTCAACCCTTTCCACCACGGGAAAGTAGCAGATTTAGGGGTGGTGTTGTTCATACTATTTTAATCGATGTTGTTTCCATTAATAACGACGTTTAGTCAAAAATAAAAGTGTTTCAGAACCATTGCTTTTTATACTCTTTTAAAAAGCTTTTATATCTTATAAATAAAAAAGAGTGTATGTATGTTTTTTTTTATATTTGTATGTTAGTTATACAAATCTACACCGGTAGAGCAAATTTCACCAAATTTCGTACACGTGTTCTTTACGACCAGGAAACAAACACTGTCGGGGTGAGACATGTCTACCACCCCCAGAAGCGGGGGTGCACGGGGGTTGAAATATTTAAACATGCTAAAAAAGCCGATATTTTAGTCGGATAATAATTTTTAGGGGTCCAAGATATTGATGGTGTTTCTACCGATGTTTTCTGAATATAATTTTCATCCCCTACACCCTGGGAAAAGGGCACCCTTAGAGTTTGGGGTGGAGAATACAAATCTATACCGGTGGATCAAATTTCACCAAATTTCGTACACGTGTTCTTTGCGACCAGGAAAACAACACTGTCGGGGTGAGACGCGCCTACCACCCCCAGAAGCGGGGGTGGACGGGGGTGGAAATATTTGAACATGCTAAAACAGTCGATATTTCAGTCGGATAAATATTTTTAGGGGTCAAAGGTATTTATAGTCTTTCCACTAATGATATCTGAATATAATTTTCAACCTCTACACCCTGGGGAAAGAGCACCCCTAGCGTTTGGGGTGGAGAGTACAAATATACACCGCTGGAGCAAATTTCACCAAATTTCGTACACGTGTTCTTTACGACCAGGAAACAAACACCGTCGGGGTGAGACGCGTCTACCAATCCCAGAAGCGGGGGTGGACGGGGGTTGAAATACTTAAACATGCTAAAACAGCAGGTATTAGATTTGGATAAATATTTTCGGGGTCAAAGATATTGATTGTGTTTCTACCGATGTTATCTGAATATAATATTCATCTCCTACGCCCTGGGAAAAGGACACCCTTAGGGTTTGGGGTTGAGTTGCTTTACAGAAAAATAACGCGAATACAACCGAGTTTGGAGTCAAATCGAAGGTTATGGATGTCAGTGAGTTTACTTCGGATAAATATTTTTAATTGCCCATTTAACCCGAAAGGGTGGGGGTTGGAAGGGAAGATAAATAGTCAGTTCTTGCGCGTTCTTGGAGGAGAATTACGTGAATACTATTTCAACGGGTGTTGTTGAAAATATAAATCCCTTTAGACATTACTGGTGAGCTTGCTTAGGGCTGGGGGTGAGAATTGTCTATTATTCTAAAACTGCCAAAATGTTATGTGTTTATGGGTAAACTAGATTGATAGTGTTTCTACCGATGTGATATGAGTAAAAATTCAACCCTTTCCACCACGGGAAAGTAGCAGATTTAGGGGTGGTGTTGTTCATACTATTTTAATCGATGTTGTTTCCATTAATAACGACGTTTAGTCAAAAATAAAAGTGTTTCAGAACCATTGCTTTTTATACTCTTTTAAAAAGCTTTTATATCTTATAAATAAAAAAGAGTGTATGTATGTTTTTTTTTATATTTGTATGTTAGTTATACAAATCTACACCGGTAGAGCAAATTTCACCAAATTTCGTACACGTGTTCTTTACGACCAGGAAACAAACACTGTCGGGGTGAGACATGTCTACCACCCCCAGAAGCGGGGTTGCACGGTGGTTGAAATATTTAAACATGCTAAAACAGCCGATATTTTAGTCGGATAATAATTTTTAGGGGTCCAAGATATTGATGGTGTTTCTACAGATGTTTTCTGAATATAATTCTCATCCTTTACACCCTGGGGAAAGAGCACCCCTAGCGTTTGGGGTGGAGAGTACAAATATACACCGCTGGAGCAAATTTCACCACATTTCGTACACGGGTTCTTTGCGACCAGGAAAACAACACTGTCGGGGTGAGACGCGTCTACCGACCCTAGAAGCGGGGGTGGACGGGGGTTGAAATACTTAAACATGCTGAAACTGCAGGTATTAGATTTGGATAAATATTTTCGGGGTCAAAGATATTGATTGTGTTTCTACCGATGTTATCTGAATATAATATTCATCTCCTACGCCCTGGGAAAAGGGCACTCTTTTGGTTTGGGGTGGAGTTGCTTTACAGAAAAAATAACGCGAATACAACCGAGTTTGGAGTCAAATCGAAGGTTATGGATGTCAGTGAGTTTACTTCGGATAAATATTTTTAATTGCCGATTTAACCCGAAAGGGTGGGTGTTGGAAGGGAAGATAAATAGTCAGTTCTTGCGCGTTCTTGGAGGAGAAATACGTGAATAGTATTTCAACAGATGTTGTTATAAAGATAAATCCCTTGAGACATTACTGGTGAGCTTGGTTAGGGCTGGGGGTGAGAATTGTCTATTATTCTAAAACTGCCAAAATGTTATGTGTTTATGGGTAAACTAGATTTATAGTGTGTCTACCGATGTGATATGAGTAAAAATTCAACCCTTTCCACCACGGGAAAGTAGCAGATTAAGGGGTGGTGTTGTTCATACTATTTTAACCGATGTTGTTTCCATTAATAACGACGTTTAATTTTATAAATAAAAATGAGTGTATGTATGTATGTATGTTTGTATGTTTGTATATTTGTATGTTTGTATATTTGTATGTTTGTATATTTGTATGTTCGTTATACAAATCTACACCGCTGGAGAAAATTTCACCAAATTTCGTACACGTGTTCTTTGCGACCAGGAAACAAACACTGTCGGGGTGAGACGCGTCTACCACCCCCAGAAGCGGGGGTGGACGGGGGTGGACGGGGGTGGAAATATTTAAACATGCTAAAACAGTCGATATTTCAGTCGGACAAATATGTTTAGGGGTCAAAGATATTTATAGTGTTTCCACTGATGATATCTGAATATAATTTTCAACCTCTACACCCTGGGGAAAGAGCACCCCTAGCGTTTGGGGTGGAGAATACAAATCTATACCGGTGGATCAAATTTCACCAAATTTCGTACACGTGTTCTTTGCGACCAGGAAACAAACACTGTCGGGGTGAGACGCGTCTACCACCTCCAGAATCGGGGGCGGACGGGGGTTGAAATATTTAAACATGCTAAAACAGTCGATATTTCAGTCGGATAAATATTTTTAGGGGTCACAGATATTGATAGTGTTTCTACCGACTGTTGGGGTGAGACGCGTCTACCATCCCCAGAAGCGGGTCGGGATTATCAGTAGAGCATTTTTAGGTGTTGGGTGGAGGAAAGCTGCAATAAAATAACGCGAATACAACCGAGATTGGAGTAAAATCCAAGGTTATGGATGTTGTCCAGTTCAATTATAGCATCAAATTTCCCATTTAGCCCCGAGAGGCGGGAGTGGATGGGATGGAAATTTTCTAACATATTAAATCATCGATATTAGCGTGGAATAAATAAATGCCGGGACCATTGACGTTGATAGTATTTCTACCGATGTTGTTTGTAGGCATGATAGGGGTGGGGCTGGAGGGGATTTCCTTGAAAACAACGGGAAAACAACCGAGATTCGAGTCAAATCGAAGGTAATGGATGTCCCTGAATTTATTTATGACAATCTGGACAACGCGCGGGTATCGGCTGGGTTGGGATGAGTTGACCGGCTGTGTTTTGCGTCGATTAAATATATTTCGGGATGAATTACATTAATAAAATTTCCCTACATGTTCTCTGTGTATAATTTCAACCCCTTTCGGACTCATAAGGGTGTACATTTAAGGATGGGCGTGAAGTAGCATTACATAAAAAGAAACCAGAAACTATCGGGATTGTCACTGAGTTTAATTAATTTCCTTAAAAATAACGGGAAAACAACCGAGATTCGAGTCAAATCGAAGGTAATGGATGTCCCTGAATTTATTTATGACAATCTGGACAACGCGCGGGTATCGGCTGGGTTGGGATGAGTTGACCGGCTGTTTTTTGCGTCGATTAAATATATTTCGGGATGAATTAGATTAATAAAATTTCCCTACATGTTCTCTGTGAATAATTTCAACCCCTTTCGGACTCATAAGGGTGCACCCTTAAGGGTGGGCGTGAAGTAGCATTACATAAAAAGAAACCAGAAACTATCGGGATTGTCACTGATTTTAATTATGACATTAAACTTGACCGTTTAAGTCCCCGAAGCGGGAGTGGTCGGGGGTGAAAAATTTCAAACATGTTAAACGGTCGATAATTATTTCCTGGGGTTAATTACTTTGAAAGTATTTATACCGATGTTGTTTGTGTATAATTTAACCCCTGTGAGGGGAGCAAGCTTAGGGGTGGGGTGGAGGTACGTTAAATAAAATCCCGCAAAAACAATCGAGATTCGAATCAATTCAGAGACTATGAATGTCGCTGAATCTAATTGTGACAACCTGGGAAACGCGACGGGTTTGGGAGGTGTTGGGCGGGGGAATAAATTTTCAGACAATGTAATCGGCCGATTTTTGCGTGGAATACATTGTTTTTCATTATCGCATATTTGTGGGGGTGGTCATCTTCTAACATGTAAAAACTGGCGATATATTTAGTCAATGACTTCATCCCCCTTCGTCATGGGAGATGAGCACATTTAGGGATAGGGTTCGAGGAGCTTTACATAAAAATAGCGCAAAAGTAACCAAAATTGGAGTCTTATGGATGGTTATAGATAAATGACATCTCGGGCAACGCCGGGCACCCAGCTAGTGATTAAATATAATTAGAGTAAATTGTCCAAAAGTTAGAATTTACTTATAAACATTTAAATTTGCAATACATAACTTTTATTCCCTTTGTATAGGGACTTCTTTAGATGTATCTAAAATACGGAATATAATAAAAATAAAAATAAATTATTGAATCACAAACAACTAAACAAATTAAGTAATATGGTTACTTACATTAATAAAAAAAACTATTAAAATATGTTGTAAATTTGAATGAAATAATTTATCAGAAAAAATAGCCATCCTCCATCAAGAGGAAAAAATGACTATCAAACACTTCACAAAGCTTATATGGTTGTAAATGAATTGTCTAAACACAAGAATTCATAATTGCAAGCATACATTATTTTAAATTAAATTAAAGTGTCAGTATTACTGTCATAATGATTAAAGGTTTAACGATCACATTTTGAGGCTTATTCAAAGTAATTCAACCTCAGAAAATATATGAATAGGAATGAATCTCTCCCATAATCCGAGACACCTAGGTCTATTTTCTGAGATGTATGCACTGTTTATTACCCACAAATCTCTCTCGTAAATTTTTTATAAGACTCACTCACATGCATATAGACAAACGCACTTGAAAATATATTCAGATTTGAAATGGTTGATGGAGTTATAATTAATACCAATGCAATTATAAGGACTCTTGCTATGTTTAATTGATTGAGTTGTTCTTTATTAAAAATTTCATCCTCCTCTCAAGCCAAATTCTTCATCCACGAGAGCAGCCTGGAATTATTCAGAGCTCACGTTACAGATACGTGATATTTCATTTTCAACCGCAGCAAAATGTTGCATTGCGGAAAAATTAACTTATATCTAAATGCAACAAATTTTATATCTCAAGTGCACCATCTCGAGAAATTTGATTGCTTATTTGAGGGCTTCGAGAATCACAAAATCAAATTCTTAAAATGAAACTTGTTACTACGCACGTAAACATACTGAAGTTATACTTATAATAGTAAGATTTGGTGTTTACATTTTACATGAGGTATACGCCATATGTTCACTCCTTTGTTCGAAACTATGAAAATGAGGTAAAAGGACGATCGAATCTAAATTTCACCTTCATCTCTATCTTATTTTTCATTCGTAACAGTTGTTTTTTTATCACTGCCATTTCTATACTGATCATCTTTTGTCTGATAATCATTTCAGCCGTCATCAATTAATTATCTCGGTTTTAAGTGAGTAATAAAATGTGCACCAATATTTTATCCGTTATAGATATATGCATTTTACATTTTTTAGATTTTAGGAATAGTTTTAATCCATTGAGAATATAAATTAACGTTATTCCCTTTATATGAACCGCAATTGTTTATTTATTTATAAAAAATCTTAACATGCCTCGGCATAAGTTTTGTTACATCCATTTAGTCGTGTCGTTACTGACTAAGAATGTATGTGAATGTGTAATTTTTAGAAAAATGTTAATTATACTGACGAAAACTTTTATAGTGGTAGCCTACATTAAAACGTTTCTTTTTCTGCGTGGTTGCATGTAAGAATATAAATATATCTATTTCAACAATTTAAGAAAGTTGGGATAAAGGCGTAAAAGTCTGAACGGAACTGTCACTGCGAAAATATTATACGGAAGAAAGAAAAAAGTTTGTAAACAAAAAAAAATTATCTTCTTGTGGACCGGTTTAACACTTTTTATGTGTAGCAACATATTTAATTCGGGTCGTCTCAGGGCGGAGGATTTCTAATAAATAGTCTTTATGGAATTCTTCATTAAACACTTTATGACTTAATCATCACTCACAAGTTATGGTATTCCTGTTTTTTAGAATACGACGTCATCAACAGTATTAGATATGTGTTAATGAGGGTGGAATAATCCTGCGCAGACATTCTAAATACAATACCATATGGTTAACAAATATAAATACAATACATAGAGTTTCTTGAAAGAACGTATATAATCATTTCTATTATAAAATTTCCTATCTCGGTTAAACTTTACTTTATAAAATGGAAAGCAACTTACGACACATAAAAATAGGTTTATTAATATTTTATATTATAAACGGGCAATCATCTCACGACACATAAGAAATGTTTATAAGTATTACCCAACTCCATAATCACAGGCTTCTTAAATAACATCGCACCAAACCAGTAGATGAATCTGTAAATCTGATAGATTATTGTTTTTGTCCGTATATTCGCGACCTTGCTTCTTCAGGCTGTTACTTGTTTTCAATGTTAAAATGAGGTTCCTGATAGGAAATTATAATCAAACAATAGTGAATTCGCGAGAACCAATGATTATTTTGCAAAATACTAAACCTGTAAAGTGAAGAGAACTAACAAACTTGAAAAGTTTTGTAGAAGATATGTTTAACAATACAAAAATTATGCCAAAAAGCTTATTTTTTTGGCTGGTTTAGAACCTGTTGTGGAGATGTTCGACGTCACAATAACTTTAAAATTGTAAGTTAAAAATTAAAACAAATTTGGTAATTTTTCGATAAATTGGTATTCGTCGTCGTTGGAACGCGCTTTGAAAGATTTGAAGATTTGCACTGACCTCGCTCCCGGCGCAATCACCGCATTGTGCCAGGGATTATCGCGAATGAGAAGCCCGTCAAGCAGAAGCCGCAAAGACGCACTCGCTACTGGACGCCGCGATGCCGCGCACAGCACTGACGCCGCGACGCCAAGCACGCGGGACACACGCACGCGCCCTCGCGTCGTAAACAAACACCGCACGTCTCGCAAGTGCACCACGACTCCCCAAGAGGAAAAAGTCATTGACATCGCTCTCGTACAGCATTGAAAAATATGTAAACACGCCAATGGTCGTTGGTAGGAAAGTCACAAATGGATCAATAATTTTGTAATGGGTTTAAGATACAGTCTATCTGATGTCAGTATTATAGAAAGCACTAACAGATTATCGTTCTACATCGTCTTTAGGAACAAAAAAATTATCAATACTTAATTGAAGTCCGATTCAAACGAATAATGATATAACAGCAGCTTGCAATGGAGCAACAGTAAACTTAATTGTATGTATCTATGTATTTGGTACTCGAAAATTGGGCAAATTTGTCCTGTAGCAGATACCAGACTATATTCCCCTATATTCAAGTTACTTCTAATTTGACACTAATAATAATAATATATTATATTTAGTGCAGTTAAACGCTATAACTTACTTGTTATTTAATATTTGTACTGCAATATCAGATTTTAATATTAATTTGATTAGTTAATATTCCCCTATATTCAAGTTACTTCTAATTTGACACTAATAATAATAATATATTATATTTAGTACAGTTAAACGCTATAACTTACTTGTTATTTAATATTTGTATTGCAATATCAGATTTTAATATTAATTTGATTAGTTAAGGGGCAACACTTCACTTTCTGTTTTTTTAAGATTCAACCCACATTTATTTTCAAAAAGACGAATTTCTTCAAACAGTTCTGATATAACATTGATCTATTATATTCGTCCTATTTAGGAATGACAGCTGCTACTTGCACGAAGACACGTATACAAGTAGGAATAACGAATACCTGTATTGTCAACATTATTTCTTGTCTTTTTATATATTGTGTTAATTCAAAGGAAATCATTAATTAATAATTAAAAATTTGGACTCGAATTGTTGGCGGCAGAAAACACACAAGAATGTGGGTTTGGGTATTGTAGGCTGTTGGTTTTTGGTGTGGCCAGTCTTCGTCGAAATATTGCAGTGTAAAGTTGTCATGTAAATATTGCAGTGTAAAGGAGTCTTCGTAGAAATATAGCAGAGAGCAGTTGTCATAGAAAGATTTCTGTGGACGGACGAAGAGTAAAATATTGAGAAAGAGTCCAGATACTGGTAGTGGAACAGCGAGACCAGTTAGAACAGTTTTGTTATAAGTTGCAGTCTGCGAAATAAATAGCCAAATATTCATCGATAAACATTTTGAGTGCTAAAGTCTATTCTCAAATTAGACCATTGTTTTTCTATTGTGGGAGTCCAGGCCACTGCATCCAGCATCTAATGATCTTCAGAACGAGCAAATAATATTTCCTTAACGAACGGAGAACCAACTTTTGTCAAACCAACAGTGATAATTAGGATCAGTGTTAAAAATGGCCTGTTATAAAGTGCAATGGGTGTGTAAGTGAATGAACGAGCCAAATTGCCCTGATATCGAGAAACTGTAAGTTACAATTTCACTGAATTCATATTTTTAAACCATTAAGTAAAATTAATTATCGTCGGATTTCGGATTTCGAGTGTTTAGAATTTAAAGTTAACATTTTATGTGTTTTGGTGGCATTGTAAATAATGCATTGATGAAGTAGGCCCATAATAGCTTCATAATAATTTAATTGTTAACTAATATTTTCTTTATTAAAGGCCCAGTAAAGACCCTGAGAAAGAGTAAATTTAGATTGTAAACTATTAATTAATAAGATAAAATTGATAACTGTTGTAAAATTTCCTCCGATAATTTTATAAATTTAATTGTTCTTAAATTAATAAATTAATTTTGTTTATCTATTTTAAAATTTTATTATGATTACAGCATCCTTTCAATTTAATATTTAAATTACGACAAATCCATGCATTAACGTGGCGATTTAACTTTTAATTAATTTGTGATGACCACAAATTGGCACCTCAACGTGGGCTAACTGACATTTTATCATACTTTCATTTGTAAACATTGCAAATTGGCAACGTGAGGCTAACTGTTTTATTTAATTATCTTTCATTTGTGTCATTTTAATTTTCTTTCATTTGCATTCATTCCAAATTGGCACTCAATGTGAGGCATTGAGTTTATTTAACTTTCTTTAATTTGTAATTTAAAATCATTACAATATGTAAATTGAAGTATTTTCCAGTAGTTCACAAAAGTTTGAATTTAATTTACGAAGTACGAAGATTATATACATTTCTTTCCATACACCTCTGACATCCAAAGGTACCGAAAAGTATTCCCAACATTCAAATTTCACCATTAGTGAATTTATAAATTATAAAAATTATATTTTGAACTACAGTTAATTATTTAACGTATGTTTTAATTGCATAAAAAAATTATGTTAAGGGATAATTACAAACATTTATTAAAAAAATTCAGTTCAAAATGACAAAATTTTTCGATACATACGTGTACCTACTTCAGGTTGCGACTTGAAACATAGATATGTATTAAGTGTTTTATTGTCATTTTGATATTGTATGAAACTTTCAAAAAATTGTAATCTGATTTATTACGTTAAATGAAATTTATTGTATACAGTAAGTAAAAGCCACATCAATAAATTTGATGTTCCGTAATCGTGAAAACCGAAGAAGTTTTCTTCAGAGCCAGATTAAGAAAACGTTTACATTTTCAAATTTACTAGTTTTAAAACATAACATTTTAGTCAACTCACAACCTGAAGATGGTACAAGTACGTCAGAAACGTTGTAGTCATTGTAAACTAAATCGTTAACGACATGTTATTTTACATAAGAATAATAAATATTAAAAATTTGGACAATTTTAAAACTTGATTTTAAAAGAAAACATAAAAATATAATTGAATAAATAATGTTTAAATTATTTTTCATTAAAACGTTTATAATTCCCCTGATACAAATAAGATAGAACGACATTAACCCAAAATGGCTTATATAATATTATAACTATAATTGGTTTTCATCTGTTTCAGGACAAATTTCTAAGACTTATTTTGGATTAAAATTGTTTTATTTATTTCTTTACACAATTTTTGAATTTTTTAAAACTGCCACCGAGATAGATCCCATTTGCATACATATATATACGTTAAAAATTTTCTCAACAGTCACTAATTTAAAGAGGAATGTGGTAATTGTTCAATTTAGAAATTGAACTAATAAAGTACATGTTTTCGTTAGTCTTTGTGCATCATCATATGAAACATAATATGTAATAACAATAAACTAAAAATTTTAATAATATTGTTTATTGAGACAATTTAAAATTCTGGATATTGTGGATAATTTATTAACGGATTTGCTATAAAATGCTATTTATCAGATCTATTAAAAACTATTAATTTCAGAACCGATACAGAGTCATAATGTAATATCTGTGTCCATTTTTTCATAGAAACGTTTATATATATATATATTGTAATAATAATTAGAGGCCAGTAATGATTTTAATAATTGGATTGTTAGCGGTACTAATTCTTCAAAGACGACAATAGGTAGACTAGCTTTGTTGTGAGCCGCTAGCACTGTTTGAAGGCAGTTGGTCGATTGTTGTGGTCGCGTGAAGAAATCAGAAGCTGGGAGCGGAGAACGAACAGCGTTATAAATACAGAATATACAGAATATAAATACAACCGAGAAAGTTACAAGTTTTTTCAGTATCCAAGTATAAAGTTTGGACAACGAGATACTTTGTAAAAAAAAAGCTACAAAGAGTAATAAAATAATTAGCGCCACATTAAGATTCCTACGTGTACTGCGACCATTATCATTTTCCACATAAAGACAATGTGTAACAATATGTCTGACTAATGATCCGGAGGTGCAGCAGATCCAGTTCCCGGAGGAAAATTCAATAACTACGACTGTGTGTTTGACAATCAAGTGTTGAGTCAGTGTTTTATGGCCTATTAGCATAAATTGTGAGCCAGAGCCCAGGAATCTAAGTCTGGTACCATCCGAACATTTTGTAAGTAGAAACCTAGTTCATTAAGTTTGTAAACAATAGTTAATGTATTCGGCAGTTTTCGTTCGTCTCGCTTTGGTTTTGAATGTTAATTTCTTAATTTATAAATTCTATGATTGTGTAACGTAAATACAAAAGTTGTTCTTCACTTATTAAGCCCAGGTAAACGACCCTGAAAGAAGAGTTATCAAATTTCTAAACATTGAAACTTTAAATGTATTTAACCTCAGAGAAAATGTTATAAATTTTTATTAAATAATAAATGGTATCGTAAAGTTTAAAGTAGTAATTATTTGTCGATCCTTCCTGTTGAAATAAAATAAATTGTTTCAGAACGAACTATCAATTTAATAAAACTGCAAATTAATTGTTTAAATAATAATTAAATTTGTTTAATTAATATCCGGTTAAAGCATTACATTTTGGCTTCCACAATGTGGAGCAATCAAATTGTTAATTAATCACCTTATAATTAATCATTACATTTTTGGCGACTCAACGTGGGCCGATTTAATTCACCTTTAATTTAATCATTACAAAAATTATATAAATTTTATTTATTCATTACAATATATATATATATATATATTCTTGTAGTTATTTTGTAATTTTTATTAATTTTTGCATATGTTTCATTATGATGATCAGAGAGCAAGGACTGAAACGTGCAACGTAACTCTTAATTTCAATACTTTCAGATTACGACATATTTGTTAAAATCAAGTATCGTTATGAAAACTTATAACGACCTATTTTTACCAAACATTCCATGAAGAATAAAACTGTATTAAATTAAAAGATAATCTTCTTTCCTCATTTGTCTTCTGTATATGGAATGTAGGTAAAATGAATCTGTCTGGAAATATATGTAAATTCAAAATCAACGCGTTACACGCTCACCTTGTTCGAGAATCCCAATGCAAACTCGCTTGAACTGACTAATTTTATTTTCTCTGACGACATCCAACTCTAAGCCGCAGAGTTTCATTTCTGGGAAATAAGCCAGACCACTCTCAAAATGGAATGGGAATCTAGCTCGTCTGAAAGCGCAATCCATCTTGCATGAAATACTTTATGTTTTATATCCTTATGATGATATATCTCAACACACCTCATTTAAAAAGAATATGAATTTATTAATTAATTACATTGATTACATTGATTTTTAAAGCAGAACGTTATAATTAACTTTACCCAAATTCCAATAATTAAAAATTAGTTAAAAAAACATTTAGTAGTCTTGAGCGTATATTCAGAATTAAAAAATATTTGGTATCCTCAATGGTAAATTTCTTTACCCACTCTCAATTGCTCTTTTCGCCGAATTCCGTAGTTGCTACTATAATTATAATAAATTATAACTTCCATTTAAGGACACTAAATTCTAATTTCTGTAACATTCGGCCAAAATTTTCAGAAGTATCAATTTACTGTAAATGTATATTTATTAAACAATTGTTGCGCTCTAAATATGGATTTGAAAAGAATGCAACTAACATTAACTCATTGTTCACTCAGCTGGTGCTACACCTAACTGATGCTATAAGCAACAGAGTATTCCACACTGTAGAAAAGGGTTCGGCAACCTTTTTAGTGCAGGGGGCCACGATAAATAACTTTAGTCGGTTCGCACAGCCCAGCTAATGGAGGTAAATACTGCTATCGCCACGAAATAGGTGATATTGAAAGCCACATATTCTTATAATCTACACTGATTTGAAGTAGCCTGAAGAGGGGTGGGGGACGAAAAAATTGTAACATATCGCTGGTTGTCAACTACTGCTGTAGATACTCTCAAATTTTAATGATTATTATTAATTCATAACGTCTTACAACTACGAAGTTGACGTCCCAGGAATGGAAAGCAGAAAATAATATTATAAACTAAGGGAATAAATTTGAATGCAAAGTATTTGGCAACTCAGGGTTTATTCTCCATTATTTGTATTACTGACTGTTGTAACATCACATCGCAGCAAGATGGAATACTTCCCAAACTAGGCGCCTGCAGCGCCCGAAGTGGATACCACCCCCGCCTAACCTCACCCCATCTACCCCCGTCAAGCCTCACCCACGCACCCCTCCCCACTCCAACCCTTCGGAGGCCTATAAAAGGCCCTCCTCAATCCGAATAGGGGGTGTTCTCTGCTCAGCTGTCGGGAAAGCTTCTAGGCCGCTAGGACTTCTCGATCTGCTTACGTACAGAACCACCTTCCCAAGACGCATCTAGAGTGCTAGGTCGTCTAACCCTCTATCTCCCAGACGCATCTAGGGTGCTAGGTCGTCTGTTTCCCGAAAGGACGCATCTGGAGTGCTAGGTCGCCTTCCTTCGACTATCACGCGTCTAGGCTACTAGGCAGTGCAGATTCCCCCATCGTTACAGCTGTTTTCCCATCTCCTTGTCGCCTTTAATTGAGAATCTGTGTGTTTGTGAATAAATCTGTTTCAACTGACAAGCTTCTAGTTTATCTCCTTAGTGGAGGAACGCAACCCGTACCTTCACGCTTCACTGTCTATTTTTTCTATAAAGACAATTTTGTTAGAGAACTGCATAAATATGAATCATTGCAAGAATGAAATTAAGAAAATCTCGTTTCTACAGTTAAAATCGAACAACAAACTTCAATTGTTGGATAAAAGGTATGTGAGCCTATTTTAAATTAGTGTCGAAAAAACGAAAAAGACGCTAGAAATTGTTTGAGCCTATGATCAAACGTAATGATATGTTAGGATTATTATTTAACTCCAGTAAATTATTTTATTTCTTCGCAAATGAGACACGATGGAAGCTGAGCCGACCGGATGATCGTCGCGACAACTGTCTGCATTACGTCATCTAAAATCCAATGTAGTATCTCCATGCACTTTGCCTCCGGCGTGAGAATGTAAGTCACTGCAGCCATTTCTGAATTGCTATTGGATCCCCACTTTGAGTTTGATATATGGAAGGTAATCTGAAAAATGAAGAGTCGCTCTCGGACCATCGTGGGGGGAGGCTCGTCTGTCCATATTTTCCGTTCATTAAAACTTATCTTAACTTTTACTTCAAGTGTTGCGGTGTAACATATCTTTCCAGTGAGTGAGCTTGAGTTCCAAGGTTCTCGCCAACCCAATTACATTCATATTTCCTATCCTAAACTTGCCAGATGTCTAACGCATGCGGTTTGAGTTTGGTATAGTTAGGTTAATATTTTCCGTTTCCCCACTCAACTGTGCCATATACATATATAATATAATATGTTATGCTGCGTGTAAATAATTTACACGCTTTATTGGCTTCTTCAGTTACAAAGCATTAAAATTATATAGCCATGTTCTCGGTGAATTATGAGACGGACAAATAGCGCTTTCTCCCAAAACCAGCTCAATAGTATAATATTAGTAAAGAAAACTCATTCCGTAATTAAACTAATACACTGTCATCAAGTCCATCCTTCTATTGAAAATTAATCAATTTTACTGTTTAATTTAAATTATATCCATTCACTTTAACATCGTTATGATAGGCTCTGCATACTTTACGTTACATATTTAACTACTTTAGCATATTGTTAAAAATTTGATTCATAGGTCATTATAATATTAACGGGTTTTATATTAAGTTCCAAAATATGTATTATTTTATTAGATCTTCTTTCTGTGTAAATTTTAATCCGCAATGTCAATTTCACGTGACCCAGAAATTTTTAGTTTTTATCTACGGAAACAAGGTTATTGTAATTAACCGATCACCTTTAATAATAAATTTATAACAGCGAATCGCTTAACTTTTTTCCATTTAAGCGGAAGTACCCAATGCCCGACCTACCTGATGCAGGTGTTTCTAGGGTTTTCGCTGCATTTCTTTAGGCGAATGCCGTGTATGATCCTTAAAATATAGCCCGGGGACCCTAGTAACCCTTGGCTACCTTCCTCTACCCTTCCGCATCCCCCCCTTTCAAATCCCTTTCCTATGCTAATAAAGGGGAGTTGCACAACGTGGATTACCCTATGTTTTTTTTTGTTTTTTTAGGGCAATAGGCTACATGAGGATAATCCACTTAGGGCAACTCCCCTTTAATAGCATAGGAAGGGATTTGAAAGGGGGGATGCGGAAGGGTAGAGGAAGGTAGCCAAGGGTTAACTAGGGCCCCCGGGCTATATTTTAAGGATCCTACCCGGCATTCGCCTAAAGGAATGCAGGGAAATCCTTAGAAAAACCTAGCCTGTTGCCCTAAAAACATGGAATCGACGTTCTACCGAATGCGAGAAATTGAACTGTAAATGGTCGCAATCTTTTGTCAAGAGCCTTAGCAGATAGGAGAGTCACAAAACGTAATATTTCCGTGATCTTTCGCGAAATGTCACATTAATATTTTGACTTCTACTTTTACTGATAAAACTACATCAAGTTCTATAACTTCGGTCTTCACCGCAATATTCACCTTACACCTTCGCCTCAGACTCATTACGTTGTCAGTCAAGTATTAGTTACGACCGATCTCTGACTTCTACTGCTACTTCATCTCCATTTTATCAAATTTTTATTTTTCTCGACCTGCCATTAGGTGTCTCCCACATTATTATTTAGATGACACTAAAAGCATACCAACATTAAATTAAAATAAATAAGAAAGATAGCCAATTCAGGCAAAAAAAGTGATAATATAAATACCACACAACGTTTCTGGGATCTTTGTACCTTTCGTCAGGTGCGAAGAAGAGCCTAGAGCGGCACAACTGCAGTTGTCAGTTGATAAAATTCAATAAATAATTATTATAAATATAAAGATAAACGTCAATCAAACGTAAATTTTACATATTAAATTACAATGTTGCCGAATTTGCGATCTGTATTTTTCTTTCCATTGGTTCGGATTATTATGCATACCGTGTAATTTAAATTTTGACGTGACGAATTTCTTCGCACCTATTGTTTGTAGAAGTTAAAACAGACGTTGGATATAAGACATGATTCCATACTGTCCGTCGTCCGATCCAATACATGCTCAAAATAAATTGACCGCAAAATAATTTTAAATTAAAATCAAACTAATGTTTCGAAATGTAAACGTTACAGAGTTATTTAATCATATATTTGCTATTATCAATAATAAGTGAAGATTATATATGAATTGTGAGTTTTAAGATTTGTTCTTTTATGATTCTATTTTCTCAACTGAGGACCAATTGACAAATAATCTAATGTAAAAGTGAAACAAAGGTTAATTCTTCCTCTACCTAAAATAATTTTGATGATTATTTATTGGACTTTATTTGCCATTTTTTGGAACACAAATATTTATATTCTATTACAAATTATATAATTTTATATTTTCAAATTCGGTCATATAATTAGCTAATATTAGCAGTATTCAGTTACATATAGGGTTTATAAAAGCTAGAAATGTGTTAAATCCATTACTTATGTTGATTACCGCGGCCAGCATTCATTTCCACTGGAATCTGATACAAGTTTAATTCGCTGTGCAATTCTCATTAGTTTTGCATAAATTCTTCTCTTTTTTATAACTTCCAAGTACATTTAAGGAAATTTATCGTTATTTCAAGAATGTTAATTCAAATGACACAACGGTGTTTCAGGTCAACGCAAACATTACATGTACGTTATGACCCTTGTTCGCTACAACTCCTAATACTCATATCTTCTCCATTAAGTAGTAGTTTCGCTCGAAACATGCAACAGAAGCAATATCGGTTTACTTTATGTCCTAGGAAACAAATTTCTATATAAACAATATTAGCTACATCTAATGCGACCAATATCCAGTTGAACCATAGTGTAAATATGATGATGCTGATGCAGAACTATTACTGTCCAGTCTTAGTGGCGTCTTAGTAACCATATATTTTATCTATGCAATTAATCATTTAAAATTGGCATTATTATTGATTATTTCTATTTTTTATAGATAAAATGCTTACTTCTACGGACAAATTTGATTGAAATTTTATTTGAAAATTAATAGAACATTTGGTTTGAACGAAATTGCATCATTACCACATCAGTAAGTACTGATGTGATAATGATGCAATTGCATTCATAAATCAATATTAATCGGGACTTAGAAATACAAAATTCCCCATACCTTATTCTTATTTTATTTTCAGAGTTCTACCTTTAAAATTTAGCTTTGTAAAAGGTGTAATTCGTATATTACAAGGCCTAAATATTTTGCAAAATAGCCTAACTAATTTGAATGAAATAATGTTATAATTCGTAGCATATAAATATAAAAAGAAATAGAAGGATATGAATTTGGAAAACATTATGCATGAGTGATTAATGATTTATAATTATTATTACTACATTTATTGAACAATCTGCCTGCAAACAGACATTTAGTTCGCTTTATGATTCTTTACAATTGTTTACATTGGCCTGTATTTCTGCGAATGCTCTCCGATTATTCTTAATGTAACTATATAACACCACATTATTTACAATTTTCATTCATCATTTTTAATGATTGAACCTTCCTGGCAAGTCTTTTGGTTTCAATCTTTTTAAACGTCTTAATTTTTCTATTATTAAATTTTTCACTAATTTTTGGGTGTGCTTCTACTCTGTCACTATATTTTAGGTTGAATTTGGATATTTGTCTTTTTTGTAAATTAATAATAAGATAGCCAAATGCAGGCGAAATAATCGATAATATAAATATCACCACAATGTTTCTGGGATCCTTGTGCCTTTCTTCAGGTGCTAAGAACAGCCTAAAGCGACAAAACTGCACTCGTCAGCTGACAAAACTCAAAAGCGAAGAAAACGCAACGACAATGGGAGAGCATAAAGGCTAGCGTAACAATAAGTGAGCAACTGCAGTGTGGTATTTATATTATCACTTATTTTGTCTGTATTTGGCAATCTTTCTTATTATTATTAATTGTTTTTTACAGTTGGCATAGATAAATCCATTTGGATAAGGGACGTATCACGGTTGATTCACTATTAACCGCCGACTAGTTCTCCGATGTTTTCCTCTCATACACTTCCAAGATTCTGAAATGTTCACCAATAATAATTTCTATCACACTGTCGCACTGAAAAATTGCCTAATCGAAATGTATTATTCTCGAAATGCAAGGGTTTAGCTATTGCGCCAAACCAACAATATAAAATTGTCATTACTAACAGCTATTTAACTGTCACCCAAACAATATTACAGTATAATAATAATGAAATATGTAATTAATTTAAATTAAATAAGTAATTATTTATATCGGCGATGCCTATTCATTACAGTTACATTAAAGAAAATATAACTATTGTAACACTTTAATTGTAGGATTGGAAACGTGCAGGGTTAAAAGTAAGTGAACAAGGAATAATTTGTAATATAATTTATTAAAATAGGATAAAGTGTATACAAAAGTTTATTATACGTCTTCCCCGATATAAATGTAAATCTTCCTCAAAGAAAAAAAAACAAGGAAAGGAAAAGGATAATGAAACTATTTTTTCTCAGGGGGCACGGGTAATCTGGGGATCAAAATGTGGCACTCATAGTCACCCGAGACACACATGGATGGTACTTTACCCCTGCGTGGGAAAATGATGGCGTCGGGCGGCTGGTTTCTGAGGCTCTGCTCTCGTGCTAGTATGGCGTCGGGATTCTTACGCCCCGTGGATCCTGGTGGTAGTTCTGCTTTACGCTCGTACGTGTCTCCCGACTGTAGCGATTCTCATCTCCTCTCTCACGAAGTTTTTCGGCTGCCCAATCACCAACTGCTTCAACTGTCCCTCAAATATTCTTCACCATTCCCCTCTACAAAAACGGTACACGTGGAGTTTTCAGAGTGCTGGACCAATCTCCAGCCTTTGTACCCTCACGTGACCTTCACCACCGCTCAGAAGGACTCATTTTATTCCGCCAAAACCAGCACCATCGCTGGTCAAGATTCCTAGAAGACGCCGGCGTGCAGGCCCCACTTGGAGGAAATTTGTCCGTATTTTCCACAGCAAACCGTCTCCTTTGCTAATAAGTCCTCATGACTTACCATGTGCGCGTGCCACGCCGCGTGTAGAAATGAAATAAAATATGGTTTGAATACGATGTTTTAATAAAAATATTGAGGCGCACGCTATACTATTATTTATATATGACTTACGTCGTCTAAAGCAAATGAGCTAATGTAATTAAAGAAATTTTTAGACTGAACATTGGGATTTTTAATATTATCAGCTGTTTGATACTAACTATTCGGTTATTTAATATCATAAATGGTAATATTGGTTGCAACCTAACCTACATTTTTGTACTCATGCTAGCGAACACTTAGGATCTTGTTTGGCGCAGTGTTCATAAAGATTTTGTCGACGTATATAAGAAAACACATAGTACTTCGTTTAGAATACGAGGATGCATGAGACGCAGACGTACGATTGGATCTGACCAACTCCAACGTACTCTACAGTGCAAACACACCCTGAATGGATAACACTTTTGATCTTAGATTAATGTCCAAACGCAGCACAGTCCACTTTAAGCAGTTTTACCGAAAATAGTTATCAATCGTCTCTTCTTTCATCTTGATTCAATGTTTTTTTTAGCAAAAATGTAGACTATGTCGATAAATTGTCAAATTTTGGGTGAAATTATACAGAAAGGGGTAAAAGAAAATGTCGCAAGGACCAGGGACAGCTGGTTGTTACGAAACGAACGTGATCGTGTTGGCGGTATAAGAAATTTGTAAGATTCAGATTACGTTGTTATTTGTTGGGAATATATACCTTGTACTAGGTTTTCGATGTTTACTGGTGATCGAAGTTGTCTTTTGAATTCTGATAATTTCTGACTGTTAACAAAAGATGATTATTTTTAGGAAATTCTATAATCTAGGTAGCAACACCGAAAATTCTGTATTTGTAGAAACTATTTACATAGGGTATTATTATTTTTTTAGGGTAACAGGCTACATGAGGGTAATCCACATGGTGGCAACTCCCCTTTAATAGCATAGAAAGGGATCTGAAAGGGGGAATGCGGAAGGTTAGAGGAAGGTAGCCGAGGGTTAACTAGGGCCCCCGGGCTATAGTTTAAGGATCCTACCCGGCATTCGCCTAAAAGTAATGCAGGGAAAACCCTAGAAAAACCTGCATCAAGTAGGTCGGGCATTGGGTACTTGTCCCACGCCCTTCCGATAGCAGGAGTGGAGTTTGCTGTGGGGACGCAGCATTCCCTTCTCCGTGCCTCGAGGCAGCTGGCCGACTATTCCAATGGGAATAGCGAACAACTCTTACCGTATGCCCAAAGTCTGCGACCCCGGAACATACACCTCTAAAAACAGGCCGAGGTGCCTCGGCTTGTGGGAACCTTAGTTCAAAAACGGAGAGGAAAAGGCATACCCAAAGGTAGCCCCTTCGTATCTCTCCTAAAAGGTTCTGCCTGCGAGAGAAAATCCCTCGGTATAGGATATTATTATTTTTTTAGGGCAACAGGCTACATGAGGGTGATCCACATTGGGCAACTCCCCTTTAATAGCATAGGAAGGGATTTGAAAGGGGGGATGCGGAAGGGAAGAGGGTATTACATCTTTGGATGCTTAAAAAGCATGAAACCTCGTATTTAACCGAGAGTTAAATAACTGAGAGAAACAATACATATATATTCTCTTATTACGAAATGTCGTGTACAATATATAAAAATATTTAAAAATCATATATATATATATATATATATATATATATATATATGTATTAAAATTAACAATAATTTGGTACTCACATTATGCACGTCAAAATAATTCTATTTATTTTTTTATAATAGTTGGAGTGTGCCTCTTTAGAGAAATAGCGTTTGAAGGTGAGTGCCTGTTACCCAGTCGTAAGAACTTGTGTTCCATCTTGTTCTTGCTGCAATTTAGTTCTTCGTCCCCTTCGTTTCACAAGGGAATTGAATATAAACGAGACATAGCTCTGCTCCATTTACTTCTCAAATCGCCGTCAATTGATCCTTGTCGACAACCCCTTTCTTGTTAAATGTTCGTCTTGGATAATGTTTCCTTCTGTTCGACGTTACTAAGCAGTACTGATGGGAGTCCATCAATAATTTTGCTAGGAGAAACGCCCAAATAAGATCAATACTGATTACTTCAGTAAACTTTAAAAACTTCATTAAATTCGTAAGTGACTCGTATGAGGGGAGTTGGGAGTGTTTTAACATTGGAGACTAAGAAGCTTATTTTAAATTCAAGAAAATTAAACTAAACTGTAGGTAATTATATGAAACAAGAATACTTAACCTTAAGCTTAGAGAATTGATGAAATAAGATAGAAAAAACTGGGAACGTTCTTTGGTGTACAATAGCCTTTCATCTTTCTTTGTGCCAAAGAGACGAGGGACCCCTTTTGGGTAGACAGTCCAATGGAAAACAACAGATCGACTTAGCCTTCAAAATAACTTCGCGTACATAATCATTCATTACAATCGATTGTTAACTTTGGCAAAATATATATAAATTGAACGTGCAGGGTCATAAATTTTCCAATTTACGGTCTAACTGCCTGGGAGGTAGTGAGATCAGCGTCTACATCTGTCTAAAACAACCTCTCAGGAGATTGGGAAAAGGTCCTAAAGTCTTACTTACCCCTAAAACAAACATCAAACCATACGCATATATATATATATATATATTGTAATAATTAAAAAGATGATTAAATTAATTAAATTTGCCCCACGTTGTGGAATCCAATTTAAGTAACAATTAAAAGGTGGTCTTAATTAAAAGAATTAATTAACAAAATTATTAAGATTTAAAAATTATATTAGTTTACCCATAATTATAAGCATTAGAATAAGATTAACTATTTAGTAAAATTTAAGAATCTTGAATGATGAGGGGGTGTGGCTACTTAAGTTAAGTTGTTTTATTTGATTTTGATTTTGTTGTGACAGCCACAAGTATAAAATTAATTGTAATATGGGGAAAATAAAATTCTTTAAAATGTATAAATTATCAGGATCAAAATGCACAGTTAATTAAAATCGTAAGTGATATTTAAAATCTAAATGACAGTTTGTTTAAGCAAGATAAATACATTGCACCAATATCGAACGGCGGGTAGTAAATATTTAATTAACGGTGAAAGTAGATATAAGTTATTTAAATGAAATCTGACGATCGAGGACAAACATTTGTAATAGAAATTGAGTTTTCAAAAAGTTTTGACAAATTTTTCAAACTAAATTTGGGGCATTATGTAATGCCATTAATGATTTTGTTAATTGGATATTCATGGTGAATTGTTAGCGACTCCAATTTCAAAGCAACAATACAGGCGGAATTTTGTTGTGTTGAACCGCGAGGTTTTGGATAGTCGGAAATAGGAAGTCTGACGACGAACAGCAAGGCAAGCATATAGACCTAGCCGAAAAGGTTACAAGTTTTGAGATTGAGTAATAAAGTTTTGGTAAATCTCAACGATAAAGTTACAAGGAGTAACCTAATAAATCACGCCACAATTAACATCTATAAGTACCGTGACCGTCATCAATTCCGCAGAGAGACAAATTGTATCAATCCGTCCAACCAATAATCCGGAAGGAGCAGCAGTTTCCAGTTTCCAGAGGAGAGACCCGAAAGTTACGACCGTGTTTTTGCTTAATCAAATGTAAATTCAGTGATTTCATGGCCTTTTTAATGTGAATTGTGAGGTGAGCCCGAGCCCAAGAGCGTTTAAGCGTTTAATCATTACAATATATAAGTTCAATAATTTTAAGATTATTTGCGAATTATTTTACTCACAAGTAGCTGCAAATTATTGTCTTACCACCTTTTATGATGGAGGGCATATATGAGGGGACAGACCAATCGCTATTTTATTGCCCCTTCATTGCATACGACAGCTTTGCTCGGTTGGCACGATTTCAAGGCATTCTGAGGATTGATGGATGTAAGAGGAACATTAGGTTTATATATCAACCATTTTTACTGAGATAAAATGTAAAATTTTTCTAGCGTTTAGCGTTTACTTCGTTTGTAAAAGAATATGTTATGAAGAGATGGTGGTTTTATTAGGTCTAATTACCAACAAGAAATTCCTAGTGCAGAAATTTACGAAAATATTTTTTCACTAGTTTTATTATTCTGCAGTTTCTTTACTACCAAGAGACTACAATAAATACTTTTATATGTATTACGTTTAAAAGTATTCTTTACTAGGACATTTCCCTGCGTTCCCGCGTACTTATTTACCTAAACATTATATTAGACAGGCAAATGAATGCATTCTACCTTCATTGTAAAATCACACCAAAATTTAAATAAGCACTTATTTTCTAATCCAGGGGGAAAAAATAAAAAATTCTGTGGTGAACATAACTTAAAGTTAACCATTGGAGAAAATTGGCGATCTTAAATTGACTTTGTAGAACAGATATTGATAGCGATCGGTAATAAGAGTAATCCACTCACATCTTTATGGTTCAGATCAGGCCTGCACAACACACGGCCCTCCAACACCCACTTTGCGGCCCGCGAAGACCCGTGAAAATTTATAATATTATAATTAAATAATAATTCCGCGTGTATGTATTCTCAATTAACATAACTTTATGATGGTTAACAGAACTGAAAGAAATCGCTCGTAATATGCTTGTGATTGCCTAAAGAGCACATGGCAGCACTGTACTATTCATTCTAAAACGGTCGCTGCAAATAATGGGCTGCTTGTATGGGAAGATATTTTCCAAGTTTTTAGTCGATCACCCTGAAGTATTTCTACAAAAATCTGGATCGTGAGCGGTACAAGAATCTTTACGAAGTTGCACTAAAAACTTTTTGTGCATTTGGAACCACTTGCATATGCAAACAGACATTTTCAATCATGAACATTAACAAATGCAGGCAAGGCGCATGTTTGAGTGATGATCATCCGGAACATTGACAACAGTTACTTCCAATATATCTCCTGAATACGACAAACTAGTTAAAGAAAAAGGATGCAAAGTGTCTCATTAAATAAAAACATATTATTTTTAATATTATATTATTTATTATTATTATTATATTATATTCTTATATAGCCCCCACCCAGCCCCTCCTATTTTATTTCGCCCCGAACAAGTTTTTTTTATAAATTATTACAACCCTCCTTACATTTTGAATTGTGCAGGCCTGGTTCAGATGATATCAAACACTCAGAAATTGAGAGAGCTTAGTGTCTCATATTAGAACAGTTGAAAATCGATTTAGACTAACTAAAGCTGCATTCCAAATTTTATAAAATAAAGCTCGGCCGTTCTTCCAAATTAGGGGCGAACCTCTTCAGGAAAAATTTTGTCAAAATATGTAAATTTAGGTAATTACATAATCGCTACTGTTCATCATATTTCATTTTAAATAGAATAAAAAATTATAAACATTATATATGCTCCATTTTGAGAAATATGCGTTGGCGGCATATACAAAGACGAGTTACGCATAGAATACGTAGCACTGTGCGCGACCTATTGTATTCCGTTTGTGTTGGGGGAAGTGCGGTGACATCAACAGCGCGACAATATTTCGGTAACAATATTAGTCATTTCGGATAATTTATTATTAACAATGTATCAGTCTCTCCCGTGCCTATAGTGGATTAAAATTAGACTTTGAACTGCATCGGGTGTGTCACTTAAGGTGGAGACACACAGCCTTCACGTCACTTGATTTAAAAGTTTGCGATACTACCTGCCAATCTTGTATTATGGACCAGAGGCACACTTGCATCATGGTACGTCACGACACTACGACGTCACGGGTAGTCAAACGCTGTCACGTATCTGTGGTCTGCGGTCGCACACATTTTTCAATCTGTATTATGTTTTAAAATCCCTCGTCACTTTTTTTCCAATATAACAAAGAATTGTTTTAATTAATTACCTTAATTATTATTATTTATTGTTAATAATTAATTACAATCGAAACATTATGAAGGTATAACTCAGGATATCTCCAGAATGGTAGCTCATTCACTAATTTATCATAGAAGCAAAAGTTGTATGGAATTTAATTCTCTTTTTAACGCACTATCGTGTCCCAAAAAAATCATCTACAATTTACGAAAATACACCTAAAGTCAAATTAAAGAAAGATAAATACAGGAGTTATCATTTGGTTGAATTTGAAATCTATCAACCCTACCTTTCCACATTTAATTTAATTATTTTATTGAATACAAAATTTATCAAGCTGACTTACTATCTCATTCATGTTCTTTTAATGTTATTTAATAACGCCAAATAAGTCGCACGTATCTAAGTACATGGATTTATATTTTTATATCATATTTAAAATCACACAGGTGTGTAAATATATATGGTTGTAATATAATACCATCTACAACAGTACAATACAAATTTATTCTTATAAATCAAACCGAATCTGTATAATATTTGATATTATATGTTACTTTCTCTAGTTTTAGACTTGCAAGCTGCTTCAAACGGAAACAATACTCCGTATTTCCGTAACGGTATAAGATTTACTTTTCCAGGAAGAGAGGGGTAATGTACGGTTGATAAGTACACAGATGTAGACTATTATATTGAAGAAAAAAAATTCTGAGATACGCACTGCTGTCATTTGTCAAAGCAGACTGTTTGCTGACCGTGAACCGAGTGACGTGACAGCAGTGGACGATTGAGACTGCAGTCGCGCATCAACTTTATGGCTGGCACGTCATGTGGCAGTACGTGACGTGATAGCAGTGTCTCCACCTTCAATCTCTGTAGTCTTCGCTTTATATTTGTGTCTCCACCTTACCACCACACCCGAAGTGATGTTTGTGGTACCTTTCTCACACTGGGTTTTTCCTCCAAATTATAATGGCATTTTATTTATACAACCAATCACCAGCCCATGAGTAACAATTCTATAAAAGTTTTAATTATCCATTAAAAACCAATATGATTAACAAGAGCTTTCGGTGCAGACAATTGACCACATTCGTCTGAAAAGATTTACATGCAGATTATTGGATACACAATTCTAGTATTCAGAACACATTTCAAGGCATACTTATTTACCTGTAACCCGCTAGTAGAATATTATTTATTTAATGGCATAAGGCTCGCATCAACTCATTTAAGAACATATTAAAAAACGAAAATTAGTCTCTCCAAGTGATTCTCCCACGATAATTCGAGTGGAGTGTTGTCGTATATAATTGTACTTTTAATTAAATCGAAATATTTCTGATTTAGCTGATTAATTACATATATTTCGTAACACAAACTTTAAAATCTGTGCTTTTATGTCACATATTGCGCGTGCAAAATATTATAGCAAAAAATTTCATATTTTTAAACTAAATTACTTCCATTCTTAATGCTCAGTTTCTCACCACACTGTGTTGTTTCTCCTGGTCTTTCATAAAATGTGCGCCAAGCTTTGCTAAATTTGACCACTCGTTTAAATTTCTATGAAGAATATAAGAACAAACATACATTCTTTTTCATTATATGGATCAGTTGGAAAGTGGTTCTTATAATTTTATTCCAGAATATACAAATACAGAATGTCTTCGCTTCTACCGATGAGGGCTGTTATAACGATATCCTAAAATTTGACTAAACTAAGTCAATATTTCGTTTACAAATTTCACAATATCTAGATTACAAGTACCCCAGAAAATTAAATCAATAAACGTGTGTATTGAAATTTAAACCGGCCTTCGAATAAACATAAATCACTATTAGCATAGCTCATTTATTTTACCATGCTGCCTTATTTTGAGTTGCTGTAACAAACCAAAACAGTAATAATTTTTCAGAGTTGAACAGTCACGTCCACAGATCTCTTGCAACAGTTCTTCTTTACATTCCTCTTGAAAATAATAAATCGCCTCTAAAGAAAGGCAAAATTAGTAGGTGCTTCTGCGATTTGACTTTCACCGCCTTGTTGGTTTATTATTATAAAATTATTTTTTCGAAACAGAATATTTCATATCATAACCCTAATTCGTAAAATTGTGTAGTATATTGTATCTACATGTGCCTATCAAATCGTGTGTGCCATCAGCTAACTTAACCATTTTTCTTCAATAAACAATCCATTGGCGTATGATAGCGCAAAAAATAACGACGTTTGTGGGCGGATATTTATTGTTTAGTGTGGTCATAAATGTCACCCGTTGTGTGATAAAACATTTTTGTTTCAAATTATTTTTTCCTAGATTGACAACGATGCATTGGTGACCCTTTAAATGCTCTCCTTCAATAACACGATTAGAATGCTTTCACCCCTGGTAAACGGACAGTAATGTTGAAGTTTACATTTCCGACATGTCCCACAATAAATCCAAAAATATCATCTTTTCCCTCAGGTATTACAAGCAGGGCTTTGGAGCGGAGCTGGAGCAACGGTTTTTTACTTGGAGTGGAGCTCGATCAAGGAAATGTGTAGTGCTCCGCTACTGCAATATATATATATATATATATATATATATATATATATATATTGTAATAATTTAATGAAAAAGCGTTTTAAATAAAATAAAAAAGATTGTTAAGTGAAACAATTAACACAACATTTATTAACAATTTTAAAATACAATAATATTTGGGATCTCAGGGTCTTTATCTGGGTTTGATACTTGGGTGAATTTTATACAATCAATTACATTTATTTTTTTATGTAAATTAATTCGTCTGAACATCGACGAAATTGGTTGCGGAAGAAAATAAGACTAAAGATTGAATTTAAATTAAAGAACTAAATAACTAAAGAAGTAAACAATTAACGAAGTGAATAATTAAAGAACGATCTGACATATCTTTTAAAAGTGGTTTACAATCAATTTTAAAGTTTTCTACTTACGGCCGCCCAGGTCTCATTTTTGGTTTTTCGTGCACACGATTTGGGGATATCGCTGATTCTAGAATTCACAGGCTTTAAATTTTAACACATCCTAATTGGCTTAGTTTCTCGAAGCTTTGCTGCAACCTGGATTTGCAGATCTCGTGTAGTTTTAGTTGTATTTTGTCTATGGTTCTCCGGGTTGAATTTCCGCTCTGCCACCAATTACGACTTTAATTTCAATGTCTCCTTCCCTACTGAAGATTGTTTTAATATTTTAGAGAATGTTTGTCACTGCTATCAGACTGTTCTATTTGCGTCTGCTCGCCGTTCATTGCCTGACTGAAGATTGCTTTCGAACTGTTCTATGTACGCTGCCCAACTGAACTTCCTCGTCTCGTAGCTTTTGAGCGCGTAGAACCTCAACCTATTGACAACAATGCATTCTTTGCGTTGCCGCCTTGTTGCGGCGTACGCTTTATATTCACTAATAATGAGTCCTCTATTTTCTTGTCTTAATTTCTAATTACTATAATATATATATATATATATATATATATATATATATATTGTAATACTAATTAGAGGCCATTAATTGTTTAAATATAATTGGATTGTTAGCGGTACATTTCTTGAAAGCAACAATCACGGCTCTTTGTTGGCGATAGTTGTTGGAAACCGCGCGCTCGTACGGAAGTCAGTCCGGCGAACGTTTCGAGAGAGCGAGGAGGCTGACCTAAAAAGTACGAATAGCGTGGTCCAAGAAGTTCAACTGTGAGATCTATTAAACTCTGTAAAACACAAGTAAATAGTTCTTGATGGAGAGACTCATGATATAAAATCGCAAAGTGGAAGCAAAACGTTTGGACCACACAGATGCGAAATAACATTTCGCATAAAGAGCATCGAGGAGACATACGTCCGAGGGTTGACCGAGGGAGCGGCTGATCCAAAATTTCAGGTGGAACAACAACGAGAACTACGACCGTGTTTATTAAAAATGATGTGTAGCATCAGTGAATAACTGCCTTTTTAGTGAGTTGTGACCTCAAGCTCCAAGAATCAGATCTGGTACCAGAAAGACATTCGTGAGTACAAGCACAACTATTTAAAGTCTGTAAACGATAATTAAAGGTATAGTCAGATTTCGTTATCTTGTTTAGTTTTCGTTTTCTTTATTGTGTTTAGAATTTATATTACGTTCATTTCAATTTTGATTTGTTAATTAGTTTATTAAATTTGTTTGTTCTTACTATCAATCCCAGTAAAGACCCAGAGAGAAAGAGTAATTAGATTAAACTGTTGTAAAATTATAAAGTTGTATTTTCCTAGAAAGCCACAAATAAAAAATATATAAAATTTGGTTTGTGAGTTTGAGGGAATTAAATGTGTAAAGTGAGGCTGATAATTTGTATCTTTGAAGAATAAAATTTGTTTTTTAATTAATCGCATTTAATCATTTGGCCCAATATTGATGGGGCAAATTTATTTAATTTAATCAATCAGTTGATCAATACAATATATATATATATATATATACAATATATATATAATATATATATATACACAATATATATATATATATATATATTGTAGTAATTATTTTAAATCAATTAATTAAATTATTATTAATGAGACAATTTTAAAATGAAATAATGGAAATTTTTAAATGAAGGAGCATAAATAAGATTTATTTAAACTGACCAAACAATTAGTTTATTCCATGCTCACAAATTTTACATTTACAGATAAATATTCAACAATTTTTTTACTCTTAATCTTTTAAATAAAGAATATTATTACTTGATTTTAAAAACAATCCAATTTTTGTGCCAATGCGCACTTTTGAGCTTATTACAAAACAATATTTTCAATAGTCAACAAAAAGAAATACGAAATCTGACAATTATCTTTACGTTAACGTTTACAATTAATGAAATTTCAATTAGACTTACAGTTTTGTTGGTACCTGGGCAATCAATTTATACCTGGTTCCGGAACACTTTCACACTCACTTTATTTTTACAACAGGCCTTATTTTCACAGAATTTAACACTGCACTTGATAATTTGGAAAATTGGCGGTAACCCGAACGCTGCTCTGCTCAACAACAATTTCGTGAATTCTATCACGGTTCAATTCCTCCACGCTGATTTTGATATAGTTCAGTCCAGACGAAAACGGCTACTGCTTTGCAATATTTACTTTTGGAAAATTTTATGAATATTTTACCTTAATGCTGCTCTCCAATACTTTTAACAATTCCATAACAGGGTACAGTCTCTGCTCGCTTTTAACTTTAGCTCCGTCCTAGACTGAATTCCTTCGCCAACTAACGACTTCTCCTTCCGTCTCCGCACGCCATGTCTAACAATACCTTACGCCTCGATTATTGACCATTCTTGTGTTTATTGTGTGTTCGCCGATAACAATTTGAGTTCAACAGTTCTCTTAATTATTTATTATTAATTGCCCTTTTAATTACCAAAATATATAAAATATAGAAAATTACAAAACTAAAATAAAACATTGGATATTGTCGATACTGATAAAATTCATACCACTTCATATGAGAATATTAAATTTTAAAAAAAAAACTTTAAAAATTTGAAATCCATGAAAACAGGTACTAAGTATTTTTTTAAATATTGCTATATGGAAGAATTTGGATGATATGTTACGTTATGTCCGCCATGAACAAGCGGAAAGAAAAGCTTTTTCAAAACGCAAGTTTTCTTGCTGGAGATTAACTTGATTCTAGGTATAGAACCTTATTAAGTGCGGCAGAAAACCTAAAAGCTAGGGAAGTCTTTCAGAAATCCAACGGCGAATCAAAAGGCAAATACTAATTTATTTGGCTGAAGAGCCAACCTGTAATGTAACAAATATATATTCAGAAGATAATTATTTTGAACAAGTACTTGATATAAGAGAAAACAGTCGTCGAATTTCCACTATACATAATAAAGATGTCAACGAAATAGACAACCATATTGAGGAAGACTGCAAGGCAATGGAGTATGTTGGGAGTTTAAAGGGGAATGTATTCGAAGAAATTGACCATTATCCGGAGCACACAAGAAAAGCATTCAGAGTCGCTTTAATTATTCCAAGTGTTGAGCGTTTTTCTTGCGAATTAAGAGTATTTTAAGTGATAATACGAGGCATGTTCATAAAGTAAGTGCACTAGATTTATATATTACAGGATATTGTTGATATACTTGTTGAATATTTTTCCAGATAATTGCCATCCCATTACATGCATATGATGAGTCGTAGCACAAGGTTCTTTATGCCCTCCTCCAAAAACTCTCCCACCAGCTCCTTCCCCCACTTCAGTACCTCTTTCTACACCTGGTCGTCATTTGAAAATTTAATTCAACCCATGTGTGCAATCAGGAGGTGAAAAGATGATAATCTGAAGGTGCCAGGTTAGGAAAATGCGGTGGGTGTTTCTAAACATCCCAACCAACCAACCAAATAAGTTCAAGAGCAAAGGCTGTGTGAGGACGGGCGGTGTCGTGCAAGAAGCACACTACATTCATCAGCATTCCCCTCCTTTGGTTTTGAATACTCCCTTTGAGGCTTTTTAGGGTCAAAATATCGTTGCGAATTGATTGTCTCCTCAAGGCAAGATTGAGGTTTTGAATGTTTCGCCAGATGGGGAATTGGTGAGACGCCTCTGTGACGACTGTCCTTTTGACTCGGTTGTGTAATGAGCTACCCACGTTTCATCTCCGGTCAGAATAGAACACAGAAAATCCTCCACAATTCAAGTCGCTCAAGAAACTCGCGGACGCTATTGACCCGATTTTTCTTTTGCTGCTCTTTCAGCTGATTTAGGACCCATCATGCACAGTTTCCGGTATCCCACCGTTTCTATAAGTTTAAAATATATATTAGTATAAAAGAGTTGTGAAAACATGGCAGACATTTCATCCACTGTCAATCTGCGGTCTTCACGAACAGTTTCATCGTTTTTTTGCACCAACTCAGCAGTCAAAATTGAAGCTCTTCCAGTACTATGATCGTCATGAACATTTGTTCTGCCTCCACTAAACTCTCTACACCACTTAACCACACTAGTTCTGTTCATAACGCCTTCGCATTAACCGTTTTGATTCCCGTAAAAATTTCTGTAGGAGTTAATCATTCTGCGAGTAGGAAGCAGATCACAGCACGTGGCTCGCACTTGTCGGAATTTTTTGCCGATACCTTTCACGCAACTAGACACTACAACGTGAGTTTACGTACTACCGTGTTTCTGCGTTGCTCTATCTGTCAAGTGATCCCCCTCTACCACTCAGTGTTGCCAACCCTCAAAAATCTAAAAGCACAGACCGTTATGGTCACACTACACTTACTTTCTGACCATACCTTGTAGGAAGTTAATCAATGACGATTTGATTTCTGCCATTTTATTTATCAACGAATAATATATTGTTTTTCTGTAAATTATTTTAAATTTAAATTTTATTGTATTGTTAATTATTTAATTGTAACATTTTAGGTTGTATGTTAACTTTGTCAATAATAAATAAATTAGTAGTAATTAAACACGTTTTTATATGTACTTATATATGAAAGAAAAAATTAAAGTAATTCCCATAAGAATATTTTAACCGGAGCTTGGAGCGGAGCTGCAAATACTTTGATGCCGGAGCGGAGAAACTCAGTCCATAATTTTCTTTTTCAGTTCACTTTTTCCCTAGTTTGTGCTATCCAAACTCAGTTTTTAATTCTATTACATCTGTATAACGTGACCTCTTTAATTTTTTACAGTCAACACCACATCACACATTTTCATTCCAAGTGAGATTTCATATTGATTTATTTGATATAATCATTTTGGGAAACTAAGTGAGGAAATCATCGCTCGACTTTTGGGTACTATACAAAGTCGATTATAAACCGGTTATAAAATGAATACTTTCCCAATTGCTGTCATATTTTGCCTTTTTGTACAGTATTTACTATAATTGTAATTATAGTAATTCCTATAAATATTTTAAATTTAATATTAACTAACACTAATACGTATTAAATTCTATTAAGAACTGAGTATTAATTTAAATATGCATCTGAGGAGGCTATAATTTATAATAAATGTTATTAATCTAATACACATTGAACTTTACTTTATGCAATAGTATTTCATGCAAAAACGCCGTGAGATAACTTTATATTTCCTTCCAAATCCGGAATAAATGAGTGCGAGGAATATAGCACTTGTTGGAAACTTTCCTATTTAACCTTTTGCAGGTTTCGTATTCGTAAAAATAGGGAACGAAAATATGCAATCCTCCAATTTGTCTTTATTCAACATAGTTCATGTCTTCATACAAATATACAAATAAAGTAGTAAATTATTACACATAAGTTAGAGATTTGAATTTATGTCATACGAATTAAGTGTCTGTTAAACAGTAATTTAGAATAATACTATCTGGGTGCCTGGTGATGCTCAGATATTTATATACATAAACCCGAAAAAAATAATTAATCTATTACTGCTTTTACAGAAGCATAAATACTCCCGATACCAAATACGAAAAATACTCTAGTATCTTAGGAGCGCCAAAAAATACTTGGTGAGTTGAAAGAGTTAAATATATTTCACAGTAAAAAATAATTGAACTTAAGCAAATCATTAGATTTTTTCAACTCAAAGTGTCTTTATAATAATTTCAATTTTTCTATTATTTTTTAAGCATTCATTTTTCATTTTCCTCATCTCAATTCAATGGTAATCACGTGCCATTTTTAAAATATGTATAGGTATAAATTTAAACTGGAAAAGCTAGCCTGTAATAAAACTCTGAAATTTTTATCGCATTGCACATAATTGGCACAGTTTTATCCAGTTGGTATTTACGTTAGACATTCAGATGAAAAATGCCTATGAAGATCATTAAATTTATTAATTTTGCTGGTCAAACGGAGCAAGATACGAACACTTGATCAATAGATATTTGCTTTCAATCGCAGAGAAAGCATTGTTTAATATCCACAAAGCAGGAATTCAATATTGAGTAGAATTCATTTCGCGGCATTTCACAAAGCGAAGCGTCAAGGCATTCCATCGCAATGTTCACGCGCATTCCACATCGATACTCTAGACTTTATGCAGGTGAATGATAGCGAAGATGACTTCGGGATGTGAAAACATAAATATGTTCAAAAGACAACAAAAATATGCAGTACAATGTCATTACATATCATTTTTTAGATATTAGTACACTTATTATTAACTAGCTGGGCACCCGACGTTGCCCGTGTACTTATTTATATAAATCCGAAAAAGTATTTAATTCTATATTAATCTTTAGTCAAGAAGTGATTTAACCTAAATATAACTGTTCCTAGGTCCGTACATAGTGCATTAATTGAACAGCTGTAAAATACATTGAGTTTTATTGCATTTCACAACAAACATACCTCCGCATTTCTTTACGAATGGAATACTTAAATATACTCCTTGAGTATTGCAGGATATAATTGTGCCTCAGTCTTCAGACATTACGAAAGATTCAATTGAAGAAATTCTTAGCTAGATTCACAGTGTAAACAAATGGTCGCCATATTGGAGTCACTAATATGGCGCGAAAATTAACTTACATTTTCCTCAAGGATCGTAAAGTATTTCGTACATACAAATAAACGTCCTCTTTTATTATATAGATGGTGATTATAAACTACCAGTTCACTATCATTTATAAACTAAATTCATGTGTTATATCTTCAATAAATTTATGGAAAACAAGTATTTCCTGTCATGTGTGGTCAAAATTCGTTATTAAAATATTTTCTGTTCTCCACCAAAAAAAAGGAACGACTTTATATCAGCAATAACTGGTAACTATAAATAAATAAAACATAACTGGTATTAAGAATGGGTGATGCTATAACGGCTTTATAGTCGTAATTCGCAATATTCTGTCACTTAAAGACTGAAGGTATTTTCGTTTACCACCCGATAAAACAGCAGGATGCTACTGTTCCACTTGAAACTTTATTTAAAAAGAAGTTCATTAATTATAGAATTTTATCTATAATACATACGAAGTAATGTAATGGTTGTTCTCTGAGTATCAGATCAGTAAATGATACTTTGGCGGAAGTAGATGAATTTTGCTATTTGTGCAGTAGAATAACCATTGATGGGAGAAGCAAAGCAGATATAAAACGTCGAATAGCACAGACAAGGAAATATTTCGTAAAGAAGAGGAATTTTCTTACACCTAATAGAAGTTTGGATATTAAGAAATTTCTAAAATTGTTTGTCTGGAATGTGGAGTTGTATGGAAGCAAAACTTGGACAATCGGCAGTGCAGAAAAAAAAATAGAATCCTTTGAAATGTTGTGTTACAGAAGAATGCTGAAATTCAGATGGATAGATTGTGTCACAAATCAGAAATTCTTGAATAGAATTGCTAAGGGTTACCATTACGGGGAGAGGGGTGGGCGACACTGACACTCTAAGAAGAGGGATATGTTGGCCATATTTTGTGACACTAAAGGCTTTTTAAATTAGCATTAGAGGGGAGTGTGTGGGTTTGTAATAGGAGAGGGTAACCAAGGTTAGTATATGTTATGCATATCAGGGTGCGTGAGGGCTGCAGTAGTTATGCAGAGATGACAATATTAGTGCAAGGTAGATTAGCATGGAGAGCTGAATCAAACCAGTTTGTGGACTGCCTACCTCAACAACAACATATGTAATGACTTTAATTTGAGATGTGATAAGTTCTATAATTGGTTTCCTGAACTAAAATTAGTATCAGACCTTAGGGAAAAGTATTTGAGTTATGTAATCCGTTTGAAACTTCTCAAGTGAAGTATATAAAGATGGTTATTCTCGAAGGAAAGTAAAACTATCCCTAAACTACATTTAAAGGTTATTTTTAACCGGATAATTACGGCGACTTGTTTTCCACAGCAAATATTGTTTAAATATTTTCAAGGTTGCATGAATGTGTTGTGACAGCCTTTCAAACCAATACAAGGAAAGAATAACTTCAGCAGTAATATGAACGTATAACTGTAACGTGGAATATTATATTCATTATCATTTTATATAGTTTTAAAGGGGAAGCGAGATGAGAATTCATTCCTTAGATTTAAGCATATACGATATATTCCGTAGCACATCGGACCTCAGCTGGTGGCCACCGAAGTTTAGGCGCTCCTTCAAGTAAATACAAACGCTAAAGAAGAAATATTTGCATTATAAACACAAGTCCCTGAAGAGCAAACTCTGGAGGCAGATTGCCCTCCCCAATTCAAAAGAAAAGCAATTCTCTTCAATCGTGCAAAAGTTCCAAGTCCCGTGATAAAAGATAATGTTGAACTCAGGACGTTCATTAAACCTTGCAACATGTTAATTCCCTAACATCTTAACGATCTTCCACTGTATTTGAACAGTTTCAATTGTAGCATAAAATAATTTCATTTGTATGCGAGTGTGTACATGTAGCTCAGTTATTCTTACACAGATTAAGTAAAAATTCAGAAACAGTTATATAGAGGCTATAAAGGAATAAGTAATAAAAGAGTGACAATACAAATAATCTTCGAATAAGTTAGAAAACCTGCATTGATAACAAAAATGAACTGTAATGTTGGGAAAACTGTGAAACAACTTGGTTCACATCATCTTTAAAAGATGTTGTGCTTTTTCAACATTCGTTTGTAACAACTTGTATTTTAATTACCGTTAATAACTGTGATAATTTATATTATCATTGTAATATATTTTCCGATAAAAGTAGTACATTGTTACAGCTGTGATAAATATAATCTTAAATTTGATATGGACATACCGCACGCTTATATCTTATTGGAAAATTTTACTGCGAGTATGCGAGGGAGGTCATTGTTGAATTGCTAGTTTTCATTACGGATTAATTACTAATGTGAATCGTTTCAATATAAGAGATGGTCAAGATTTAATATTTATTTTTCTCTGACAAGTGGTAGGAAGATGCCATAATTGTAATATGTGAAGAAATCTCTTTAGAAGAAGACGAAACAGTTGTTATTTCAGATGATATCAAATAATATCATGGAATAAATTCAGTCGTACGATTTTTTATTACCAAACATTAGTTGTCTTCTTTTTATTTTTAATTTCTGAGATAGCTGTATAATTACCAGTACTGACGTACTGTTTTGTTGAAGAATTGGATCCTTTACGGACACTAAACCGTTTTTGGATAAGTCGTTATGCCTGTGAAGCATACATAAATGCTAAAGATATTTATTCCATATTTCAGAAGGCAACTAGACTCCAAGGGGGAAAGCGAGCAGTCCCGAAACTAAATTCGCCGTTCAAAATGCGAACTGTTCAAGAAAGAATGGGCAGGAAAAAAATTATAGCCCCGTTAAAAATGGCTAGCTACTTGTTTTTTCAGGTCGTGAGTTAAGTTCCTGCTCGTCACATGGGAAGAATATTATTTCTCAGTTTGAGGCTCACTGCTATTTATTTTCACAGAGGGCAATTGTGCGAAGAAACCACATTTTTTTGGACCAGGGTGGATCAAAAAGTAATTCTTCCTATGCCAAAAAAAATTAATAATGAACATATAATAACGTAACTAGTACAAAGCATTGCCTGAAGTGTCCTCTAAACAACACTATAGTTCAACATTGTCACCAGGAATTTGTACACTTTTGCGCCATCATTAGACCCAGGCATCAAACCCACTTTGAAAAAAATCAGTAGCCATTGAATTTTTGGCAAAATAATGTACTGTACCTAAGTAAATCCACAGTCGCTTGAAGAAACTGTATGGAGACACCGTAATGTTCTTCAGCAATGTGCGTGAATGTTGGTAACTGATAAACGGGCATTGTTCAGTGACCGGACGACAACACCCGTCACTGATGCCAATCGAATACGTGCTGATGAAGTGATTCGAGGAGAAAGACGCGTTAGAGTTCACGATGTGTATGCTGAATTGAACGTCTCATATGGCTCTGCTCAAGGAATAATTGCTGACTTGGAACACCACAAAGTGTATTCCCAAACAATTATCTGGGGAGGTGAGTGGAAGTGTCTGAAGAGCTTCAGGGCGCATTTGAAGACGATCAACAGGACTGCATCAAAAATCAGTCACTGGAGGTGAGACCTTGGCGTACCTCTACGACTTTTTTTTAAATTAAAGTTTACAACGGTCGCGGCGACATCGTGGTCATTGGCGACCCGTATGTTATTTACAATAGATTACATAGCGTTACTGTTTACATACATTTTTAACATTAATTGCAATCGGGTTTCTATACTTGTTCACTTATGTTTGCTTCCTCGATAAATTTGATGATGTCCAAGGCAGCTGTCGTTGAAGTACAGAGGTTTGCGATGTGGTGTTTTGCGATTGTATTTCTTCTGATGTTGTATCTGTTGCAATAGAATAGTATATGGGGAATAGTTAGTGGTTGACTGCATTCTTCACAGGTTGGATCTGGAAAATAGGAACGCATGAGTACAAACTGAGTGGATCACCTATTTTTTCTGTTTATGGTTTTTGGAATTGTTATATCTTTGTAGTGTACTAGTTCACTATGAATTATTCCGTTGTTATTCCTTCTCCTTTTTTCGTTCCACCTGTTTTCGAGATTTTCTTTACAGAACTTCCACGTTTCCTTTCTGTTGCACTGGAAGCCGTTTTCTCCGTTGTGTACGTTTCTTGATGGCTACTTTTGCCAATTTGTCGGCCCTGAGGTTTCCAGGAATTCCTCTATGCGCAGGGATCCATGCTAGACAGATGTTTTGATGTCTATTCCTTATCTTCGTGATATTGTCCCTAATGAGGTTCAATGTTTTGTTCCTTTTGGGGGGGGGGGATTGATATTTTTGATTGCTTCCGATAAGTCTGTTAGAATGATGTTATTGTTATCCGGGATGTTTATGCAGAGTTGAGTGGCCATGCACTTCAGCCGCCAGGGCCGATGACTGGTTATTTAGTGTTCGAGTGCGCTGGTCAGAGTTGCTGTAGATTGCGCTCGCTCCTCCTGCTGCGGACTTGGATCCATCTGCATACACTGATCTGGGATAATCGTGTTTCTTGATGAATTCATCGTGTTCCTTGACGAAGTTATCTTTTACTTGGTTTAGAAGGGTTAAGTCTACTGGAATGTCTAAGATTTTCCACGGTGGAGTTCTTGCGAATGTGTTTTGTTCAATTTGAGACAGTGTGATCCTTGCTGTCCTCAGGTGTTTTTCCAGCATTTTATGGAACGGTATTGCTTCTAATAATTCCCCACTGTGATGGTAATTTAAAGACTCTGTTTTGGGGGTTACTCGACTCAAGAGATTTTATGGCGTACTTGATTGATAACATGTTTCTTCTGATTGCCAGAGATAATTATTTTGTCTCTGTCCTTAGTCTCGTTATTGGGGTGGATCTTAAGCATCCCGATATGATTCTTAACGCCTCGTTCTGAATTTTGTTTCGTTTTTCTAATATTTCTTTATTTGCGGACTGGTAATGGTGGGCTCCATATACTATTTTTGCGAGGATTGTGGCTTTATATGTAAGTTGCAGCGTATTATGGTTGGCCCCCCAGTTCCTAGCTGCTATTATTCCTAATATATTTATTCGTTTCTTAGTTTCTATAATTAGTTCTTCTATATGATTATGAATCTTAATTTACTATCCCATATTATTCCTAGAATCTTGTAACTTTTGGTACTTGTTATGGTTTGGGCGTTTATTTTTAGTGGATAAATTTTTTACTTGTATCTTTTTGAGAACAGTATAGTTCAGACTTTGTTCGGTGTGAAGGAAAATCCTATTTTCTGAGCCCAGGCCGTAGTGTTGTCTATAACTGATTGAATATGTTTTGCCGATTCCTTTGGATTGTAGCCCCTTATGAGTAGGACAATGTCGTCCGCATATATCATTGCTTCTATTGGCCGGGTGATTACCGTGTTGATGTTGTTCATATCTAACAGGATGAGCGATACGCTTAGGGACGAGCCTTGAGCTATCCCGTTTTCCATCTTAAACGCATCCGTCTCTTCATTCGTTCTTACTATTTTTTTCCTATCTTCAATTAGGTTTTTAATGCAGTGAAAAATATCTCCTGTAATGCCGGCTTTACCTAAGTTGTTTAGAATGTTCCCTTTCCAGGTTTTTTCGTAGCCCTCGTTTACGTCCATTATTACCGCGATCACGTGTTGTTTGGTTGCGAGGGCTTCCTTGATATAATTGTCTTAGTTTGTTAACATCGCAAGTGGGGAATGGTCTTTTTTAAAATCATATTGGTATGGTTAAGGATATTATTAACGTTCAAGTACCAATTAATTCTGTTTGCTATGATTTTTTCTAGTATTTTACTTAAGTTATTGTTAAGGGCATTCGGGCTGTAACTTTAGATTTTTGTGTTGTTCTTTCCCTGTTTTAATAACTACTTTTTTATTATTACTATAGGTTTTTTGTCGCGTCCACCTTGAAGTTATTGGCGACCGCATTGAATAGTTATCTAACTGGGACCAGTGGTGATAGGCAGGGGCTAACATATGGCAGGAATAATAACTGCTGTGGGTGGTGATATTGTTGTATCCTTCAGAGGGTGGCGATTCTAGTTACCTCGGCGAAGTTGGAGAGTCCTTTGTTGGTTTCGAGGTTGGTGCGTCTGTTCTGGATACGTTGCCATTGGTAGATTTTCTGTAATGGGCGTACTTGGTGCAATCAAAAAGTATATGCATGGCGCATGTCTCACAGGTGGGTTGAAGTTCCGTGGAATAAATATATGAGTGTGTTAATTTCGTGCTACGACCAAGGCCTGCGAGGAATGTTCTCTCGCAGGTAGAACCTTGTAGAAGAGATACGAAGGGGCTACCTTTGGGGATGCCTTTTCCTCTCCGTTTTTGAACTAAGGTTCCCACAAGCCGAGGCACCTCGGCCTGTTTTGAGAGGTGTATGTTCCGGGGTCTCAGACCTTGGGCATACGGTAAGAGTTCTCCGCTATTCCCATTGGAATAGTCTGCCAGCTGCCTCCTAAACTGGTCGAGGCACGGAGAATGGAATGCTGCGTCCCCACAGCAAACTCCTCTCCCGCTATCGGAAGGGCGTGGGACAAGTACCCAATGCCCGACCTACCTGATGCAGGTTTTTCTACAGTTTTCCCTGCATTTCCTTAGGCGCATCCCCCCTTTCAAATCCCTTCCTATCTATTAAAGGGGAGTTTCCCAAAGTGGATTACCCTCATGTAGCCTGTTGCCCTAAAAAAAATCGTGTAGACAGATAACCACTTGATAACGCAGAGTTAAAGAAATGTCTTTGGCCAAATTTTTCCAATGAATTTTTTGGAATCGTGATGTGCTGGCGGATTTTATATGGTGTAGAAGTTTCCATGTCACCTTGCGAAGAAACAACTGCTACAGACGAGAGGGAAAAACAGATTGCGCAGATTACATGGAGCATTTGTTGCAGAACCATATTCATACAGTACACTTTCGTTGCCCATAAGTTCGGTAACTTATACCACGCATAACTAAGGCTAATTTGGCGTTATACATAAGATTTATTATCTGTGTCAATTTCTCATGTATATTTTTATTCACGTTAAGTTTTCTATTTTATATATATGACAAACAGACCTGGAAAATTTTGTTTCATGTCTCTTTTTCATTATGCAGAAAGTAAAATTTATTAATATTTCAAAGGGAAAATAACTTAATTTACCTTTTTACTGATAAATTTATGTATTTGTTAAAACATTAATTAATTTTAACATTCAAAAAATCCAACTAAACAAAGTAAGTTATTAGATGCCAGATAACCTTTGTAAGGAACAATGTATCGTAGAAGAACTTTTCGTAAAACGAACTCAAGAGTCTTTCATAATGATTATTTATTTTTATTGTTCTATTTCCATCTATAATTTGCGTACGAATTTTAATCATGAGTACTTAAATTAGTCTAGCCTATTAAGTCAACACTTAATGTTTAAATAGATACATTTATCTGGGGGCTAAGTTAGTCTCTTCACAATGGAAACAGCTGCTACTGCGATGATTATCCTAAAATGGAAATCCTGCTATATATCTCGCCCTACGGTACGCTTGATCGCACTCTGGGGACAAATACGTTACTAAACTGCTCAAGGCATATAAATCAGTAACAGAATAGGAAGGAAATATCCCGTTCCAGACAGCTGTCAACTGAATATAATAGGGCGAAATGCAACTAATCAACGGCATCCTTGACCCGAACCAAAAAACAATATGTGCATAATAGAAAAGTGTTTGTTTTCAGCAAGCTGGTTAACGTTTCCACAAAGTATCCTAGGTACAGATATTGATATATCTAATTTTTTTAGTCTCTTGAAATTTGGAGAATAAAGTTCAATATCATCTGTGACACGTAATCCCAGAAACGTTCATCACGTCAATGCAAGAATGTAGTTTATGAAATACTTATACAGACGGACGATATGATTTACAAAATATATCCATAGTTTTATACAAAACTATTTAAGTACTCTCTTCACATCATATTAAGAAACAATTATATGCAATAGCGCGCATATATTTATCTATCTTCAGTAATGATAAACCTATTTATAAATTTTCTCAACTTGATCACATTATTCAGCATCTATATTTTTTCTAATTGCATACAACTTCCTCAAAGTAGACGTATATAATATATTTTACTAACTGTTGTACTCCTCCCCAATTTTGTTTTCCGAAACTCATCTTTCAGTGAAGAACAATTTATTTTAAACCAGAGCTTGTTGATGCGACTGGAAATAAATCAATATAAGAAAATTATTTTAGTTAGATTCGTTTTGAGTAACGCGTCTACCAGCTTTTCCTTCCTTATATGCATTTCCAAGTGTCTCTATATGTTGTTTATATATATTTTTAGGTAACAGGCTACATGAGGGTAATCCACATGGTGGAAACTCCCCTTTAATAGCATAGGAAGGGATTTGAAAGGGGCGATGCGGAAGGGTAGAGGAAAGTAGCCAAGGGTTAACTTGGGCCCCCGGGCTATGGTTTAAGGATCCTACCTGGCAATTCGCCTCAACGTGATGCAGGGAAAACCCTAGAAAAACCTGCATCAGATGGCGGGAGAGGGGTTAGCTGTTGGGTCGCAGCTTTCCCCTCGCCGTGCCTCGACCAGTTTAGGAGGCAGCTGGCCGACTATTCCAATAGGAATAGAGGACAACTCTTACCGTATGCCCAAGGTCTGCGACCCCGGAACATACACCTCTCAAAACAGGCCGAGGTGCCTCGGCATGTGGAACCTTACTTCAAAAAAAACCATAGAGATGTGAATGCATCCCCAAAGGTAGCCTCCGCCAGAGCTCTCTGGGAAAGTTTACATGCGAGAGAATGCTCTCGCAGGCTTCCTTTTTTATGTTGTTTATACACACCTTGTGCTCTTTTCATAAAATGGAAGCATAAATTGTCTGCGTTAAAGGTATACAAATTAGAAATTAAATAGCCAAATAACACACAAAATGAAGTGATAATATAAATACCACACAACGTTTCTGCAATCTGCTTTTGAGTTCGCCACCTGTTTTGTCCGGTTGTGTCGTTCTCAGGGCACTTTCGTTTATAATAACCTGACGAAAGCAACAAAGATTGCAGAAACGTTGTTTGGTATTTAATATTATCAATTCATTTTTTCTGTTATTAGGCCATTTATTTTCAAATTAGTTCCTCTTTTCCAGTCGATGTTTTCATTATTTGAAATAGTTCTTCATGTTTGTGACTGCAATTGATATAATATAAAAATAATAAGTAGGTCTAAACAATAGCGAAAGCTTCTTATTTCACCCGTCGTTTGTGTTCTATACACTGTTGTGTGCCGTTATTTATTTGACTGCCATAATTTCAGATATATTCGTTATTATTCTTGTGAATGCCTTATGTAGATTATATGCTTATGAATCTGTGATTTTTGTAAATACTCTCCTTTTTCTAAAGAATCCTGGAAGAACATGTATGACCACAAGACTTAGGTTCAAGTAGCGTTGGAGCTAGTATATTGGAATATTATTAAATATCGAATAACGTCTTATATATTGTAAACAATTATTTTTTTGGGCTGGGTTTTTACGTTAAATCAAAATAAATATTTGACCAATAAAGAAATTTTATATAAGTTTATTAAAGTTAAACATGAAAACTCTTATCTCAGGCACCTGTGGTTTTTACATAGAAGAGATCTGCTGCCCGTACCAAATGCGTACTGCTATTCTGTGTTGTGTTGCATGCTGTAGCTCTCGTACCGACGTACTGGCGTCGACTCAGGGGTTGATCACTGGCTAAGGCGTCGGCCTCCGGGATTGAATGCAGGCAAGCCGTAGTAATAAATTGTGTGGTGCTATTCTGTGAACTCTTCACTAACAAATTGTGGCCCCTTTCTCACGACGATTCTGCCTCGAACTATATCAGAGACAACAACTTTACGGAGCCTCTCTTAATCACATCCACCAGCTTCGGTGAGCGCAGAACAACTGTCCAGTTTCCAAAAGCTTATCTCCGCCCCCTCCATTATATCCTCCCATTCTTTTACTTTTTTCATTGTTAGAAAACTTCGTCGAAATGCCAGTTGACTGATTCTTCCATTGTCACAAGATTTATAGCACGCAGCTACAGTTCCGTAGTCAACAATGACTAACTATTCGGTCATGTTGAGGCCAAAAATCGAGACAGGACACGAAATTATTTATCTTCTTCACCCTCACGCACGTGCACGGTTTCAAATTCTCGAGACCACAGCAAACATTTCCGAGACAAAGAAAAACTTAAACGTAAATAATCGCGTTACAATATATATAGTATATTTTGTTGTAAACCAATTTTAAAACTACTATTTTTATGTTTTACCTCACGTTCGGGCGCCAATTCGTAATATATACAAATAAATTACTGTTTTTCAATTTAATTTACAAAGAAAGCCACACGTTGAAGACGCCAATTTGTGGTACTCACAAATATTAAAATGATTGGGTGTTTTAGTAAGAATCGAGATTTTCAAAATAGACAAACAAATTAATTTATTAACACACAAACAATTGAATTTACACAAGTTATCAAATGAATTTTTACAAAAACTATTATTTAATGTTTTAAAATAAAATTTTCTTTCTCAGGGTCGTATACTGGGCATTTAATAAAACACATACTTGTTAAACAAATTTTTTGCAATGTAATAAAGAAAAAACACATACAATACAAACCTTAAATTTTAACCAAATTCGAAATCTGAAATCTGACGATAATACCTTTACTTACGAGTTTACAAATATAAATGCTATGAAATATTAACTTACGGTCTCTGGTATGTAAGGAAATTTGACTCATTCGTATATTCACACACTTATTGCACCTTTATACGCAGGCTCCTTTTGTACACTGACTCTAATAGCAATTTGAGTTTGAAATAGTTGGATCACTGTTCGTTTAATAAGTATTATGCTCTCGTTCCGATGATTATTAGCTGCTGGATGCAGTTGTCTGAGCTCCCAAATCGAAGACAATGGTTTGCGTCTGTGCACAGCTATATTTCCAACGTCAACTTTACTATATCTCCGCTCCCTACAGACTCTCACTCTAAATGTTTAATATTGACTACACACGTAGCTGTCTCACAGACTGTTCACGAAGACTCCCATTTAATTCTCACGATGACTTTACTTCGAACAATTTACTTATATTTCTTTCACAGTCCACTAATCCACATCAATTTGTTCAATATTTTATCAGTTCTAGTTATTCGACTCCTTTGGACCTACATTTCGGCACCCTAACTCAGCCCGAAGTCCACGAGGACCACCACAGACGAACTCTACTTCCAGACTGCCTCTCTCACGACGACGACTCTGCTATATTTCCTCGACTTTTGCACACATCCCCACAGAGCCGTGCGCACAACTCCCTCTAACGCACGATCTGCCCCAATTATCCCAACATTGCATCATTCTTGGGTACAACCCGTGTGCATTCTGCTGCTGACGAAACCAAATATTTGTTTATTAATTAATTATTTCCTTTTAATTACCACAATATATAAACATATATATATATATTGTAATAATCAACAGGTTAACGATTAATTTGTCCCACAATAGTGAAGCCATAAATGTAATAAACACCTTAATAGGGTTCATTAAATGATTTAATTAACATAAAAAATTAAATATTGTTGATAAATTTACATTGTATAAGATCTATTTTACACGCCGAATTTCATCCAGTTAACAACAAATACTTTAATTTTTCATTTATTAATTCGTGGCATTTTATGAAAATACAGTTCTTATATCATTACAATCAAATACGTCGAATCTCTATATCTCAGGGTCATAACTGGGTCTAATAATAATTACAATTGTCTTGTACTCCCGACAGTACTTCTGGTACCAGTTTGGATTCTTCTTGCTTGAATTTAACACTCACTAAAACAGGCCATTCATTACTCACTGATTCTACACTATAGAAATTGAATACACGTTGTCGTTGCCCTCTCGTGTCTCTGCTATCCGGGAATCTGGATTATTCCACCCTCAGCCGGTTGCCGGATGTAGATTTCCTCAAAGTCTCTCGATGCGACAATTTGTTCAATTTTGGGACAGCAAAAACTTCTGCTTCTAAATTGCGATTTTATGTGTCTCTCCGCCAAACTGCTTACTCGCGTTTTATATAAACTATCATATCTCGCCGTTGGACCCCCTGGATAACACTATTCATGCTTTAAGGTTAGCAAATTTTTACTGTGTTATTACTTTATGTGAACCGTTCTGTCTCTTATCTCCGTGCAGACTGTTGTTCTCCAAGCGCGCGGTTGTTCAGTTTCCATTGTTAAACAAAGGAAAACCCCGCCTTAATTGTCGCCTTTACGCATTCGTACCGCTAACAATTTAATTATTAAAAACCATTAATAGCCTGTTTAATTGGTGTTACATGTATATATATATATGTATATTGTAGTGAATAACAACCTTAAGTGGCCGCCCTTGTGTCCTGAGGAGGAATACATTAAACGTGCACGTGTGCTTGCCCGAGAGGCCAAAAGAAATCGCGGGTACAGGTCCCTTTTTTGCATCGTTTCGGAGGGCGGAGTACGAATAAATACTCCGAACCCGGGTGAAAGTAGGAGACGCAGGCAGACCGACAGAAAGAGGACGGAAAGTGGAGTGAGAGAGTCGAGAGGGTGGAAAATTCAGGCGAGCGGGAAGCAACAAAGGTTTTGGAGAGACGTCCATCGCGGGGAGGCCGAGATGTGCTGAGACTGCAAGACCAGTGACCCACTGCAAGTTGGCTGACGCCACAAGTAAAGTAAGCATCACAATTTCTGTAAAGTGCCTTCAAAAGTAGAATTTTTTACACAGTGCGGAAATAGACTATGTTCTTGAATAGCTACCGAACAGCCCACATTACCCTGTTGAGAAGGAGGATTTTATAACCAAGCCGGAGCTAATGTTAGTTTTTTATGCAGACCAATGTATATCTGCTGGCGCCCAATAATATTTTTTTAATGTATTTTTGTATTTTCATATGTAATAAAGTTTTTTTAAAACATTTAGTAATAAAGGTCTAATCATTACAATATATATTGTAATACTAATTAAGGAGGCCATTAATTGTTTTAAAATAATTGGATTGTTAGCGGTACAATTTCTGGAAAGCAACAATCACGGCAAGCTTTGTCGGAAATCTTTGTTGGAAACCGCGCGTTCATACATGGAGAAGTCTGGCGAAAGTTTTGAGAGAGAGAGGAGTCCCGGCGAACATTTTGAGGGGAGAGAGGAGGCTAATTGAGCGGTACGACGAGCATTACGGGAGAATGAGGATGCTGATCTAAGAGTACGAACAGCGTGGTCCAGGAAGTTCAACTGCTAGACCTATAGATTCTATAAAACACGACTAAATAGTTCTTGACCGAGAGACTCATTTTATAAAAATCGCAAAGTGGACGCAAAAGGTTTGCAACACACAGACCGAAATAACATTTCGCATAAAGGCATCGAGGAGAAACACGTCCGACGGATGGCCGAGGGAGCGGATGACCCCAAATTCCAGGTGAAATAAAACAAGACAGCCAACTACCGTGTGTATTAATAATGAGGTGTAGAATCAGTGAATAATGGCCTTTTTAGTGATTTGTGCCCTTAAGCTCCAATAATCAGATATGGTACCAGAAAGACATTCGTGAGTACAAAAACAATTATTTAAAGTCTGTAAACGAGGATTAAAGGTATAGTCAGATTTCGTTATCGTGTTTAGATTTCGTTTTTCTTTATTGTGTTTAGAATTTATATTCCGTTCATTTCAATTTTTGATTTGTTAATTAGTTTATTAAATTTGATTGTTCTTACTATCAAGTCCACTAAAGACCCTGAGAAGAAGAGTAAATTAGATGTAATTGTTTATAAAATAGGAAAGTTTGTATTTTCCTAGAATGCCACAAATTATAAAAAAAAAATTTGGTTTGTAAATGTGATTCACTTTGGCGTACCAAAGTAAGGCTGATAAAGTGTACCTTTAAAGAATAAATTTGTTTTACTAATTAATTAATTTTTTTAAATAAAGACATCTTTTGTTTTATAATCATTACAATATATATATATATATATATATATATATTGAAATATGAGCTAAAATAGAGCTACTATAATAGCATCTGTACCCAAGAGGGTACAGTACAAAAACTTTTGTCGCGGATGAAAATCGAAAAGAACAAGATTCCATCTAAATTGGTCATAAAATTTTAATATCTCGCTCAGACTAGCCGCAGTACAAACTTTCCACGCCGTTTATTGTTTCATTTACCGTCGCATCAACAGCTAAGGTTATTAGTGACTCATTTTGGAAACTCCATTTGCCTTGTCGAGAGACTGATTTGACGAGAGTATCTCTCACGTACACAAACATCCACACCCTCACCGGGATTCGAACCCGGGATATCTGTGTTGCGAGGCAGTCAAGCTGACCCCTACACCGCAGGAGGTCGGCAAAGTAAACGTATAGGTTTCAGGCATCAGGCTGTTAGCTGACTCCTTAATAAGTATGTCAATTTCCAAGTATAATATATTCTCATCTTTTACATGTATTGAACGCTTTATTTGCGCGTTGGAAGCCACGTGATGTACAAAGCTAGCATACGTCTTCCGCGCCGGATGCATGTGCGCCGTGTGATATCCTCCAGGAATTCGCTGATGCAATGCAGGCCTATGCTCTCGGGCTGAAAGTTAAGAATTGCCACACTCTCAACATTTTCAATCTTAGCGCCCTAAATTTCTGTAACTGCATTGGTTATTTCTTGGGTTCGGTAGCGACTTTTGGAGGGGAGAAAGACGCTTCTCAGGGCTCTACGTGAACGTTTAAAGTCTGTCAACGCTTGTTTCTCATCAGGGACTGGTCAACATCATGTATTGTTGGACTTGTATTAATGAAATATTCTTTATACCTACTTAAGTTTATAAAGGTTTGGACCCGATTCACTATTAGACTCCTCTGGAAACTATGTGCTAACTCATAGCCGAGACTCCCTCCACCTACACTTTCCTATCGATCTTTCCTAATCACAATTCCAAATTTTCCGATTTCTAATAATAGCTCCTACCAATTTCACCTGGTAGCTTCAGTCACGACGAGTGGAAATTTTACGCAAGTATTAAATCTTTTCTTTATCCCCGGTTCGCAATATGGGGGGGGGAAGTTTTTCTAAATGGTTGCCGTGAGTGATCCAAACGTTAAACTTTACTTCAACAAATTTATAACTGTAAATCATCAAAAACGTTTGGTCAAAGGGACGAACATTTTACTTACATTAGGTGAAAATAACTTCGAGAGAGAAGGTTAATGGCATTCTTAAAAAACAAATAATATTAAAAACTCTATTTAACGAAAGTGGGCCGGGAAAAATCAGACGAACTCAAATCGAAGTAACGTGGCCAAATTCTCATTTATAGTAAACACGCAGTAAGAGATGTTCACTTAATAAATAAGCTTAACACAGACTGTAATTACGGTCACTTGCAAGATAAAATAATTATTAGCACGAGGATTCAAATGAAAACATTAATAATTTAATTCAAATAAATTTTAGTTAAAATTTACTTAACGCAAAGGCGATCATATGGAAGCATTTGTCAAATAAGTAACGAATACTCTGTTGTGCAAACTTTTAATACAAGAAACAAAAACAACTTTTACAGACCAGGTAAATCACTTTCAATTATACATAAAGGAATCCATAATAATGGTATTAATATATTTACTAAGCTTCTAGATACAGACAGTTAATAGATATTACACTTAAAATAAATGAAAGCATAACCAAGTTTTTGCATAGTGACTCCTATTCGATTAACTAATTCCTATAAATTGTATTCAATTTATAATATAAAAATATAGAGTATTATAATTTATGTACAATTTATGGATCATTCCACAGTATTGAAACCCTGCTCCTCAATACTTCCGTATACTAATAATAAAGACAGCCAAATACAGACAAAATAAGTGATAATAT